>CM074488.1:10049805-10456207 GCA_037389245.1 Oryzias sinensis | reverse complement strand
AAATTTTTTTTTCTCCATACACAGCGTGTTGTAGCAACAAAGAAGAATGATTACTTTTTTTTCCTTTGGTGCTGTGTGATATTGGAACCAAATGTATATAATGGAATAGACAAAAATATAACCATTTAAAAAAAGCCATGACAGACAGTATTTCTACTTTTGTCTCATCTATTTTTATTTAACCATATATTATATAAAATATAATATTTGTTTTGTTTTGATTTATTTCAAGCATTGTAGTCAAAGCAATAAAGAAATTACACATTTATCAAACTCATTACAGAAATGTTGAAATGAATAGTTTAAAAAGACAAAAAGTAAAACGAAACAAAAAAGTCACTTAAATCACATTTGCTTAATTAAATATAGAGATAATTAAATAAAGTTAAGTATAGCTTGATTTATTGCTTGAACAAGAGTGGGAAGAAGCAAACTTATATAATCCAACCTCACTGAGTTAATTAATTTGATAGTTTTACAGTTTCTGAGATCCGGTTCTGATCAAATAAGATTCTCTTCAAGTATCAAAATCCAGTGCTTATTGATGATTGATTATCTTTAGAAAACATTCAATCACAATTTCTGTAAACAGTAATGGTACCGATATGTAATAATCATTGATTATCATTAGAACACATGATCACAATAAACCATTAATTATTGCTACACATTGCAGATCAAGTAAACAACATTGTAATTCTCATTGGTTGTAATTAAAAGAGCTTTGATTATTTCACCACAATCAAGTTGACACATGTATTTGGAATTATTCAAACACCGGTTGATCCTTAACTCCTCGTATCTTTATATCCTGAAATTAGAGTTTCTTTATACATTTTCTTGAATATTTGGATATTTGAACATTGTTTGAGCTCATTTCTTAACCCGTTCCCAAGTTTAGTGCCCCACACTGACACACAGAAACTTTTCTTTGTGGTTCTTATCATTTTGATCTTGAAGTTCCTACAACCCCTCAGTCTGTAGCCTCCTTCATTTTCTAAGAACTGTTTTTGGATGTGGAATGGTAACGATTTCCCACTGGCTCTGTATAAAAGTTGTGCAGTGTAAAAATCCACAAGGTCATGCAGTTTTAAAAGTCTAGATTGATAAAAAAGATTGTTTGTATGATCAAGATATCTGGCTTTATGTACAATTCTGACGGCTCGTTTTTGAAGTAAAAAGAGAGGATGTAGTGAACTCTTGTAATTATTCCCCCAAATTTCTATACAGTAAGTGAAATATGGTAATATTAAAGAACAGTACAATAAATATCTACTTACGATTGAAATACTTTTAGAGACTTTAGTGTGTATGTTTCTGATGTGTGGCTTCCAACTTAGTTTGTCATTGATAAAAACATGTAGGAATTTGATTTCTGTAACACTTTCAATTAAGATATTTATAATTTCAATTGAGAGCTCTTAATTGGCATTGTAGTTACCAAAAAGCATCACTTTTGTTTTATCAATGTTCAAAGATAATTTGTTGTAATCCATCCATAATTTTATTTTGCTTAACTCTGTGTTCACCACATTGATAAGTTCTCTATGATTATCTGTACAATAGAATATGTTTGCGTCATCGGCAAATAATGAGTTTCAAAAGCTTTGAAACATTGAATATATCATTTATGTAAATATTGAATAGTAGCGGGCCCAGGATGGATCCTTGTGGGCCACCACAACTTATCTAATATATTTAAATTGATATACATAGATTTATAATACACACACACACACACACACACACACATATATATATATATATATATATGTGTGTGTGTGTGTGTGTGTGTGTGTATTATAAATCTATGTATATCAATTTAAATATATTAGATAAGTTGTGGTGGCCCACAAGGATCCATCCTGGGCCCGCTACTATTCAATATTTACATAAATGATATATTCAATGTTTCAAAGCTTTTGAAACTCATTATTTGCCGATGACACAAACATATTCTATTGTACAGATAATCATAGAGAACTTATCAATGTGGTGAACACAGAGTTAAGCAAAATAAAATTATGGATGGATTACAACAAATTATCCTTGAACATTGATAAAACAAAAGTGATGCTTTTTGGTAACTACAATGCCAATTAAGAGCTCTCAATTGAAATTAATAATATCTTAATTGAAAGTGTTACAGAAATCAAATTCCTACATGTTTTTATCGATGACAAACTAAGTTGGAAGCCATACATCAGAAACATACACACTAAAGTCTCTAAAAGTATTTCAATCGTAAGTAGATATTTATTGTACTGTTCTTTAATATTACCATATTTCACTTACTGTATAGAAATTTGGGGGAATAATTACAAGAGTTCACTACATCCTCTCTTTTTACTTCAAAAACGAGCCGTCAGAATTGTACATAAAGCCGGATATCTTGATCATACAAACAATCTTTTTTATCAATCTAGACTTTTAAAACTGCATGACCTTGTGGATTTTTACACTGCAGAACTTTTATACAGAGCCAGTGGGAAATCGTTACCATTCCACATCCAAAAACAGTTCTTAGAAAATGAAGGAGGCTACAAACTGAGGGGATATAGGAACTTCAAGATCAAAATGATAAGAACCACAAAGAAAAGTTTCTGTGTGTCGGTGTGGGGCACTAAACTTGGGAACGGGTTAAGAAATGAGCTCAAACAATGTTCAAATATCCAAATATTCAAGAAAATGTATAAAGAAACTCTAATTTCAGGATATAAAGATACGAGGAGTTAAGGATCAACCGGTGTTTGAATAATTCCAAATACATGTGTCAACTTGATTGTGGTGAAATAATCAAAGCTCTTTTAATTACAACCAATGAGAATTACAATGTTGTTTACTTGATCTGCAATGTGTAGCAATAATTAATGGTTTATTGTGATCATGTGTTCTAATGATAATCAATGATTATTACATATCGGTACCATTACTGTTTACAGAAATTGTGATTGAATGTTTTCTAAAGATAATCAATCATCAATAAGCACTGGATTTTGATACTTGAAGAGAATCTTATTTGATCAGAACCGGATCTCAGAAACTGTAAAACTATCAAATTAATTAACTCAGTGAGGTTGGATTATATAAGTTTGCTTCTTCCCACTCTTGTTCAAGCAATAAATCAAGCTATACTTAACTTTATTTAATTATCTCTATATTTAATTAAGCAAATGTGATTTAAGTGACTTTTTTGTTTCGTTTTACTTTTTGTCTTTTTAAACTATTCATTTCAACATTTCTGTAATGAGTTTGATAAATGTGTAATTTCTTTATTGCTTTGACTACAATGCTTGAAATAAATCAAAACAAAACAAATATTATATTTTATATAATATATGGTTAAATAAAAATAGATGAGACAAAAGTAGAAATACTGTCTGTCATGGCTTTTTTTAAATGGTTATATTTTTGTCTATTCCATTATATACATTTGGTTCCAATATCACACAGCACCAAAGGAAAAAAAAGTAATCATTCTTCTTTGTTGCTACAACACGCTGTGTATGGAGAAAAAAAAATTTAGACAACATGACAGAGCAGCAAAACTAGACATAAATATGGAAAAATGAGGCAAAAAAACTCCTGCTCCAAGGAAACTTTCTAAATTGATCCAACCCGTCTGGGAAAATAATTTTATGTAAATTATATTCAGAGCAAAATTATGATGGAAAACATCTCAATCATCCAATTGTGAAAGCTATGCACATGTTAAGCTTATTTTTCTCTTACTTTCAACACATTGTTTTAGTCCAATTTAGTTTGAGTTTCAGCTCAGTTGAGCTTTTTCTTTTTCAAAAGCCAAAAAGCAAAATCCTTTTTTCAGATTTGTTGGTTTTTTTCTTCTCAGAATTTCAGGAACTCTGATGAAGTTGGAGTTTTGTTAACAATGATAGATTTAAAGCACGTAATGGCATAAAACTGAAATCTTTAAGGAGTCTCTGTGCTCCGAAGCTACGTTCACACGGCCTTCAGCAACATGCGTTCAACTTCTAACGAAAATTTTATGTCAACACATTTAACGTATATTTTGGGCTTTCGCAAAGCTGTGCAAGTTTTTACGATAGTTTTTGCGCTCTTCGTACAAAATGTGAGGCCATTGAACATTTGCTGCAAGTTAACCCAGAACCCCTGTTGTGGTTGAAAAAAGAAAAAAAAGTTTTTTCTTTTATGTTTTTTGCAGATTGCTGTTTCCCAAATTGAATAAACAAAGACCAAATTTGTTCAATTAATTTTAAAAGCCCTGAAGAACATATTTGTTGGGTTCTCTTAAACCAGGTCAAACTGTGACCAATCAGGGACTTGGATTGATTTATGCCTGGCATCCCTTTTAATTCATGGAAGTGCCAACCATTTGAAAGTTGATCATGGAAGACACCAAGCAGCCTTTCACATATTAGAATAGAGAAAGAAAAATTCTGGAGCAGATTTGGGGAATTTTGCTCCGCTTCAACATTTTCCACCAAGCCCCTTCTAACTGTAGGTGTCGGAGATGCACTAGTAATTAGTAGCAAAAGAAAAGGTAGAAAAAGCCCCTCCGTGATTGTCCATCATGGCCTACTAGGGCATCCAAGGATTTGCGTCAAAAGCCTGTTGTATATTCAGCTTGAGTTTGTCATAGCTTCATATTTACAGCTTTTCTAAACTGGCAGAAATAATAAATTTCCATAAAAACTATCTCTTTCCACAACTGACCGTGCAGCTCCCATCAGCCAACCTCCATATATTGTTTTAACACAGACGGAAGCAACAAACAATATGGACAGTTTCGAGCATTTTGAAGACTTTTCTCAAAGAGTGGCAGCATGCTACAATTGCTGACACAAATGGTCTAAAAATCCATTCTCCTTTTGAGGCTTTGGTGGTCCTGAGCCCCCCTGAATGCATGGCATAATAATTGCCTGATTGGACTCACACGTGTCTTCATTTCAGGTTGTGTTTTGTTTTAACTGCAAATCTCCTTTTTCATCCATGTTGGTCATTTGGCCAGGTTCCTGTGGGCGCTTCATCCGCCTCACACGTTGCTTAGGTTTGCCTAACTATCATGTCAGCGTGAGTGTCTGCTGATGACTGACCCCGATCTGTTGTCTGGAGTTACGACTTTCCCTGCTCCCTTGGTTTCACAAGTCTCTCTGCTGCTCTGATTTACTGATTTTGACCTACATGTCTGTGCTATGAAATTGAGTATTGGATTTTTAGACTGGATGTGATAAACTGAACTTCTCTCTTCTCTGTGTCTCATTTCTTTTTGGTTAGCCTCTCATTGTCATATTGACTGCAGGTTCTCTTTAGCTCAGCTTCCAGCTACCCTTCATTTCCAGGTACCTGTAGAGCGTCAAGAATCACATTTAACATCTTATTAAGAAATTTTCACTAAAACCATGCTTTGCAACATTTAATTTAGTTACATCAGTTTAAGTAATCTGCCTGGATAAGACATGTTCTGTGATTGTTGATCGATTCTAATCTTGTTCTTAAAGATAAAAGTGTGACATAACATTGATTACATGGAGCTGCTCTGGTTGAACTGCTTAATTTAGATGCAATTTGCAATTTACACAGAATGCAAGAAGCTCGTTTTTGTTACCTTTATGGATCAAATGCCCGCTTATTCAATTGATATGTAACAGAGATTGTCTGCACAGTTAGGTGGATGCCTCATGTATTTAAAAAAAGAAACAACAGCCAGCGCTCCTGCAAAAGCAACAAAGAGCACAGCTATTGCTAAAATAGGTTTAAAACACACGCAACCTGCACCTACCTTGAAGTAAACAAACTGATGAAGCAGGTAAACCTTTTAATATTCTCCTTATTTTGTGAACTAAAGACCCCATGAAGTGCTAATCAGCCAGTTGGTACAGAGATAATCAGCCACCATCCTTTTTGTTGGTAATTGTAATATCACTTTGTAATTGTAATAGGTCACAATCAAATTAGTATTTGTTAAACTTGAAAATGCTTTAAAAGCAATAAAAGCATTTTGGTTTCAGTTTATGGTCTTGAAGTAAAACTATTCTTGAATCCTTGTGTTTTGGAGGTTAACGACCTGCTAGACTTTGAAAGGTGCTCCCTTAATTTACAGTACAGATAAATGTTTTTATGGTCAAAAACATGGAGATGGAGGTGAACTTCAGGAAGAACCCCCGTCCACTTCCAATACTCAGCAGATCATTCCCTTCATTGGACTCACATAGGTTTCTAGGGTCCACATCTCACGGGACCTGAAGTGGACATCCCACATAGACTCCCTCTAGAAGAAAGCCAGCAGAGGTTGTACTTCCTGCATCAATTTAGGAAGTTCAACCCGCCTCAGGTTCGCGACCCTCTTTTACACTGCAGTAATCCAGACTGCCCTGACAATATCTATAAAGTTCTAGTTTGGATCGACAATCAAATAATACTGGGACAGATGTCAGAGAACCATCAGGTCAGAAGAGAGGATTATAGGTTCCAACCTTCCCTCCATCCAGGACCTGTACCGGTCCAGAGTTAGGAAGTGGACTTTAAATTTCCACAGGCCGCTCACACCCCAGACACAATCTTGTGTCTGGGGTGTCACTAAACACATGTGTGACAACGGTCACAGATTGCACGAGAAGGCCTCCTTCAATTGCAATGTCTCAACAAAATGCATATGGTTGTTGGTTATGTATTCATAACCTCTACATTTGTATGATATAGTGTCAGGACAGGATCTCCCCTGCTTATGGGATCCCACCTGCCTCAAGGCACTAATTCTGTGTGTTCAGGAAGTCTGCCCTATGCAGTGTACTCTTCACTTCTTAGCAAAACTGTTTGAGAAAAAGATTTGAAAGCTCACCTGAGAATTTTTATTCAAACAGCCCTTATGTTTGCACTGTATGTGCATACTTCATCTTGAGATCTAAGAGCCTACCGTGGGAGACGTGACAGACATTGTACTTGCTGCCCCCAACAGTGCATCCACACACCTATTTGCAACGTTCGGTATTCTTCTGGAAGTTTGTGTATGCAGTCTTATTTAATTTGACAAAACTCCCACAGAAGTAACAGCAGAGAAATTGCTCCCATGAGTCTTGATATAGATTTATACACACATCACTAATTGTGCCTTAAATTGATCAAAAGTGATTTTGTCTGCAAGGTAAGCAGACATAAAAGTAAAAAACAAGAAAAAAAAATCTTAGCAGCAGATTTTTCAAGCTGCCATGGCAACAGCACATTCAGAGAATTTTGATGAGAACAGCAGGCAAAGAGAGGCTGATTACAAGGGAGACAATTTGTTACTCTAACTGCAAGAACACGAATCTGATTGCACACACACACATGCATTGTATTGTATTCTTCATGTGGACTCCACTGAAAATTTTTTTGGGTCCAGTTGTGTCCTTCAACCAGAGGATGAATGAGTGCAGTTGTAGCACCTTGGCATGGAGATGAAGGGCTAAGTCAAGAGCCCAGCAGACAGGGTCTTCTCCATTTTTTCAAACTGTGGAAAAAAAAGTCAATCCTAAATCAAACAAGAGGAAGTGGCAATCAGACAGACACTGCAGATGTCAATCTTGGACAGCTATTCTCACCTTCCAATCTCACTCCCCAGAGCTGTGCAAACAGACCACTGTCCTGACAAACATAATCACTCACAGCACAGATTTAGAAAGCATCTGTCAGTGGGCAAAAAACTCTAGAAAAAAACCTCTGCAGAACACCTTTTTGTGCTGAATAGACAACTCTCAACTGCACAATATTAGGTGATGACTGCTCTGTAAAATCCTCCTGTGCTCTAAAGTACAATATTCTTAGAGAGGTGGCTCACCTCTGATCCGTTAAACTCATGGAAGGAACCCTGGAGCCAATTGCAATTACATATTTTACTGCATGCATGTGATTAAAAAAAAAGGGTTCACCAAGGTTCTCAACTGAAACAAAATAATAATATAATACATTTCATTTGATTATAGCTTTAAAGAAAATGACAACCCTTTTATTTAAGGAGTTTTGTTGCTGCAGTCATGTGTACAGCCAATGATGCGTTTAATGAACTCCGGAACTTAGAATGGGACTCAACAGCCACCCAGTCCAACTCAGTCCACTACAATAACAATGTTATTAAAAAGAATCCACAGACTTGTTGTACTTTAAAAGTGTTGAAATGACTTCAAATGCACACATTCACTTGTATTTTTTGTTTTAAACATATTGTATGACTCTTACGAAATTACATTTAAAAATATTTGGTGTTCATGGCTCTCTCGGCCTAAAAGGTTCCCGACCCCTGATCTACCCGTAACAATTGATCCTCCAAATGTGCTTCCTGTTCTTTTATGTCACTAAAATAAACATTATTCGTAATCCCTTTTACACCTCATCATCCATTATAAAAATGTAAAATACTTTGTGGTACATTAGTCACTTTCTATTATTATTTGTAGTATTTATAAAGAGATTCAATTAAAAGTAATACATGAATGATGTATTACTGGAACAGCAATGTTGCCAGGTAAGTGATTACATTTGAACAACAATAACAAACATTTTGTAATGTATTGCAGCTTGAAAGTAATACAACACTCTATAATCAACAACACACTATAATACAGTATATGTGCTTTTAAACTCTATTAATTATTAAAAAAAAAGAAGTATTCTGTTCTGTTCTATGCCCCATTGAAATGTGGCATTTCTTTACTAATGCAAGATGCAGATGCCTCTGGATGCTGCTACTGAGGAGCTCATGTAGGTGGCTTTCAAGGCTCCACACCATGAATTTGTGCTGTACAAAAGATGAGAGGTAGAGTTCAGTGGCTGTATAAAATAAAAGCTACCATGGCTGAGATTAAAGGAGGATGCCTGGAAACAAACAGAAAATGGTGGCAGTGACTGAAGACCCCTCCTGAGCACAACAGCACCACATTGTAACCCTCATCTTCTTCTCCCAGGCCCACTCTGATGTAGTGTTATCAGTGCAGACAGGCAGGGTAAATCACTGGTTGAGGAAAGGTTAAAGCCAGTGGTCTGTTTCTTTGCCATAATGGCATACAGGTGAATGTCAAAGCTATCTAAATCATGAGGGAACACTCCGGGGCAGTGGATGTATCGGCCCACGGGAAAAGGCACAGTTATATATGTGTTACTTTTGTTCAGTGGTGCAATGCTGTGTTTAGCTGAGGTGCTTTTATTAAACTGCTCATAACTGACTCTTAGGTTAACCATTGTAGCAAAGGAATTTAAAGGAAATAAGGGGATATATACACACACACACACACACACACACACACACACACACACACACACACACAAACACATATATGCCCCTTTCACCCTTCTGCAGGTGGTTTCTCACCCAAGCTCCAATTGTTACTACCACATCTGACTCCCTGATTAGTTTGTAGGTAGAGCTTGAACACAGTCTTAAAAACATGCATAGCTACTGTATGTGTGAACGCAATAGTTTTGAATAAGAACGTCCGAAACGTGCATTTACTCGCGTTAACATGAAGCTTTCATTGACGTTGGCCGTTTGCCCAGTGTAAACATAGCATGAGACATCCAAGAAGTAAAGTTGAAAAGAAGCAATGATGGCTGTTCCAGGGTGATATTATGTGAAATGAATTACTAGGACATTGGTTAATAAGCCACTTCATAACTATACATAATAAAGCTTGTTCCTGTTTAATTGGAAGCTTAATAACTAGTAACACGGCTTGTTGTGCAGAGTTGTCATTGTTGTGGAGCTAAATCTTTGAGCAAGGATTGTTTAAGGGCTTGTGTTAGAGCTGTGTTAGAGCTGGCACATATGTTTGCACCAAACTAACCATATTGTGGAACAGGCATGCTTTGCCCTGGCTTTGTCAGGGACGTTTTATTATTTCATCTTTCAAATAAGATCAGAACATTTTTCAAAAACAGAAGCAACAGTCAAATCTTGTCACATAAGATGTCTGCATGAGACAAGTGAGATACAAGTTTTGAGAGCTTCGAAAACCCAATGTCCTGAAAGGAGGGAATTAGCACAATCCGCCCTAAAACAATTATACAAAATTGGAAAACCATTTTTAAATTCCAAAAAAAGAAAATAAAAAACATAGTGGCATTAATTAAGTCCTATACTTTCGTTTTTCTGACTGCTTTGAAAACATTATTTTAAGATTATTTGTTTTTATTCAAAACTCTGTTCAAAATTGAGACTTTGGTAATATAGACTTTACTTTTCAAGTAAAATTCATGATAAATATACATATAATTTATGTTGTTATTTAAACGTCAGCTTTTCTGGCATCTCTAGGGGAAAACATCCAGTTAAACAGAGATGGAGTGCAAAGGCACAAAATGTTTTCACTTTTCTTTCAAAAGCTTAAATGTGTTATTTCTAGGGAACAGAAACGGGTACCAGTAACCTGTCACAGACTGTAAGAGTGCAATCTTACTGTAGACTCAAGTCTCACAGGTGCCAAAGAGCATCACCTTTATCTATGCTTTTTCTCTGTGGGCCTGTCAACAAGTACAGGGAAGCATGGCTTCTTTGTTAGCTAACTTTATATAACAACTTCTACAGTTTGAGAAACCTGAGCATCTTGTGTCTGAATTTGCATTTCCTTTTCATTAAAAGGTTGGCTGAAGGTAACTGCATGAAAATCACCGTCTGCCTTCTCCTGACAATCAAAGAAATGTAGAAGCTTTGCTGTTTTGTCCCATTCAGCAGATCACTGAGTTGGGTAGAAAATAACCAAATCCATTTGAGATTATCCTCTATTCTGCTTTACTGCTGCATTTGCGAGAGAAGAAAAAATGTAAATACACCCTTCATGCTTTTGGTCTGAACAACGAATTCTGGACTTAGTTCTATGGATATTTAGAATAAAAAAATCTATTCGTTATGCATAGAGGCACTCTGTCAGATATGCCTAAATGGAAGACACATCCCTTTAGACATTGTAGGCTAGAAGTTTGTTGTACATTCCTTCGGGAAATGCTTTACAAAGTATGCATGAGAGCATCTGTTCGGTGTCGTTTTATGTTAGAATGAGGACCATGGTGGCTGAAACGTATCTGCCTTCTCTTCTAATTTTATATATGAATCCCTCATTACGACAAAAGTCCCGCAGGTTAACCAGCTGTTGTTCTTTCTTCAGTGGAGTTCAAGTGTGTGCACAGGAAGAGAGGAGGTGGAGTTGAGCCTTGGGCACCTGCAGCTCTGCAACTTCAATAGATAATATTGTATTCTTTGGTTTCCGCCCCCTGCAGAGCTCCTCTTTTCTGCCACTGTCATTTTAACCAGACTTGTGATGGAGACTGTTTGCTATAATACCCCATTAATTTCCCCGGGGGCCGATCATTCAATATTCAATACTCTGTCATGCTGCACCAACTTTGGCTCAAGCGGCTGAGGCTGCTTCCCCAAACCAATATCATCAGAGGCCCAAATGATCTCTGCAAGATCACCCACAGACACATGAACAACATTGTTTAGGGCAATTCCAATTCTTTTTCTTGGTTGTGACAAACTAGGTCTGCTCTACCTTAAAATACACAGAGGAAACAAATGGAAAGAGACCACGTCATTGAGTAAAATAAAGCAAGCTGTGATTCATTTGAAATGGCTGATCTTTCTCAGTGCATATGTTTAGCCATGACACATCTTTATGCTCCTTATGCCAGAGAAGGCACAGCCTAAATGAGTTAATTGCTTTTTTTAACCAGCAGATGCAGTGAAAGACTCCATTTCCATTACCGGTACTTTTGCTAGATTGACATACTGTAGTAAGCCAAATTAGTAAAAAAAATAAAATAAAATAAGGGCAAAAACCAAACCAGTCTATAATTGGTGGTAAGGATTAATGCATGTTAGTCTGTACAGTACATATTCATTGGTAATGTCGCCAGTTTTAGGCATGAGGGGGAAGATCAATTGCTGTTTAATCCTTTTTGGCTTTAACTGCAAAGGGACTCTTTTGAGCAATTAACTCCAGCAATAACGGTTGAGACACTGTGAAATCTGTCTATGCACCATGACAGGGCTGTAACTATTCAGAAATACATGAAATTTGATAGAGCCGAGCATTCAAATGACTCCTCAAGGAGTAATGAATCCTTGTGTTTGATGCTTGTGAGGGGAAAGTGAGTGGAGATGCCCAGCGTCATAAATCCAACCTTTCCTTTTTACCGGCGGTGGTCACAAAGCAGATTTTGGATGACAATTGAATGCTTTCCAGCTTCAGACAGGGAACAGAAACTTGTTCACACAGCATTGTAAAGTAACGAGACGTCAAGTGAAAAAGCTCACCACGGGGTAATGTCAAATGCAGCATGGTTTTTCGCCATTAACTGCGTGGTGTGAAGGAGTTGCTCCAGCTCTGCATGTTTTTGTGCAAAAATATCTGCTTTGTTACCAAGGTGACAACAAGTCACTCTGAAAGGGTTTCCTGTTGATTCATTAATAAGGAGAGCAAAATTCCATTTGTTTTTTTTCTGTCAAATTTTTAAGATTATTTTGTTAGTCTAAGACAATATAACAGCTCTGTGTTAGGCTGAGATAAGTGGATATTTTTATGTCCTAACCAAAAGTATTTTTGAACTTTACTGTACAAATAACCACTTGAAGGAAAAAAGTCACAATAAAAAAGGAAAACGTAAAGAGTGAAAAAAAGTTCATTAAATTTGCTTTTGACGTGCATAGCATTTGCTGCTGGACGCTTGTCCAAAAATGTGTTCATAAAATTGACATGTGGGAGGAGCTATTTTTTAGAACAATAGGGAATCAAAAATCCCTTTTAATTGTAACCACTGTCCTGTTGGAAGAGGCTATAATTTCCAAACGGTCAAAAATACATAAACAGATGATGATTTAAACAAAGGCTGGACCAATATATTAGAAAATGACTAAATTATCATACGTTTATAAATTACTTGAATCCAAATTCTGCTATTGGGGTAGATGCAAACTTCAATGATGTCCTACATGGAGGAATAGTCATCCAAGAGGAAACCCCTTTGTTATGCACTTTATAGTGGATGATACTCTGAAATATGAAAGAAAAGGAGAAACTGTAACCTGCATATTTGCAGTCAGAATCAGGAGATTGTAAAAGAGCCAACATGTAATTTGTAGTGCAGTTCAACTTCACATTCAGCTTCTTGTCATGTATAAAGCCAGTGACAAATACCTGGGATGTAGAATTATTGTGTAATCACAGTTCATTGATAATAGACAAATTGGCATTTGTTTTTTGTTTTTTATGTTAATGTCATTTTTCATCTAGAACTCATTCATTCATCTTCTTAACCGTTTTGTCCATTTCGGGGTCACGGGGCTGCCGGAGCCTATCCCTGCCACTTGAGGGATGAAGGCAAGGGACATCCTGGACAGGATCTCCCGCTAGCTTACAGCCCCTCGCAACTCAGCTGGCTCTTAGGGTGATCCTGGGACCCTGCAAGCAGTACGAGCCAGTCGCGGCTGTGATGTAATCAATGTGCGACTTTGTAGTTCGTAACAGAATTAACCCAAAACAAAGCCATAACGCCACAACTGGGGGGTATTCCAGGAAGCATGTTTAAACTACCCTGACTTTAAGCCTGAACTCTGGCTGAAATCCGTCTGAACTTGCTTACTCTGGGTATGTCGGTTCCAAAAGACCGGATATGAGTTGGCGTAATTACGCTCGACTTGGTAACCTTGGGTTAATGCTAATGATTGCCGATTTCCGGAGTCACCGTGGAAACGTGTGGTGAAAAAAAAAAAAGCGTTACACTTCAGTGAGACGGAGTCTGAGATTTAAATGACGGCGTATGAAGATTATACGTCCACCAAAAAAGTAATACAGCTGCATCAGCAAGAAAGAGTTTCTGCTTTCCATTTCCATTTTCCTTGTGACGTAAATATATAACTTATCCAATTTTGCCAACTTAATTGAACTTACTTCTATTGGTAACAAGTAATTGAGTTAAATTTATTCAACCTAATTTCTTACGTCTATAAAACTCAATAATTGTTTATACAAGTCAAATCTACATATCTAACTAAATGTCATATTACTCCAATTCAATTTTCCATCTTAATTAATTATAATTCTTGAACTCTCATATGTCTAAGTTTGAGCCGGCAAATGTACTCATTTGTATAACAATAAAAAGAACGAAACAATAAGCACAATAAGCAAGAAGCCATGCAGAAATCTCCATCAGTGTTACTGCTGTCCCTGACAGTGGACCTGCTATTTAAACTCATCCTTTTCTCCCTCCCTCTCACTTATGGAGCGGAGACTTAAGCAAAGTAGGACGAAATAACTCGGCAAAACACAGTAAAATAGCTAAACAACTAAACATATTTGGTCAAAAAGCCACACTTAAACCCAAATCCGTCCAGACAAGCAGAGGGAATGGTATCCCACAATCCTTTGCGGTGCCGATCTAACAGCAGCACCGAAGTTACACATAAGTAAAAATAAATGTCAGAAAACTACGTGTTATTTTTAATCTGACTTAACAATAAAAAGATTTATCTTAACTGAAGCAAATAATTAAGCTAGATCAAAGTAAAAGTTTATTTTTCCAACATCCATATGTGGTCTTATCACCACCTCACGGTGGAAAAAGTATTATCTGAGCTTCTTCATCCACTAAATCATTTTCAAATGGACATGCCATGCTGCTTCACCTCTCTGAAAACAAACTAACCTTCAACTAAACCTGCTCCGGACCAGGTTATGTTCAGAGCATGAGTTGCTATGGTAACTTGACATACCCTGAAACATACCTCCATTTCTGGAACCGAAAGCTGAGGTTATCAACTTCCTTAGCCTCAAACTTACCGTGGGAGCTAGCATAACCTGCTTCCTTTAATATCCCCCTGGTATCTATTATGTACAGGATAAAGCCCAACAATGTGGCAGCTATAAACGAAGGAGGGCTGATTGCATCAGATGGTAGACTATGGAGTAAAGAATGTCAATATATGTGTCATAGTATTAAGAAGAAGTTTGTGGTCAATATTTTTTGGATTATTTAGAAAATTGTTTTTACTGTTTTTATGTGTTGAATCAAAACACTATGGACCCGATGCTTTTTTTTTTTTAATTTTCATAATTTTCAAGATAGAAATTATTTTTTAGTTGCATTCTCATCTTTCGCTGCGCCAATGTAAATCTTTTTACAGAATTTATTAGGTTGGATTAAAAGTAGAATAATTAAATGTATTAATTGCATGTCATAATTAATTAATCACAAAAGAAAATGAATCACATTAAAGCACTAACAAAGACTCCTGCTGTTATAACATGGCAAATTTATCCGGACAGAGGGAAGACTATTACAGTTAGGTGTGTTTTTCCTTAACACCATGAAAGAGCACCACAGTATGAAGTACACATTAAGCATTTATGCAGTCCCCAGATTTAATTACAGATTCTGCTTTTATCCTTGAAAAAGTGACAACTAATGAAAAAACATTGCTGTTGTTAAAATTTTGGCTATGCTGTTGGACAAAAACAGAAGTCCACACAGCATGAACAGCTATTAATATTATCCTTCTTCTATCTGTATGTGAGACGTAGATGTCTACATACCTTAACAGATTTGTTGAAGCTGCTGGCTGCTTGATAAATAAAAGATGGCAAAGTATAAATGCACAAAATATGCACAAAAACCAAACTAGGTTTTGTGGGAGTGCTCTTCTTTGGATTACCCCACACTTGTTGGCTTAAAGTACCACCCATCTTTTGATTTATTGTAAAACCATTCCCAAATTATGATTATGCTGCTTTTAGCAAGAAAAATCAAGAACATAGTTTCTGCAAAGCAGTAGTAGTTCATTATAAATTTACCTCTGAGTTGTGGGCGGGACCGTAGGTGCGGAATTAGCTCGTCTCCACTTCCATCATCCAACTGTTTTCACTCTCTCCCGCTAGCTTATAGCCCCTCACAACCCAAACCTAACATTACTGGTTGAATAAAAATGGTCAGCCCACAGTTTAACCAGCTCAGACGAGGTAAACAAAGACGTACATGGATGTATCAGAATGGACCACAATTGAGCTCATTGTTACGGTGGCCCTGAAGTGCAAACCATTCAACAAATCACTCGATACAAAAACATTTTTAAGATCACAACAATTAAAAAAAAAAAAATGTTAAAAAGCACAATTACATTTTAGAAAACAAAACCAAATTTCAGAAACCAAAACTTAAAAAATAAAAATGAAAAAAAAAAATATTTTCAGAAAACAAAATTAGTTTCCAGGAAAAAAAATATTAAAAAATGAAAACATTTCAGTAAAACAAAATTAATTTCCAGAAAACAAAATGAAATATTAAAAAATGAAAAACATTTCAGAAAAAAATGAAATATTAAAAAATGAAAAACATTTCAGAACACAGAATTAATTTCCAGAAAACAAAACGAAATCTTCAAAAATGAAAAACATTTACAAACCGGAAGAGGCAGGTACTATGGGACAACGCTGATGGATGATGATTTTTGTCAATCATTTGAACTGAAAAGTATTTTAAATGAAGCGATGCCGGATTTTATCGTCCAAACAACAATGTACTATAATAATCCACGTATTTCCCATTTATATATCAAATTGCAGCAAAATGTTAATGAACTTTGAAATTCTTTTTTTAACATTTCGCCTGACGCACGATCACCTGGAAGTAGTTTGTGAGCACTTTTACCATGAACGCTGTGCGCTAATGTCTACGGCTGCAAGGTTCATGCTGTCAATCATCTTCAGGTAAGAATCAATTCTGTGATCTTTTCTTTTGTCAGTCACATGTCTCTAAGGATGTTAATTTTAGGATGTAAATTAAAGTGCTGCTTTGAAAAGATTTTTTTTTTATCTTGCGCATGCGCAAAAGGATCCCGATGGAGACGAACCGTCTTCACATGATAGCCGTTCCTGTTTTGTGACAATATGAGAGAAAAAGCTCAGAGCCAGCCTGATTCTGTGATTTATACAGTAATTACAGTAATTATATGGCATCAGTTTTGCTAAAAATCGACTTTAAGATTGAAATCAGTAAACAAGTTATTATGGGAAATAATATTAAAGTGCATTGTATATTTTTGAACCATACATATACTGACACTTAAAAATGAACTTTAAAAGTTTATATAATACTTAATTGAATTAACATGTGATATTTCTGCAGGTGAAGTTTCTCAAAGCGAAGTTCCAGAAAGGTTTGTGCTGCAGAAGAACAGATGGCAGCTCTACATGATCATGGGAATACAAAAAGACTAAAGTCATTCATATCATTGTGCAGTGTACAGGCAAGTCACCATGATTTATGTGCAATGTAATCAATAAATATTATTTAACCTTAATATCTATTTTTTTTTTAAATTGCAGGTCCTTTAAAAAAGTCTTTAACCGGCTGCATAAGCCTGATTAGTTGTAAATGATGCAGTGGGCAGTGAAAGACGAAGCACAATTCCTGGCTTTAGCGTCGGGCTGATGATCTGGAAAACCACATCTATGAGGAATCGCATCAAATACTTGTACAACTCCAAACAACTTGATGTTCCTTTAAGCAAAACTCCAGTTTAAAATGTTCATATTAGACTTGCTTCATTTAGGAGTTTTTCCATGTTTACCATTTTTGGTTTTAAAGCTTTATTAATTTAGTTGATGTTTGATTTTCAAAGCCGTTGTTTAGAAATGTTTCTTTGTCAATGAAAAAACTGAATGCTGATGTGAGGATTGTAATAATGGATATGAAAATAAACAAATTTGTTTCATAGCAATGCAGTATATTTATTGAAAACTTAACATGAATACGTTATTCAATAACAGAAACAAAGAAACAGTTGTGGATTTTCCTTTATGGGCTTCTTCATGCAGTCAATCAAATGTTACATTTACATTCAGCATTTACCCAGCGTACCTGTCAGTCACATTTATTAGAGGAAAAAATGCATCTGGGAAAAGTCTGTTTGTGCTTAACAACTATATCAAAAAGAGTAATGTCAGGGAAGGTTTGTCCACATTGCTGCTCAGCATCACATCCAGAGGAAGATGCACAGGTAAGGGAGCCCAGTTCCTGCTCGTACATGCTTGCAGCTTCCTCTGCACTGGACTCCAGCTCCATTGAAATCCCTGACAGAAATAAATTAAAAATCCCTGATAGGAAAACATCAGCTGCCGTTAAACTTTCATTCAGGAAAAAGTAGAGTTCATCAAAAAGAGGAGAAAATAGGTTAAACCAGAAATTCATTAGGGAGGGGTCAAAACACCAAACTCAGAATAAAATACATTATTTCAGTCTTGTAAAAATACATTCTAAAACACTTTGGTATTCCTCCTCTGCCTGAAAGACTAAAATGTTTTTTTAAAGATTTATTTTAGACTACAGACTTTGCCACCTTTAGTTACACACCTGGACATGTCTGATGATGAGCACATCAAGTTATTTACTGTCATGTTTCTATGCACTGACACTCTAAAGTCACAGATCTTAATAGTATGAATAAGAAGCATTCATAAATGTTATTCTGAGACACAAACGCTACAGTTTACCTAACAGCTTTGCTAATTTATGCGGCTGGTACACCTGTCTGAGAATCTTCCCCACGTGACCCCCCCCTCCAGCTGATGAGGTAACCTGTCATTAACGTATGACTGAAGGATCTTGGACCTGTCTGTAAACACCCACCTAGAAATCACGTTGAACGCTACATTTATTAGATCAAACAAATGTGCCTCCATACCTTATCTGTGGATGACGGGACTGCATTTCCTGATGTCCGCCGTCTTACACCAGTGTCTTCGCAGCTGCTGCTTCAGACAGAATCCTCTCACAGACATTTCGAAACATCTGTAAACCTGGTTGGTGTTGATATTTCTGCGTGCGTTCTGTCATCACAACCGCTAAATATTCAAAGATTAACGTTTAAGTTAAAGTTTTAACGTCCTTCCCTTTCATTGTTTACCTGCAGAACGGACGTCATCCACACAAACTACTTCCGGGTGACCATTCTGCTTTAGACAAAATATTAAAAAAATAATTTAAACCTTCATTATCCGTTTGCTGCATTTTTGATTTAATATGTAAATGGGAAATACGTGGATTATTATGGTACATTGTTGTTTGAACGATAAAATCCGGCATCGCTTCATGTAAAATACTTTTCAATTCAAATGATTGACAAACATCATCATCCAATCAGCATTTTCCCATAGTACCTGCTTCTTCCGGTTTGTAAATGTTTTTCATTTTTGAAGATTTCGTTTTGTTTTCTGGAAATTAATTCTTTGTTCTGAAATGTTTTTCATTTTTTAATGTTTCATTTTTTAATGTTTCATTTTTTCTGAAATGTTTTTCATTTTTTAATGTTTCATTTTTTTTCTGAAATGTTTTTCATTTTTTAATATTTCATTTTTTTCTGAAATGTTTTCATTTTTTTGTATTTCATTTTGTTTTCTGGAAATTAATTTTGGTTTATTGAAATGTTTTTTTCTTTTTTGTTTTGTAAGTTTTGGTTTCTGAAATTTTGTTTTGTTTTCTAAAATGTAATAATGCTTTTTAAATTGTTGCTGTGATCTTAAAAATGTTTTTGTATCGAGTGATTTGTTGAATGGTTTGCACTTCAGGGCCACCGTACATTGTCCACCTACTGTAGGATCCATGTCATTGCTATGAGATTTTTTTTTTTGAATAAAGAAATACTTAAGGCTAAATATTCTGTATATATATCCTCTATCATGTAAAAAACTCAACTTTCTTTGACGTCTTCAAAGAAAAGGTTATTTAACTTGAAGGAAAGTTAATTCCTGTGAAAAAATCTTTTTGTTTTGCAATATCCTTAGTTCTTACTTTTGTTTCAGCAGGACCTTAATTAGCTAAAAGAAATATCTTTTTTTTTTATATTGTGTTACAAGTATTCCTACACTGGGTGAGGATCTGCCTTCTGCAGCACTATTGTCAAATCCACCTCTTTTTAGTGGGAGAGATTATTTGCTGCCAGCAACAATGTATAAATCCTGCTGTGACAGCAGATGCATAATTCATGCACAGAAAGTCTGCATGTACACAAAAGTTATTGAGAATGTTGAAGATTAGTACTTTGTTATTTTTGTCCCTAGTTTCCAGTGTAAAAGTCAATACTATACAAACTTCATATACATTCCAACCACTGCCTTTATTTTTTTGGCAAAATAAAAGTTCAAAAGAAAAACAAAATTTTAGCAATCCATTATATCATTAAATAACAGACTCATCATTTATCCACAGTGACTTGAAGTAGTGACTTCCTGTGTGACTGCCTCTACCATGAGGGATTGGTCAATTCATTTCAACATGGTTTCAGTTCATGAAGGCTTTTCGGTGTAAATTTCTGACATTAATCCACCCGACCCATAATCTAAACTTTAGTTACATGAATGTAATGTGACAGTGTGTTTTGTATACACTAATGCAAAAATCTCTATTAATGACAATGAATAACTACAGTGTTAAGAGAATGGCATCTTCTAACATTTTAATTTTTTTTTTATCAATGCTGTTATTTTTTTTTATAGTTTGATATATTTGTGATATATTTGTGTGATTTCTTATTCTGTTGTCTACAATTTATGCTTGAAATAATGAAATCCAATGACATTTTTGACATCACTCATAGGATTTTGAGAGGTAAAAAATTAAGCCTCAAGAGTACTGCATGTCCTGACTGGAGTTTACTCTTCCAAACTCAACAACATCAAAATTAAGTCTTTGGATTTTCATTGTAATTTTTCTCTTTTTCTAGATCTGTGTTTTTTCTGTCCATAAATGCATAAATGCTCCAGAATATTTACATACACTGAAACTAAATGTTTTCTGCTAGAGCTGATTTGTCTCTTGAAAAGCCCATGTGATCCAACAAAATGGAAACCCAAAAAAGAAGAAATTGTCTTACATTTTGGCGTCACAGAGAATGCATTTGCCAACAAAATTCAGAAGTGTGTGTTTTTAGCACAAAGTATTTTTCTCTTTTAATTGCTGTGATAAATGTGTTTACTTTGGATTTCCAAACAAGAACAACCGTGGCAAAGACAACGAGGCTCAATTATCATTGAAAAAAACGTCTTCAAGGTTTTCCTGTTTAGATGTGCTTTTAATCGAGATCTGAATCTCCACACTGTCTGAATGTTCAGACATCGGTGTTGTTATGCTTAGCTGAAAATTTACTTTTTCCCCGAACTATTACAACTCCCAAATTGATGTTATATTAACAAGTTCTTTATTTTTATTCTATTAGAAAAAGAGGAGGCCTAATTTAGAGGACAATGTTCCAAAACTGCTTGATCAACATCAACCTCTTCAACATCCCATCCATCCATCAATCCATTTTAATAACCTCCATCTCTTTTGGGGTTACGGGGTTGCTGGAGCCTATCCCAGCAACAGTTGGCCAATAGTTGGGTACACACAGGTCACCAGTGTGTCGCAGCAGGGCACATCTTCAACGAACTAAACTACATCTTCTTCTTCTTGTTTGTTAAACAATCAAGCACAAAAATCTTCACAGCATGTCAACAATCAGTAAAGATCAAACCAAGAAAAGAGTAGAAACCCCCCAAAGTCCCAGCATGACTGGTCTATCGAAGTGTTTTGCCTCTGCTTGCTTATGTAAAAATATCTATGTTCTGTTCAGTCTTTCATACTTCCTGTATGAAGGACTGAACAGAAAGTAGATATTTTTTATAAAGTAGCATCTTAATTTTAATAATGTATTGGATTTATCTGCCCTTTTCCAGATGCTCAAAGCGCTTACAGTGTGTCCGTTATTCATTATTCATTCATTCCTCATTCATACTTGGTGATGGTAAGCTACTGTTGAAGCCACAGCTGCCCTGGGGCAGACTGACAGGGCATGGCTGCCACTTCACGCTCTGACCATCACCGGGATCATTCACACACCAGGGGAACTGCACTGGAGGCAAGGAGGGTGAAGTGTCTTGCCCAAGGACACAACAACAGTTGGCTGGGGGGAGCGGGAATCGAACTGCCGGCCTTCGATCATTGGATGACCTACTCAACCACCTGAGCCACTTTTGGCAACCATTGTCAGAGTTTACATCTAAACTTATAGAGACTTCCGAAATACTAATGTTATCTGCAGAAGAAGAGCCTCAACCAGGGACCTTGTGAGAAAATTATGTAAGGTCAACTCACTATTGCACACCGAACTCCAGCAGTAATTTGCTCCTGTTTTGCCTTCTTCCTCAAAGAGAAGATTTACCCGTTTTAGAAATCATAAAGCCTATTAATTTAAACCAGGTGTGGAGCTAAGCCCCCCCCCCCCCGAAAAAGGCTTTGCCCCACAGCTAGTGATCTGTAAAAGATTAAAACATGTCTGAGTTTATACACCTTTAATTGGCAGTTTAGTTTAATAAAACTCATTTGTTGCACCATAATTGAATCCATTACATTGCATTACCATTCTTGAAGAGCTGAACTATACGCTTTTCAAGAAATATTACTAAATGGTCATTTAGAACACTATGAAACAAAGTCTAACAAAGTCTAGTGTTTAAGTTAATGTGAAAGCCAATGCAACAAAGTTAATGAGCAAAGGATGTCATCGAAAAAATCCAGGAAAACATTGATACAGAACATTTAACCCAAGATGAAGGGGAAAAATATCAGATAATGATACATGTCTTTCCTGGTACAACTGTTCACCAATAGGGTTCTGCTACACTCCCAACCACATGGAGCAGTTGGTCTCTTCACTGTCAAGGCTCCATTTGAAAAGAGGAGGTAATTTCCAAAAAGTTATGAAAACTACTTGTTTCCACACCAAACAGAAAAACCAGAGCTGTGCAAACATTTGTACGTTATAGACACACACAGGTAATGTAAAGTACTTTCGCTGAACGCTAGTTCATGAACGCATGGCATATGTGTAACATTAACTGGACTGTTGTACTATTCCGCCAGACACAAATCGCAATTATTAATTTCTCCTCCAGGATCAATTCTCAAACGGTTAGCACATCTATTAATTGAAAATATGCCACCCATACAACAATACCAATGTTGAGTCCTGACTGGTCATCGTTGACCTGTTTTAACTTTCAACGCATGCTCAATGCCATTGCATTTGTGCGTTGAGCCTGAAAATGGTCTTGACAACTTGCCTAGCAATGTGTGAATGCCAGAGTTCTGAACAGCCCGAAACGTGCGTTTACATAGACTTTTGATTGGAATGTGGTCGCTTGATGTGTGATGCCGAGGGGGGTGTGACCATAGTCTCTGCAAAACGTATCTTGTTTGAGGAAAGTGAGATATCTGTTGTATTGACTTAGGAGGCATTGGTAACATTTTAATCCAAAAGGAACATTTAAGGGAATTTCTTTAAAAATTTGTATTTTTTTGCCTTAAAGTCTGTCTTACTTATCCAGACGTTATTTTTTAAATATATGTAGTTCATTTCATTTGGCTATACCGGCAGTAGAAAAAGGCTTAGTTGTTTAAGATTATAAAAAAAACAGCTATCCCGTTTGTCAGGTCCTTAGCAGAAATGCACATCATTTAAAGGAAAAAATAGATAACAAAGCATGTTGAAGTAAAAATTCATCAAAAGACAGCTAATCCAGAAGATGATGATCAAATCCTGAAATACAAGATGAAGAAGCTGTAATGACTAAAAAAAGTAACACAGCCTTAAAGAAGCTTTATAATGTTGAACTATGCCCCAAAAAAATGAATGATACATTTTAATTAACTGCTTCAAATGCTGCAAGATGGCTAAAATTAACTTGAAGGACACCGTTCTTTATATTGTTTTCTCCTGAGTTAATATCAAATAGGAGCATTTAAAATAAACAGAAGTTCAGAATCTGTGGTGTCCAGAATCTCAGGAAATTTGACAACCAGCAAAACCTTTAAAATGACCTGATTTTGACCGAACACATTATTTTTAGGACAACACCTAAAACCTGTGATGTCAGGACATATTAAATTGAAATAAGCCGATCAGGCCGCAGGGTATGCGGTATAACCATAGATTTAATGAGTAATACGAGTAACTCAAAGCATATTTGGGTGTAAAGTGAAATCTTTTGCATTCCTGTTGTTAACCCTGAGGAGGAGATAATCTGCATGCAAGATTCAGTCTGTTAGGATTACTGGGTGGTTTTTATAGTCTGAAGCTAATAAGTGGGAGAGCTGTGCTTTGGTTGCATTCAGTCTAGTAAGAAGATTTTACTATGCTTGCATCCATTAAGGCACTTTCACTATGTAAACAGGTAAACATATGGCTTATCCTGAGCCCTTAGAGCCCAAGCAGGTACATTTTTAACTGTTGTTTTGTCTCTTCTTAGTCTTTAGAAGCTTGTTCAAATGATGACTTGCTTCACTTGTGATGCAGGTCATTTTCTTTCGATAGTTTTGTTTTCCTTCAGGCCATCTGTCAACAATTTCAAAAACTTGACTTTAAAAGAAAAAGAGAATAGTCCAATGATGAGGTGATGTTATCCTTTGGGATGCACAATGCTCATTCAAATTGATGGTATACATCCAGAATTTTAAGAAAAAAAGTACAAAATTATGTTTTAAATTTTTTTCTCGAAAGTCCCACTCTGTTCATCTTTTGATCTATTATAAAAGCTTTCCCAGTGGTCTTTTAATTATGATTATTCCCTTTTCTGCCTAAATCTAAATATCTGTGCCGTTTTCTTGGAGATAGTTTTGACAGATTTATATAATTTGATTATAAATTTGCTTGAGTTGTAGGAGTTGGCACAGGGCAACCACACCCCCATTTCCCATCATCCATCTGTTCATAGTCTCCCCTGCTAGCCTAACCTTAAATTACCAGTGCAACAAAAAGAGGAGAACCTGACTGCAGACAATATGGTGCCAAGACAGCATTAGCCAGAAGAATTGTAGAAAGTTTTATCAAAACTTTTTAATTTGAATAAATGGTTTTGAGTGTAAGATGTGCGTAAAATTGAGAAAAGAATGGTAATCATTTTAACCATTCAAAGTTGATGTTAACAAAAGTGTTCAGATTTCTAAAGTTGTTACACCAGAACTTTAGCTCCAGTGTGTACATTCCTTCAACAACCGTAACTTTACAACCCCTAATGCGATCAACATGAATCAGTTTATTTTGTCGCAAAGAAAAGCAGTTTTGCGCCGGAATCATGAACTTTCGTCTCCCGTAGAAGACTTCCGTTTCCGGCTAATGATGTCTGGGCATCATCTTGTTGTCAGGTCCTCTTTAACAAAATGGCAAGTAATATCAAAGCTATCCAGCTGTACAATTTGGAGCCATAGGTCAGCTCGTATAAAGAAACTGAAGACGTACATGGATCTAGTTGTGTACAAGTTAATCTATCAAAATGGAACAGAGCAGGCAGATTGTGGCTCACCTATTGTATGTCTATGTCTCAAATGCATTACGGTGAGGTTCAGATGTAATACAAGTCTATAAGGGTGGGGCCTGTCCACACACACACTCAAATGTTATAAACATACCTTTTGACTCCAAAAAATGTTCACATGTCAACATGTACACAATACAAATATCATTCACACACGCATACGTATGCCTTCAAACCAACTAGTGTGAAATATTTCATTCAATCAAGCAAAATATTACTGTAAAGGTGAGGTAACACCTGTGCTCAAGTGAGTGTTCATGTTCTTCTAAAATGGATGATGGAATGTAAAAAGAAGGAGGGACAATGCCCAGCCATCCCCACACCAAGACCCCCAACGCAGCAGCAGCGGCAGCCAGAACCCCCCCAACGCCCGCACGGCAGCAGATAGAGAACAACCGCCCCCCGGCGATCACATCTGCCACCCAGGTCAGGGCCAGCAGGAGCGCCACGGGGGCCCCCAGAGCCAGAGAGCAGGGAGACATGGGGGGGACAGAGAGTGCAGCTCCAGCCCAACCAGGAGAGCAGCCCCTTGCCACGCTGGGAGGTCCCAATGCAGGGCCCCGCCCCAGAAGAGCGCCCACAGCCTGAGACGAGCACCTCATCACCACCCAGGAGTTCTGGGTCTCCCCTCCCCAACTCCTGTTACGAGCCAGGACTCCCCAAGGGAGACCCGCCCCGCGCGCCAGGCAGCTACCCACCCGGCCCACGGTTGGTCCAGGAAGGAGCAAGGCAGGGGCCAGCCATCCCCGCCCAGGAGGATGGCCCCCAGGAGAAGAGGGGGTCCACAAGAAGTGTTGTAAACATGGCCCGACCAGACTGGCCATAGTTGGGAATTTGCCGAGGCCCAGCACTCAGGGGCAAGGACCAGAACCCATACCACAGGGACACGGACACCCCCCAGCTCAGATGGGAAGTGATCCCCGGCTCTTGGTCTTGCCAGAAAGCTCAGGGATCCCTCTCCCTGCGTGGAGAGAGGGCTGCCGGGCCCAGGAAGCCAGCACCCAGGTAACACGGCCGCCGTTGCCAAGTGCCCAGTTTCCCCTACCAGGGATGGGGTAGGGGACAGGTCCAAGGTCTCACCTTCCTTGCGAAATGCATGTGTGTGTGTTTGTGAGGGTGTGTAATCTTGTTTTTCTTTTTATATGTCCTCCATCATCAGAAAATTGACATAAGAACATGTTGAACACCAAAAACACAATTTTCATCAGAGTGGGTCTATACAGCAATCTCGGTATGATCTCCTTTTCTTTACATCTGAGAAAACAAGGATTGTAACACCATGCAACATGTGATAAGGTGACCTACTTTATTTGGTGTATTTTATTTTAAGAACTCATCTCTTTGAAGTATCAGAGATGAGCAACTTTTTCCTGTGATTCTGCAAAAATCTCAAACTAATCCAGTTTCCAACCAATTTGTTCAGATGGTCTTTTAAAGGTCAAAGACTCTGCAGCAGCTGCTTGCACTTCAAACATTCCTGAACAAGTTGGAGGTTCAGAGTCAGTGAGTGATTAAGGGAGCAGCCAAGGTCTGAGTCATCAGAAAGACCGCCGGGGTATAAATTCCCTTAGTTCAATAGACAATGGTCATAGCTAAGTGATTTTTATTTAATTTATTCAGTGGCTTTAAGCTGCAGTCAGATTCAGTGCAATATTTGAACTGGTTTCTCATTATTCACGGACCAATCTATTTTCATGTGGTTGGAAGGACTTCAAATAAAGATTTTAAGGATATGAAAGTATAAAAAAGCTCAGAATATTCTGTAAATGAGTTGGATTCTGCTTTACTAAATGATAACATGACAGTTGAGGTTTTAATTTAAGTCACAGCTGGTGCTGCAGGATGTGTAGAAAAGTGTCAAATTCTGCCGCTACTGGCTTTTGGCAGCAAAGAAAAAAGTAAAAATATAAAAGAAAAAAAAACTAGTTAAAATGTCATTTATATATAAAACTTTGAGGACATAAATTTTGCATTTGAAAGGACTATAACTGTTTTTGTATGTTTGTTTTTCTGAGCATTGTATTCCTGAACACACCCCGCATAAATCCAAAGATTCAAATGCGACTTTTTCATCAATCAGTTAAATTACTTTTTTTGTAAATGACTCTTTTCTTAAAAACATTGACAATACAGAGTACTAAACTACCTATTGTACCACGTTCCAGGTGAATACTGATTGGTTGTTAGGTTAGGATTTGCCCAGCCGGGCTGAGGCAGACTGCTTCGTTAGAGCTGCAGTTCTTAAGTCTGTTCAGTTTGATTATAGAGGGGTCAGTGGAGGGAGGAACCATGGGGAGGTAGAGGTGCTTATTTTGTGTTAATGTCTTGTTTTCTTTATATTTTTTTTAAAGACTCTGCTTTTTTAATTAATATATTACCTGCTTTTATGTAAAACACTGTGTTTCACACGAATGAAAGGCCCCCTTCAAATAAATTAGGTTGGAATGTTGATTAAATAGTGAAAACTTCACGAAAGTCAATATCCAAAGTGAAGCTTCCGTGTCATCTGTTAATTTCTGATGATGGACATTTCATCTGGCATCCTCCCTTATCTAAACTAGACTAACCCTTTATGGTGGCTGGGCAGGAAGACATTAGGTTCCCATTTTTTTAACAGTCTTTTGTTTGATAAAACTGCGGTTTCAAACCCACAATCTCCCAATCTCAAGGCAAAAAAAAACACTGAACCACTGAGCTGGTGTCTTAATTGACAATAAAAGTATAAAAAAGTATAAAAGTATAAAAATTGATTACCAAAATCTATTAAAAATGTGATGGAGGAGTTTATAAGCTGAAACGTGAGTGTGAGTGGGTGTGTTGACCTGTCTAGATGCCCTATGCCTTCGCCCACAAGTGGCTGGGATAGGCTCCAGAAGCCACGTGACCCCGAAAGGGATAAAACGGAAGAAGATGAATGAATGAATGAATGAATGAATGAATGAATGAATGAATGAATGAATGAATGAATGAGTTAGTTTGTACACAGAACTTTGAGAAACCCTCTCAATAGGGGATAATTATTAAATTGAAATACCAAAAACAGATGAGCTTTTTATTCCTAATAACATCTCTGAGGTTTTTTACTGGCCTGTGTTGTGTTGTGTTGATCCTATCGACTGCAGTTCTCAGAGCTTGATTTATTACCCTGATTTAGTATTTTCTATATAATTCCTGCTATGTTTTTTTCGTATTTGCTTCATTTCCTGCTGTGTCCCTCTTCCTGCCAAGTTCACACCTGATTCCTACTTCAATTACTGTAGCCCACTCCACTCCACTTCTGATCTTCCCTGTGTGCCAAGTCCTTGTGTGTCTCACCTGTTGTTCAATCTGGCTTTCGTTTGTCTGTTCCCTTGTTCAACGTTTGCTTTCTTTTTCCACATCAACAGCATATTTTGTTTATTTTCACTTTTTGGTAATAAATTAGCTCATTTTTCATCCGCCTGTCTCCCATGTTCTGCATTTGGCTCCTCCACCATTAGCGGAGCTGAGACAGTAGGACCTGGCCACTACAGAAACCCAGCAGGAAGAAATCATTAAATTGAACTATAGACAGAAAAAAGACTAGTCTGGAAACATCTAAGAAATGTAAAAAGTAATAGGATAAGTAATAAATCCAGACAAGAACAATAAAACAAAAATGAAGACCATTGTGAAAAGTTTTTCTTTAAAAAAGAAAAGCGTTTTCTTTCCACGTTTGATCATAACAGTGAGGGAATAAAAGCCTTGATTTCAGTGGGAAAACCCTAAAAGTCTTTTTATAATCTGTACAGGTTTATTTGCCAGACAACAAAAAGGCATCCATTAACTCGCGTTATCTGATCCCTTACAGTGGCAGAGAGCGCTCTGGATCTGAAAAGAAATAAACAATCAAACCCTCAAGGTTAATAATTTAGCAGTTGCTCTCCCTTCATCTGTCAGTGTTTTGCACAACACAAGCAGATTTTCCAAATGAGTTTCATTGAAACTCTTTAAAATGTAGCTCATGCAAAAATACAAATATAACAAGACCGCCTTCTCCTCTGTGTGCCTTCATTTTTATTTTTATATTGCTGCAAAGGAAAAGCACAGAGTGTTCCGTTTGATTATTATAGCGCTATAATTTTAACTTTTTCGTAATTATATACACATTTAAAAAAGAAAATGAAATGTCTAGATGGAATTCCAACATATTCATCTGTAAGGGTCTTTGGAGAGGTGATTCTTCCGTGAGTGGAACATAATTACTTGCAATTTGCAGTTCACAGTTTTATGAACTGAATGTGGTTCAGATGTGCACACAGTGAACTCTTATGGATTTCTCTGCTTATCTCAGCACACATAAAATAGATTTATGAAAGACATCAAAAAAAGACAATGTTCTTGTCAAATTGGTGTAATAGTATTTATAATTTACAATGTATTAATATTTAAAAAATGTAAAGACTTTTTTTTTTAAATTAGAGGTTAATAAACACGAAGTGAAACATTGTAGTCATCTGGAAAGAAAAAGGCTTTTTGCAGTCACTTAAACTGAATTTGATTATTATTTAAACACATTTTCATCTAAGAAAAATTACAACAATCATCAAAATTGTGTATAGACAACACAAAATAATATATGTATTTCTGTTTGTGGGGTGAATATGATGGAAAAAGGTATCAAAATGAGTAAAAATATTACACAACCCCCCTGCGACAGACTGACGACCTGTCTGGGGTGCCCCCTGCCTTCACCCACAAGTGGCCGGGATAGGCTCCAGCAGCCCCATGAGCCCGAAAGGGAATAAACAGAAGGAGATGAATGAATGAATAAATGACTGTATTACACAAACCAAAAAAAAATACAAACTGAAACATTTAGAAATTCATAAATTTCCAAAATGAAAAGCCTAAAGCTGTCAGCAACGCACTTCAATGAAAAGTCAATGTAAAACTCACATATATAAGCGTTTCAGGCTTCTGTGTTCATAACTATTGTTCCTAGGCGGAATTATGACACCAAGTCTTTTACATATCGAAAGAAAACTGAAAGAAAAAGTCTGTAGTAAAATTTACACCGAGCCCCTTCTGTCTGTAGGTGGGTGACATACGCAAGCAGACAGTGGGAAAAAAAAGAAAGAAGAAGCGCCCGCCGTTCTGCAGTGTAAGCACCAAGAATGCACTTTTAGCGCATTCTTGAACACGTCTCATAAGACCGGTAACTTTGTAGCTTCATGGGACAATCATGGATTCATGTCGTCATTTTGATACCTTAATGCTGTATTTCTTTGTCCTTTAAGTCTTTTGTGTTTATGAATAAATATTCTATGTATAATGTGTAAAAATGTTTCCGTAAAATATAGTTGGAGAAACAAATACATGGAAAAAATATCAATCATTGAAGATATTAGACTAAAAAATATATAACCTCAAGTGCCTTCAAAACAAAGCCAGCAGAAAACGACTATTTTTCAGCTGGGTCGCTATCATCTGAGTGCAAACAAGAGCTACTACTTGAAACTAGTAGTTATGCAAATGCAGGAGGCTTGTGTACAGAACTCTAACAACTTTACATGGATATTTAGAAGAAAATATTCCATCCATCCGTCCATCCTTTTTCTTAACCCACCTTTTTGCTTTTGGAGCTCCCAGAGCCTAACCTGGCCACTGTTAGGCAAAGTTAGGGTACACCCTGGACAGGTCGCAGGGGCACACAATCACAGATGTATTCACGGTCACACCTAGGAACCATTTTAGAGTAATCTATCAACCTACGAAGCATATCTTTGGACTGTGGGTGGGGAGTACCTGGAGAAAACCCACGCATGCACATGGAGAACATGCAAGCTCCACACAGGGAGGACCCAGCTGGGCCTTCCCACTGTGCCACCGAGATTAAAATCCAAATGATGAGAAATACCAATATACACCTTTCTGGTTTAGAAAATCTGGTTAAAGTCCTTTGATAACAGCACACTGATATTTGTTGGCTGCCTCCCTCTTTGAAACTGCCTCTGCCTTGCAGGTGACCTTCCAAGGTCTATTTTTGTCATGTAATGACTGTCATTATGTATTCCTGTGCTTTGCAATCCTTATGCTGCAGCAGTTTTGCTTGCATGGAGGCATTTGGATCACAACTGTGCAACAGCACCAAGTGGAACTGGCTGGCATCCACCAAGTGTCTGATAAATTGTCAGGTTTTCCCACATATCTTTGGCGAAAGCCCTCCTTAGAAAAGGCTGTTGCTCATCCACCCCCCTCTTGATTGCCTGACATCCTTTATTAACAGTCAAGTAATTCTGTTCCCTAGGCAACAGCTTCCTGCTGATACAAAGAATCAGGTATCACCTTGAAAGTTGAAGTATGTTTTTGGAAGCTGCATTGCTTTCATTTGCATTCAACTGCAACAATCTTTATTTATTTATTTTAATTACACAGAGTTTAGATGTTTGGCTCTTTTTTTGTTAGTTTCCCATCCTGAGCCAGATTACATTCAGGTCATAGATTCTTTGATACAGTCATCTTTACATTCTCCTCCTTACATGCTCACTGCTTTGGAACTGCAATTTCCGCAGGGTTCTCCTTCTGCTTGTTTTCAGAGGAAGGCATATTTTTTTAACTACAATTTGAATTAGATTTTGTTCCATGACTGCTGAAATGTTGTCTGGTTGCATGATTTCTCCGGGACTTTGAACTTTTGGCAATTTGAAATAATTAATAAGGAAAGGTAATTTAAACTGTGCCATTAACTCCCTGACTGGCACTGGTGTTGGATCAGCCTTGAATTGAATAAGTAATAATATTTCACCCAAGCAGCACATCATCATGAATATTTCATTTCATTTGGATTTCCATATTGTTACTTGCAAGTCGCTTTCTGGGCAAAAAGTTTGTATTGCAATAAAATGTGACTTTGCTTCAAACTTACTGAATGTTTGCACATGCTTGGAACATGTGTCACTATCGTCCACAGTGGATCAGAGCCACTCTTCTGATAGAACCTGAACTTTTTATGTCCAGAAATCTGAAGGCTTTATCTCAAAGCAGATATGCTGGTTTTGCCACAAAAACATGGTCAAAATGAACTGCTAAAGTTCAATCCAACTGTCAGAAAAAGGAAGAAATGGAAATGGGTGAACCATTGTGGGTCTGTGTTCTTCAGAATCTGGGGTTAGTGGGACTTTAAGGGTTAATGCTTAAAAGAAAATATCCAGACTGGTTAGGATAACATAAAAGCTACATTAACACAGATAACCCGTTGGTACAACCAAAGTATGCTCAGGACTATGTTTCCACCAGTGACAAAGACCACTTAAGATGGGACTCATTTTGGCCCTTCAAAATGAGTCCCAAATGAGTTCAAATGAAGGTGTTCTGATCAGATGACCCATAATTCAGCAGTGATATTTGAAAGCAGCTGGCCAAAACAAGCAATTTCAATCAAAACGTCTCTGTATCTGTCATGCTACATTCTCACCTGGCTTGGAAACGGGCGTTCAACCGACCATTTCCAATGAAAATTCTATGTATAAGCATGTTTTGGGCTTCTGCACACAAAACCTGTGTGCTCACGCATCGCTAAACAAGTTTTTAAGTCAGTTTTCTTGCACTACATAAAAAAAACACGGCCATTGAGCGCATGCTGAACGGTAAACCAGGCAAACTTTGACAAATCCGGGACTCAGATTCAGTAGTGATGTATGGATAGCGTTCCTTTCAATTCATGAAAGTGCCAACTGTTTGCAAGATTTCCACCGTTTCCACATTTCGCACCAGGCCTCTTCCAACTGCAGATACACGCTTTAGTATTGAGTAAAGACAATCCAGTGTAAACATATTCTCAAAAAATACGTTCAAGAACTGAGGTTTAGCACGTTCCTTAACGCACACCACATGCCCGGTGTGCAAACAGCATTTGGATTCTTGCTTTGCATTACAGTGTTCCCTTGTTTATCATGGGGAGTGTGCTCTATAAATAACCTGCAATATGTGAAATATGGGAAGTAGGATTTATTTACTACACACTTTAAACACTTTTCTCGAACAGGCATAAATATTTTCACACTTCTCTCTCTTGTTTAAACTCTTAAAGTTCAAACTTTCATATAAAATAAGTCCAGACACGGCACAAAAGAGATTGATTGAAAAGGCCAACAGCCAGTTAGGATGCAGAATGCAGTAGATTGTTTTAAAAAGCATGAAAAGTCGCACTAAAAAGTAACTGCAAAACAGCAAATTTGTCCTCTGACCCCACATTTCTAAACCTGAATATCTTCTAACAACTGCCGTCTACTGAATTAACTCATTTTGGTTTGTACATACAAGCTACGGGGCTTTCAAATGATACCAAATGATAAGGGGTAGGGCCCTGGGAATTGTGATTTTTAAAAACCTTTGTTTGTACGTCAGAAAGAATTTTTTTTTTTGTTATGCGGGAGGTTGTAGCGAGGAAATGCTGTATGTGGGAACATGAAGGAATAACAAATATTTCTGCTTAACATGTCAAATACAAGACTGTGCAAAAAAAAATAAAAACAATCGTACAAACCTTGAATTCACAAAAAAATTGACAAGATACTGACACATTTTTATGTGAAACATTTAAATAGAAAAAAGATTATCCTTTTCAGGGGTTACCAGACCTTGAAAAATGCTTTTTAGTACTGTTACGCATATATTTGTGTTTGGATTTCATTTTGACCAAAAGGAAACATTCTTTCCTTGAAACTAAAATCATGTGGAATATACCACATAGCAAGTGACCCCAGAGCACCTTTTCAATTTTTTTCTGTTAACACTGACATCACTATGGGTTGTTATGGGTTAAGACTTTTCAAGGCCTGTTGAATATTTACTTGATTTGATAAATATGACCTTAGAATCTTTCCTATTTGTATGATTATATGCATCATCATGGTTTGCACATCAGTTTCACTCCATCAGCATCACATTTTGTTCACATCATTTTTGTCAGCTTATATTTTGCTCATCCATCTCCCTGCTGTAGCTGCTACATCACACTTTCATAATGACATATTCTACATGATTGTAATGCTACAGGACACACCAGTGTGCCTCTGCTATAAAGAGCATGGACAGTCTGTCAGTTAGAAATCCCAAAATGTAAATTTACCTACTGTTCTCTTCATCTCATGCAAACATCAGATGATTCAAACATCAAGAACTGATTCAATGTCTGCTGGCCAGTTCACAATTCACCCAAATCCAGATTAATTTGAGTGCCAGGAGTGAAAGCCTGCAATAAATGTCAAACTACAATGAATACAAAAAGTTGCATTCAAAGTTTATTTTAAATAAATATATACCTCTGGGGAAAAAAATACAATAATAACCAAAGAAAATGTTTGTATTAAAATTCCCACAATGGAGATATGGCATCCTTGAGAAAGTTGGTGATAACAGAATGTGTGTCAAAGGGCTATGTAGGGTAGCCAGAACTGGGTTTCTACGAGGTCATGGTAGTAAACGCCCTTTAAAACACTCGAAAACATGATTCATACTCCAAGGGAGATTTGTCAAGCAGTGCTGATTGGAACTGTGGTAGGCACGGTGACATGCATGCACAACATGCTGAAACAAGCATCTTCTAAGCCTGAAGCAGCAATACCAATTTTTCATCCTGATCTCTTTCCAATAGGAAGCTACAACTACAAGCATGGACACACCTGATTTACTGCCGCTTAAAAATCTAATTAAGCCTCTTGACAAAGAAATCTATCACCCCATCATCTGGTTGGTGAGTATCTTATTGGTAAGAACTCTTCAAAAATGGGGAGCATTTTCATTTTTTCATGATGTGCTTTTTTATTTTTTGGAAGATGTCACATTTAATATTTGAAAGTAATCAGCAGTTTGGCAGTGTTAGTGGTTAGCAAAGACAAATGTCGATGCTGTGCTCCAGCACAGTTTTCATTATTTCGCTTCACAGTGGAGACCCTATAAACCAAACTACTCTATGCACAGAGTTATAATGATGCAGTTTAGTTTATCAAATGATGGCCCTGTGGTCTTATCAGAGTTATGGCCTCTGCAGATCTTACAACAAACTAGCTAATACATTTTGCCAAACTTAAGCCTTTAAAAAGCTATACGGATTTTGCAAATAAAGGTTGTAGTGACAAATTGGGGAATTTATAATTTTAAAGGCACAAAAATATCTTTATGAGTATAATGTTTTATACTCATAAAGATATTTTTGTTGTTACTTTTTTGTTGTAATGGTTTTATGCACAACAGCAAAAAAATCAGATAATCTCTTCATTCATCTTTGCAGTTACTGTATGCAAATATCCCCATGTAATCCAATACATTTTCCTGCCCCAAGATTATTCACGTAAAAAACCCACTTGCATGCTGTGTGTTTGTCAAGTAATAATGCTTGAAATTGTTAAATGCATTTCCAAGTTGTGTGAAAAGTGCACTGCAAAGTTACTAAAATCAATAGAAGTATGGCTCAAGTGTCATTTGGAGTTTGCAAAGAGATTTCTTTTCTAGACTCAGTGGACCGCTGTAGATGAGCAGGGCAATTAAGCAGGAATATGTGGGTGAATTAAATTAAATGCTACTAATTGCTTTAATCATAAATCCACTTTTTCTACTTTTAAAGCAGCATGAAATGTTCATTAGCAGTATCTTCAAGCCACAAAGTCTGCATGTTTTACTGCTGATTGTTTGCTTTCATGTCTGTTCAGACTTTGCTGCTTTTCCCATCTAAGCAGTGTATGGGTCCGATTCACTGCCAATATAAGTCTGTGGTTTAGTCTATAAAGGCGATATAAAAGAGGCCTTTGTTTTAGCCAAGGTAACATCTGTGAATAAAAGACTGCAGTCTGTAATGGATTGAGATACCGTATACTGTGATGCCGTTTAAGAAAGACATCAGCAATGGCCTTAGAGAGGCAGTTATTTCTGCCTGCTAATCTAAAAAGTGCTATATGTCCATTTTCAGAAAATTTGAAATCCATCTACCAGCAGCTTAAAGTTGCATTTGAACAAATCCCACCCTTTATGGAATAATGGCAAAATGTCCTTCAAAAAACAAATACCCAAGTGAATGTGTTTCTTCATAACCGACAGCATAAAATGTCATAAGGTCAGGCATCACATTTTAGACATTAGAGTTATTTAGGACAAAGGTCCTAAAGAAGTCTAGTATATGACATACTGATGAGTATAACACTATGAATCAAGGAAACCAAGAATCAGAGATTTCACAGCATATAATTTAAAAAAAAAACATGAAAAACATTTTTTAGTAACCTTTACCAAAGAATGTTACAGAAACAGTCCTGAAAATGAAAAGGATGATGGGCTTTTATATTACATTACAAGAAAATCCTTCCAGTGACTGAAAATTGAGTGTTTTGTGTACCATTAATGGAAATATTGAAAGTATTTCCATCAAAAATCTATAGCTGGTTTATCCTGATTAAGATCACCCCATCAGCGCACCATCACAAGGCACATACAAACCACCACACAGGCCCATCCAAATGACAGTTTAAAACCTCCAGTTAAGCTTAAATCATAACCCTTGACACAAGCACAAAGAAAAGATGCTAAGTCCACAGAAAAATCAGACACAGGTAGAATATTAGCCAAACCCCCTTGTTCACCGCCAAACCACACTGTAGCTCAAAAGAGAAACTGTGGAGATGGAGGTTTTTATTCCTAAACCTGGAAGTTTTTTAGTTTTTTATTTTTATTTATTTATTTATTTTAACTCCCTCATTATGTTGGCTGGACATCACCTCTCTTAAGTTGTTTTCTTTTATTTTCACATAAGCTTCAATCCAAGTCCAACCACGTCTGTTTGCTGTTGGTCTCCATTCACACCAAAATAATGTGCTCACGTACTGATGCCTTTATTCTAAACACACTAGTACAGTAATTATAGAAATGTACTTTTTTGTTGATTTACATTTGGCAAGTTAACAGACGAAGCTTTTGAGCACACTAACATAATCAGGATGTATTGCTTGCGTGGCAAATAAGCAGCGAGTATCGAAGACACCAAAAAGGTTTTGAATCCGGTTATTCTTGTAAACACACACATTCCCAATTTCCATAGAATGCCTCCATAATAGCAAAGGTCCAAAGTGGCCTGGTCTGCTGCACTCACAGCAGACCCTAAACGTGGAGAGGCAACCAAACTGAGCCCACCTCTCCAAGTTAGCTCAAGAGCACAAAATAAAGTGACAACACCATTAAGATAAACTGAAAAAAAAGATCAAGTCAAGTCCAGAGTCCTGTAACAGGGATGTCCTGGAGGAGCACTGTCCTGCTAGATTTCCAGACATCCCAGCCCTACCGACTGCTGATGACCTGGATCAGATGTACAGTGGTGGACAAAATTGTTGGTACCCCTCATTTAAGTAAAGAAAGTCCACAATGCTCACTGAAATGACTTGAAACGTTCAAGTCAAATTAAAATGTATTGAAAATTAATAATCAAAATCAGTCATTACTTTTGAGTTGTTGATTAACAGAATTATTTAAAAAAAAACTAATGAAATAGGGCTGGACAAAAATGATGGTACCCATAACTTAACATTTTGTTGCACATCCTTTTAAGGCAATCACTGCAATTAAATGGTTTCTGTATTTGTCAATGAGCCTTCTGCACCTGTCGACAGGTATTTTGGCAAACTCCTCATGAGCAAACTGCTCCAGTTGTCTCAGGTTTGATGGGTGTCTTCTCCAAATGGCATCTTTCAGCTCTTTCCACAGATGGGATTCAGATCTGGGCTCATAGAAGGATACTTCAGAATAGTCCAACACCTTTCTCATAGCCATTCTTGGGTGTTTTTGGATGACCTGCGACTGAGACCAAGCTTTCAACAGTGTTGTCCTCCTTGGTCGTCTCCCATGAAGTCCACTCTGGCTCAAACATCGACGAATGGTGCGATCTGACACTGATGTACCTTGATCTAGTAGTTCACCTTTAATGTCTTTGGAGGTTGTTCTGGGCTCTTTGGATACAGTTCAACTATCCGTCTCCTCAATTTGTCATCAATTTTCCTCTTCCAGTCACGTCCAGGGAAGTTGGCTACTGTCCCATGGGTCTTAAACCTCTGAATAATATGTGCCACTGTCGTCACAGGAACTTCAAGCTGCTTAGAGATGGTTTTATAGCCTTTACCTTTACCATGTTTGTCTATAATTTTGTTTCTAATGTCCTGGGACAATTCTCTCCTTCGCTTTCTGTTGTCCATGTTCAGTGTGGTTCACACCTTTTCACCAAACAGCAACGTGACTATTTGTCTCCCTTTAAATATACAGACTGACTGATTATGGGTTTGAAAACAGCTGTGATGTCAATTAAAGGACATACCTGAGTTCATCATGACCCCCTGGGCAATTAGTTCTCAGTCTTTTATGGAGGTACCATCATTTTTGTCCGGCCCTATTTCATTCGTTTTTTTTTTTTTTTTATAATTCTGTTAATCAACAACTCAAAAGTAATGGCTGATTTTGATTATTTAATTTTCAATACATTTTACTTCATTGTTAATTTTGAATGTTTCAAGTCATTTCAGTGAGCATTGTGGACTTTCTTTCTTTAACTGAGGGGTACCAACAATTTTGTCCACCACTGTATTTCACAAAACATAGAAGGAGTTGCCCTGGTGACCTGGACATCTCCATCCTACACTGTGAAATTGTGAAATGGCATTTTGTCTTAAAAAAGAAAGGATTTTGAAATATTTTTTAATTCAAAATAATATGTAAGCAGTTGGCTTGTAAGCGATTTTTGATGAAAGAATAAATTTGAATGATGAGACCGCGGTTACACCAAAAGTTGTGAACATTTGCACTTCTACAAATCAAACAGCGAGTGGTGTGAATTTTTATTTTTTCACACTGGGGAGGCACAGCCGCAGCACACTCTACATTGCTGAGGATGACAACTTAATGAAACCTACCTTGCTGTGATGAGGGCAGTCTGACCCCCATTTTGATGAATAAAGTGCCTGGGCTCCAATAGAAAGGATAAAGTTAACAATGTGTGCCTCTAATCCTAATTTTTACATTTACACAGGCAGAATTCAAAATTGCATTGGCCAAGCCCCACAGCCACCCTTCATTCTTGCCTTTTTGTTTTATCAGTCACTTGATATTGTAATCTTTTATTATTATAATTTTTAGGATTTTTATTAAAACACAATAAAATACTTTTTCACAGTTCAGCAGTCAGGTGGATTGTGGCTGCCAGTCTGTCAGCAAATCCTGTCTGTTATCGCAACAACAAAAACCCCTGAAGTGCAACGGTCTCCAACCTTACCATGGACAAATATAAGAATGCATGATGGGAATGTCCAATGAGAATGCAGGCAAATTCCAAAGTCCTGCATTCCTCACTGCAATGTTAAATGCACTAACTGAGAAATCAACCTGAAATCACCAGAGTCTGAACTTCTTTCTTTGTTGCCAGCAGTGTAAAGTCAATAATTGACGAGGACAGTCACAGTCAGTAATTTCAATCATTTATTAAGTCAGATATCTTTAGAAGAATATGCAGTTTGCCTTTAGTACTTTTGGCATTTGCCCTGTTCAAAAGAAATGGCAAAATATATTAAAAATGAAACTAGAATTTCTTTGATCTTCAGTTGAGTTACGAAGCAATTATAATAAGGCAATCCATTTAATAATTTGCCCATTAATGCCATAAGGGCTTAGAGTTATGGAAAAGTTAATAGCCCTAATAGAACTATCCAACATTTTGCTGAAATGATATCTTGTTAAAAAAAGAAAAAAATTGTATCTATTCCACACTGTTTTACCGCCTTTCACTATAACACAGTCCTGTGTTATATGTTATAAGCTCCCTATGACGAAGCTTATATAGCGCTTGGATACACTGTGACAGTGGTGACAAGGAAAAACCATTTTTAACCTATTTCTTCAGACTAAAACGTTAAATATATTGGTGCTGCTGTGTAAATTTTTCAGATCAATTTACATTTAATTTTATTTATTGATTGAATTATTTTTCTCAGCATCAAATGGTTCAGTTGGTCAAAAAGATTTCTAGTTTAAATAAGGACTGACATTTTTTTTTTAAATTTAAGGCAATTAAAGCTTTTTTTTCTATTTTAGACTAGCAAGGGAGCCGGTTTAGCTCGTGCTGGATTGCGGCGCCTTCCATCCGTGAAACCAGGGTTCGAATCCGGGCTGCTCCCTGTTCCCACCTCTACCTCTGTGCCGGTCCCAAGCCCGGTTGCTTTGAGAAGGTTGCGTCAGGAAGGGCATCCGGCGTAAAAACATTGCCAAGTTTACCATGCGACTTGTTCGCTGTGGCGACCCCTGATGGGAAAAGCCGAAAGAGAAAGAAGAAGACTGTGACTGCAAAATAAAGTAACATTTGTTGAAAGTCGATATATTGATTTTTTATTTTGTTAATTTTAAAAAGGATACAATTTTAGGTATACTTATACAATTTTGATAGATAATGATCTTATTTATAATCACGGGGGGGGGCTTTTCTCTTTCCTGGGGGCTTTGCAAAAAATACTTGAGAAGCACTGCTATAATATTTGTGCGCTCAATATTTGTGAAATATTGGGGGATTATTTCTGGAAACAAAGAAAATATCAAAAGTTTGAGATTTTCTACTTTTCAAACAAAATGGGAAGAAACCCCAGAAGAAGCTGCGGCCGAGCTGCTCCTTCTGAATTAAATATTTTACTGAAGACAGATAAGATTTCTCCAAGGTCGCTCCCCATGAAAAACCTTGGACATTCAGCAGGACAGAAAAATTGAAGTTGGTCCTGTTGACATTTCAAATAGAAGAATCAGTTCTGGAATTCTTACTTTGGGTTCATTAAAATCAAACTCAAAAATTTAAGGATTAAATGTACAGGTTCCACTTTAAGCCAATGGATTCCTAAGCTTCACTTTTTTTCTACCAAAACATTTGTTCTTGGATTTTTCTTATATTAGTCAAATCTGCAGTTGTGCTTTTCTTGACTTTATACTTCCCAAACGTTAAAGTCCATCAAATCCTTAAACCTTTGTTAACAATTTTGAAAGTATAATTTGACTTAAGGCATTTGTAATGACATTTTAAATGTTCAGTTCTAAGCACAATTAATATTTTTCCCTGAATATAATTCCAATGAATAGAGGAAGGGTTAGCTGGAGTTTACAGCTGTCAAACAGAGAATAATTTCAATGCACTCCTTAAATAAGTCAATAATTCATGGCTGTGTTCTTACTGCAAATCCAACAAGAAAAAATGTAATAAATTAAAAAAAGAAACATTCCTGGAATACACAAAAAGGTGGAATATGGTTTTTCTTTTTTTCTTTTTCAAATGTCCTTTTTTCAACAAACTGTAAGCTATCCACAATTCTCTTAACTGTGGTTTCTCACAGACTTCTTACAAGCATTTCTGAATTCATGGAAACATTCTGTTTTGGGATTTGATCTTACCTAAGAATCTTATCTACTAAAACAGTTTGGTAAATGCAGTTGTTGGCTACAACAGACACCTGGAAAGACCTCAGACCTCTCAGTCCAGAAAAGCGCAGTGCTAGGAAGAGCCAAGATACTGCAGGACCCTCATGCTCCAGGCCTCTGGTAGAGGACCCGAGCTTGGAGGAGAAACCACCCGCGGAGGGTGAGATGAGCGTTTTTCTTTTTCTTTTTTGAAAGAAAAAAGGAAAAACGTTAAATATTATGTTTTAAATTTAAACGTCATTTAAGCATTTGTTTCCAGCCATTACCTTTATTAAAAAAGAAAGTAAACTGAGCCACTTTTTTTTCACGAGAACCAACAAATATGGAACTTACTGTACATAAAAGCATGACGTAAAACAAAAAATATTTACATTTGAGTAGTGTGTTACCTAAGTTATGGTTAGGAAAGACAAAACCACCACCCTGCTGTGTCCTTCTTTCCCGACTCCTCGTTTATTATTTTGTGTGGGTCTGAGTGTGTGACCGTGCGTGTAAGCCAGGGTGAACAGTTCCTGGCTTGCTCTTCTCAGGTTGCCGCTTACCTGTGGCTCATTGTGTAATCAAGTGAGAAGCCTCTTAAGTTCCACTCTATCAGGCAACACCAGGGTGTAACAGTCCCTTGTAAAGTACAGACAGCTTGTTTTAAACTAAGTTCTGTGAGTTGCTGGAATATTCCAGTTTTTCTTTCTATAGGTGCAGGAATCTCTGACTTGTCATGGTCACTACTCAAGACCACAGAGGGATTACATCATAACCCTGGCTGCTGTCAGCATCCCTTCCATATATGTGCTATTTGGTCAGATATCCATCAAGCCAGTGCTGTGAACCTTTTGTTTACATATTTAATGAAGGAGGTTAATTTGCTAAATCCCCAAATTCCAGAGTTTAATTTTAAAAAGCACAAATAAATCCAAAAGGACATGCGGTTCAGTTACTGAAAAAGACAGAGTGGGAATGTTTGCTCACAGTAATTAGAAAATGTCTGGGGATTTAAATTATAAAAGCTCTATAAACACTGACTCCCCAGATTAGTGTGCAAACAATCAGTTGCAACTGGCTGCTTTGAGCAGTTTCCACTTTTTCTGAATGTCTTTCATCAATTTAAAATTTTAAAAGATACCAAAACATTTCAGATACTTGTGGGTCCTTATTTTCAAATTTCATGAGAGACGCAGGTCAAGGTGAGATCCAGCAGATTAAAATTGTTTTGAAAATTGTGTATGAGGGTGTTGGCAAAAATAAAAATAAAAAAGCTCCTTAGAGGTTTTTTCCACCAATCAATCGCGCTGTCGTAAACAGATCTACACAGGAAAAAGACTGAAAAAAGAGCTTTTCTTCACCGCTGCCCCACAGTTCAGGATTGCTAGTTTAAAAACACATAAATGTCTGAAGTGTGACAGCCATTGGAATGATGAAAAATATTTACAAAATGCCAAAAGTGTTTTAAGTTGATGCTTTAAGGATGAATAATCAAAGTGTTGCATACAATTTGCCCTAGCAAGTTATTGAGTTCATGACCTTGCATCATATGTAATATGAATTTACTGAAATGTATTTAAAAGACAAAATCTTATGAGGACAGTGATTCCAATGACTGACTAAAAGTGATTGAGGCAATTTTCTGTATTAACCTCTCTTACATTTTGTTCTTCAGTTATATGTGTGCATATTTTCTGTTATGTCATTAAAGTCCCTATCTGATAAAAAGAATAAAAATGAAAAATAACTGTCATTTTCTAGGACATAGTTGTGGGCAGGACTGTTGGCTTGGAGCAATCCTTCCCCCACTTCCCATCATCCATCTGTGTAAACACTCTCCTATAGCTTCCAGCCCCTCACACACCCAACCTAGCATTACCCCAACAGTTTGAGCCACATGCCAACTCAGATGAGGAAATCAAAGACGTGCAAGTGGATGCATCAGAATGGAGCAGAGCAGGGATCTTGCGGCCCACCAATTGTAGCTTCTAAATCATGACTGCAAGTTTTTCAGACAACTTTTTTTTGTCTGCTCCAGATTCATAATAATTTGAATTAAAAACTCAGAAATGCCATTTTGAGCTTAATTTTCCTTGTATATGAGCTCCATCATGGGAAAAATGATTTAAGAACATGCAAAACATGATTTTCATTGGATAGGGTCTTTAAGAGTGTTCCGCATCCAACAATCATGAGATTGGCGTTTGTTCCATAACACAACTTGAGCATTGTGATTGATTATATCTACAGGTGTAAGGTGAATGCCACAGCATGGCCATAGTAGGACCTCCATCGATTAATAACTGAAAAATGCGGACCGACCTGATCGAATAGGAATAGAACACTTTCTGAATAGAGAATGAAATAAAAGAAAAGGAAAAGCTCACCATCCCTTACTCATATTCACATATTCCTTGAAGACATGCTGTCAAATCATTGGATTTGTATTTTTAACACATGAAAAGGCTTGTCAAAAATCCCCAAAAGCACTTTTTTTTTGTTTTCCTTCTTTGTCCAGGAAGCAGAAACAAGCACAACTACCCCAAAAATCTGCTCTGTGTTTCAAAAAGGACCACCGCTGAGAACATCACTGTAGAACTGTGTGGGTTGAAAGCTACGCGGCTCCTGAGCAAAAAAGACCTACGCCGCACAGCGAAAAACTGCTCGGCATATTGTAAGGATAGAGGCTCCCACACTTAGAGAATATCTGCATAAACAGAGTGATGAAAGAGGCCAGAAACATTATATCGAGCATTACTTCTAACAATTCAGCCCAGTCACCCACTAAACTGCTTCAGAGGAAAGAAAAAGAGCCCACACAAATAGACAGAGCAACAGCTTCTTTACTGAGCCGTATAGCCTTCATCTTCAGCTCATCTCCCCCAACCACACCCACCTACCTATTACTCAGACTGGTAGCACACCATTTTTCAAAAACTGTGCTTGCAACATATCTGCTGTCCAATTCTGTTGTGCTGCCAAGTGGTTGTTTTTCATTCTACAGATTCTAAGCTTGGCTAAGCTTTGTATCACACTTTTCTGTGCAGCAGCGAGCTAGCACAGCTGCTTCACCTTTGCACAAAGAACAACTCTCCCTCTGATGATCAGGCTGTCAGATGAAAGAAAAGAAGAAAAATGGCGTCACATAAAATCATGAAGACTTCCTAAACCTCACCAAAACATCTGATGGAAAGCGACTGTTTTTGTTTGGTTTGTTCTAATTACATGCCTAGTCATATGTTACCTGTGTATCAAAGGTCCAGTCTTTGAGCATTTCAAATAATTTACAAAGATTAAAATATTAAAGCAAATGTATAAAAAATCTTAACATTTTCTGTATAAAATAATAAAACAATAATCTTTCACTGATTTGCACAGGTAGTTTTGAAGAGATTTTTACGCAGTATGCCCTTCCTGACACAACCTTGTATTTTATCCAGGCTGGGGACTGGCACAGGAAGACCCAGACTAGGGCCCCCTTGTGGCTACATAGTTAGGCAGTTTTGCTAAGTGTCTTCATCACTCTGGATGAAGCTCAATGCGCCCCCCCCCCTTGGAAACAAACCCTCATGCGCCACACGCAGCCAATTAAGCCATTGCGCTGCTTAATTTTAAAATATTTATGTTGATTCTAAGTCCCACAGATGTTCTGATCACTTGCTTGATATTCAGGCAATTAATTACAAATGTGTCTGAGACACAACAAAAGCAATCAAGTTTGATGGAATTTTTTAAAAAGAGAAAATGCAAAAACAAACATTTCTCTTGCAACTGGTTTGATGTATAAATCAATTAATTAACGCTGGTCTGACACGACTGCAACGTTTGTCACAGTTATAGTAGAGACAAATCTACTAGCATCTACAATCAAACGTTTCAGGATGAAAGACAATTGCTCCATCCTTTTTGGAGAGAAAAAAAAAGGTTCATGTTGTCTTTAAATTGAAGAGTCAGTAAACCCATAATTTGATATCATCAGTAATGTTGAATGCAGCCAAGAGGTTTAAGAAGCAGCAGCAAAACAAGTCCAAAGCAATAAAGAGAACGTCTGCAACTTTAAGGAAGGAAACTTACCACAATGATATATTCTAACGTTTCATCCTAAAAGTAAAAATAAAAGAAAATCAAATTTAGGTGGTAGTGTAAGTAAAATGTGCATGAACAATTTTCTTTGTGTCAACCCAAGACCAAATGTTTCCTTAGTTTACAAATTGCAAGATGAAAGGATGAAGGTAAATTGCTTTACCTGGTGTAAACAACTTATTTCCTTTTTTGCCCAATTTTACAGCTGAAAAGAAACAAAGCATTATTTGTTTTGTGGAAACCAAAGCCATCTTTAACTTTTTGAGAAATGTACCATTAGAAAACTTTGATTTTGATACCCAAATTAATGTTGTTGTTTTTTTAATCATTTTGACTCATTACTTTCTGGCACTTGGACACTGTAGCGCATGAGTGAGGCGTTTCGGTCAGACTTGTGGGGGTTTGATTGGCTAGTGTCAGTTCAAACCCGCTATCACGAGCTACACAGGTTAATCAATGACTTTGCTGCCCTGACAATCAAAGTGAATGAGACGCCAAAGTGTTTTCGCTTGAAATTTACACTTGTGTGCCGTGTCTAATGGATTCTCATTCAATAAATGATGAGCAGCGAGTCAACAACCGCCTGGAATTAGAGGAATTGAGTTACTTTTCCAGAAGCCGAGCAGATAACATGCCTATAATGTTAAATACTATAAAAGTTCCATTTTGTGTTGCTTTATTAGTGTAACAATCCATTGTATCACAAAGCCTGAAGCTCTCTGATAACACATTCACAGATCACAGAGCATGCTTGTGTGTGGGTGTATCCATGGTAAACAAAAGGGTATGTTGTTGGTTTTTCCAACCTCTATGACAAAAATCTCTTTGCCCCTTAAAGATAGTTGTCATTATTCAACTAAAAAACGTTTTTTCTGAGTTTGTCTTTGTGGGTGCAATAGTTATTGTTGAGCAAAAGTGATCACATTTGGCCACATGAACTGTATACTGTGGAAGTAAAAGGTTTGTGCTTTAAAATGAGAAAACTGGGATTTTGCAAAGGGGGTGGGGGTGGGGGGTGTGCATATGAGTTACCATAAAAATGGTTTCACGTTGTAGGCATGCTTCCAAAAGGTATTACACCGGAAGTGTGATGTATGTGAAATTACTGACACCGCTTTTGATAAACAAACAGCAGCAACGGATCATGAATTACCACTTGTAAACTTTTGACATACTTCTAATGCTGCATTCGCATAGAACATAACTTACGCGTCAAATTTCTGTTAACAAGTGTCAAATTTGCTGGTTGATACTTGACCAAACATGTGATCATAGATTCAACGCCCCAGATACGTGTGAGAGGAGCTACCACTAAAGCCTTTTATTCTCGTCACTACATACAGTAGAAGCATTTGATTGTATTTGTCATTTACAACCCATGAATGATGTTGAGAGATCTGATGTATTTACTTTAAAAAGAGCTTTACAAAAGCATCGTTTATCACATCTCCATGTCTGGGTTCATGAGATCGTTCAGAGTCTCTCCCAGTACAGTGAGCTTCACCTTCTACTACAGGAGCTGTGTCTGAATGACAGTCACTTTCATCCATACAATTTTGGCGACAGTCCAAAGAGGGGGAAAAATAAGAATTACATAAGAGGTTCTTTTTGTTTTTGTCTCGATGCAAAAAAAATGAACATTTTAAGAAGTTCAGGAGGAGAGAGATCAGATAATCCTCCACGTTGGTTTTGGTCCCCACTTGCTGATCATGTCATAAACACATCTCAGGCCAAAGCTGAGTTCCTGATTGGTTGACGCGATACGACAAAGTATAGACTTTTTAACTTTTACCTCGTCGTTCCACGATGACCAAAACATGCAGCTGCCAGGCCGACGTGGCATGCCCAATGCTCAAATTGTGACGCAGGATTTCTAATTGCATCTGTACATTGACTTAACATTAAAACTGGACGTCCCTGATGTGCGAATCGCGTTTGGTGTGAACACAGCATAACCAGCATTTGTTTTTTGTCATGCCTCTGGTAGTCATGTCTCAGTCTGACAGTCCTTTACCCAAAAATAAAGTCATGATTAATAAAATATTAAGAAAATTACCATTGAGTCATCTTTAATAAAATTGTTAAACAATAGTTACATTTATACTGCCCAAAGATATGTATTTATTAAGGATTTAAAATGTCAGAAGTACATGGATAACGTTACCCCATTTCCCTGTTAAACTGGTAATATTTTCATGAAATGAGCCACAGCAACCAATTTTCTGAGGGGTGTATTAACAGCAGTTAGATACACATGTAACCTTCTTGCTGTGTAAGACCATAGTCTACAAAGCATCAATTTAACCTCATTTTCCCATTAAATGTCTCTTAGAATCAGAAATGATACCACAGTTTAGGCCTTATAATAACCATAGTGGCTAATAGACATCTAACCATGACCATAACCCCTCTGACTGCATGAAATTTACCAATAAGAAAGAGTTTTCCGCTGTTTTGATCTTTGGGCATCTTTTTCTTTATCAGAGAAAGTGATGAGAACATGGCCATCTGCCAGTGCTCTTAAGCACCACACAAAAATCAATAACACCACCCTTAAATGTATCTTGACACAAAACCAGAACACAATGACATGATCTTAGCTGTTGTCAACTGCCAAACCATTTTAACTCCCAAAGCAAAATCAAAAAAAAAAAAAAAAAAAATCAGTGCTAATGAATGAGGTGTGAAAACACTGCACTAACAATAGCAGCGGTGATGCGGATGTCACTCTGGTCTTTATGTGTTCGAGTCTGGCCAGTTGAATGCATTTTCTCTCAGCTGAGTAGCTTTTCCTGTCCTTCAGAAAAATACACTGATCAGCCACATGTTTAGGTAGGTGGTACATGTCAAAGTAACACCCACATAAACACCAAGACCTTTGCTGTTTCTGCAGAGCATTGCATCGTAACAAGATGATCAATGTTATTCACTGCTTTCAATGTTGTGTTTGACTGGTTTTAAGACACGTTCTTTTCAATTTCCTTCCAATCTTGTTCAAAGAGCTGTTGTCTTTCTCTGTTTTTCTCACCAGATGAGGGATGGCTGTTAGCAGATGGGGGTGCATGGCCTGATTCTTCAAGAAAGAACATTTTCTTAGCACACCTGAAGGCTGAATCCACCACCCCCTGCAAGTCATCATCAATACCCTTCGATTTCTCTTTATTGTTAATTTTAAGCCCGTCTCCTGCTCCTCTAGTTTTGACCTTACAAGATTTGACATCATTCAGGCAAACAACAAAGGCGATAACTGTGAATGTAGACAGCATTTCTTCTTAAAGAAAATAAGGTTCTATTATGAGGTAGTTACTTCAGAAAAGTAGATCCACAAACATAATTTAAGAGTTTTCTGAGATACAAAACCAGAGGTCACACGTGACTTAGAAAGGGAGTACTTTGACATGATATGAAGACATGCAAAGAATTAAATCTATGAGAAGTCTTGCAGAGAGACTTTGAGAATCAGGGGGTTGCACAGTCGGAGACTCTAATCCTGGTTAGATGAGCAGCAAGGGGTGTAGTCAGGACAGCCCTGGGAAGATCTAAGAGAATGTGAAAGTGTATAGGTGTGGTCTTTTGAGACACACTGGATAAGATTATCTACTATCTTTAACTCAAAAAATCTAATCTTAAAATCGGTGGACTTTCATAGAAAAGCCAGAGAGAATTGAGGAGTCAGGGTTAAGGTGTAGCTAAAAGAGCAAAGTCTAAGGAAGATACTGTTATAGTTGGCTTAGTTCAAAAATGGGATGTAGGTTATCAATGCTGTTGGACGATAACCGACGAGTGACTGATTATTTGTAGATATTCCATATAAAGAGGCACTTCTAATGCCGGGAACACTGGACAAGCAGGGAGGGGCTTAATTTCTCTTTTTCTACTGTTTACTAGGGCAGTGTTTTTCAACCAGTGTGTTTTTCTCCAACAATTATCTCAAAAATGCATGTGAGATTGTGGAGCGGCTGTAGATCAATACAGACTATGAGTTTCTCCGTTTTTTTGTTTTCTTTTGGATGCTGGTGTGCCGCGGGATTTTTTTTAAGGTTAAAGTGTGCGGTGGCTCAGAAAAGGTTGAAAAACACTGTACTAAGGCATGTCTGCTGTCTAAAGTTGGAAGAGGCTTAGTAAAAAACTCATGAATATTTCTCCAGACTTTTTCTTTCAGAGCTCTATTCTGATAAATGAAAGACTTGGTGTCATATAATTCCAGCTGGACACAAACCACAATCATGAATTTCTCTACCATGATTAATTTTCAAACTGTTGGCACTTTGTGGATTAAAAGGGAGGCCTTCCACATGTCACTACTAAATCTGAGTCCCTGATTGTTCAACCTGACTGACGCAATCTGACGCTTTTTCTGCATAGTGCCCAAAATCATTGTAGAAACTTGCATAGCCACATGTGACCACATGTGAATGCAAGAATTTTGAACCTGGAAGTCACGCATGACTTTTCATTGGTAGTGGCTGCTTGAATGCACATTGCTAAAGGCTGTCCAAATATATCTTAGGAATCACAGCTAATTATTATTAAATACATTGTTTAATCTGTGGGGTAACAGAATAAAGCATAAACCTGTTACGGAAGGGTTTCTGATTTAATTTGAAAACCATCTTTATCAGACATCAAACAGGTAACTGGACAAATAACAGACGAAAGAGTTTTCAGTTGCTCCAGTAGAGCCACAAAGTGGCCAAAAACCTGTTGTGGTGCAGTGTAACATAAAATGCAAAACTGTTAATTCAGCTCTCAATGAGTCTCCTGTGTATAAAACGGTATACTCATTTATAAATGTCATCCTCTATGAATAGTTAACTTCCAGCTTTTTGCTTCACTGGGTTGTCTTACCTCATGCAAATGATTTAAATGCAAAGTCCCACAGCACAAGTTGTCAGGATTGTTTCTTTAGGCTTGTTCTTTCATGTGGTAAATATAAACTGTGCAACCTTACCTTTCTAAGTAGGTATGAGTATGACTGTTCAGTGTTTATTGCTGAGTTCACTCATTTAGTTTAAGAAAGTGGTTACTGTACAATCAGAAAAAAATAGAGAAAAAGTTTGAAAAGTGCCACATTGACCTGAGCCTTAGAGGTTATTTCTCAAGCATTGTACTGAATCCGGTTTGGAAAAAAACATTAGCATTTATGCAGACGCTTAAAAGTTCGCCAGAGACAGCCTTTAACCAGATTACCTTCTGAAAGACTGAGTATTCGCTGTATTGTCCTGTAGTCTAAAAAGTGTTAGTCACGCACAGGCTTTACTGGCTTGCCTCCATCAGCACATCATTTCTGAACAAGCTTTCCCTGATTGTCGGTGAGCTGTCAAGGTCAATTACTATAGTGACAAGTATTGGTTAAAAACTGGCCGTCCACACCTCTGAGTCCTTGGCAAAGTCTTTGTTTTAATTTGAATGAGATGAGAGAAAGCGCTGCTGGAGATCCCAAACTCAAAGTAATTAAAGGACAGACATGAAATACGAGTAACTTTGAGAACTGGCCTGCTTGGATGGGGGAATCTACATAATCTCTTCTTTACAAGTGCATGTCACAGATATAAAGACACCTCTACATATTTGTTTTCAATAGGTTTAAGCTCATCAGAAAAGAACCTCGACTTAGGGAGCTTCCTCGTGGCTTGGAGAGTCTCCAAGAAAGGTTGTTGTACAACTCTTCACCAATGACTGTACAGTAGAACTGGACTGAGTGACCCCTCCTCCCTGACATTCCAAATAAGGAGTACTCGCTGGTTCCAAAAAGCTGAAATCAAATATATGTCTGTTGTGAAATGAACAGCTATTGCAAATATTTGTCAGAATAACCATTCTTGCTCTACTAGATTTTTCCTAACATGTTCTTGATAATCCTAATTTTTTCAATTATATTTTTTTTGTAGTGCACGTCATAAATTGACCAAGCAGGTTCCCTCAATAAAAGTAGGTGGTCTCACGTTGAACGTTTGAAACATTTGATTGACAGATTCTCTAGAGCCTGCTTTTAACCCTTGTGCTATCTCAGATGACCCCACCCTTACTTTGATGTGTTCTCCCTACCATGACAAAGGTGGATAAAGGTGGAAAGATTTCATGTAATCCATGGACACCAGTGAAGATCACAAATCATTGAAGAAAAAAGGTACAGTGCACTGTCTAGTGGGTCTAGATGACCCAACTCCCAATGTTAAAGTGCCTAGGATAGCACAAGGGTTACGAGGTAGGGTCTTCCAACAAGCTCACTCCTGATTGGCGAGTGAGCTCAAAAACACTGACTCTCGCCAACGTAGCCCAATCACTGCTTATTGACCTTGTCTGGGTCCAACTTGGTTGTGTCATCATGAAAAAATGGCAACTGGATTGACTTAATTTCATTGGAACCACAAAAAAGGCATTTTCTATGAGTGACATCACACTTACTTGGTCCAGTTGTCTTATATAGGCAATTCTCTTTACTCAGAACACAATGATCCCGGCCAGAATTAACTTTCCCCTGCCTTCTTCCTTAATTTTCACACTCAACATATAAAAACCAGACTTTGCCTCTTTTGAGTTGAGATGTGAACCAGGCTGGGATATTTTCAATATCCTGACAGATGCAGAGATTTAGATGCTTGATGCCATTTAAATTGATTCTCTCTATCAAACTGTTAGTTCTTTTTTTAAGGTAATCTTTAGGTAACTGCTGTGTTCAGTTTTGTTAAAAAAAAGACAAATGGTGTGACAGATCTTAGAAAAGCGTAGGGGGTCTTTTAAGATTGTTGTACAAATGTTTGAGAGGTTTGATTAACATTACTTCTTTTCTGCTGTACCATACCATCAGCAGATTTTACTTACAGTTCTAATGTCACTGTGTTCTCATTTCCCAGTCCTGCATGCTCTTTCAATCAATTGGAAATCAATATTCTAGTCCACCCTTCAGCTCCCCCCTCCCCTCTTGATCTTCAGCCCTTCAATTCAATTCAATTCAATTTTATTTGTATAGCCCAAAATCACAACAACAGTTGTCTCGATGGGCTTCGAAGTAAAACATGAACTCAAAAGGATCATGAATGCAAAGAGTTCAATAGTAAAATACTAAAATGAACTAACAAACTGACTAAGCTATACTGGCATCCCTGCCCTTAGACCCCCCTTCATTGTTTTTTTGCAGCTTAACTTCTATCTGCATTCCTAAAGTTGTCGATTCCTCTAACTGTGGAGTCCAGCACCAGAAGAAAATGTAAACAAGCAGCTTTCAAGCCAGTGTCAATCCTTTACAAATATTTTGCATCATCTCTGTCCTGATCTTGTTAAGCTTCTCTGCTTAATCAACCCGATAAAGAATCAATAATTCAAGCATTATAGTGGAAAAGTTGTGGAAGATGAAAAGAGCTATGAAAAGCTGAGAACCAGTATCTGAGTCCCCTCCCAGCTGGAGTGTACTTTTTGATGGACGGGTGCTGGTGCAGGCCTGGATGGACGTCAAACTGATGGCAGCATTAAAGGAGCATCCCACTCTAACTCTTGTCACTTACTGAGGACAGGCTGTCCACCAATCACGAGCTGAAACTGCTGAACTCATCAAGATGGAAACTTTGTGTCCATTTCCTTTTCCATTTCAGCCCGGAGTAACTTCAGTAAGAAAAACATGAAGAAAATCCATTCATGCATTCATACAACTTTGAAAGGTTTCAGGTTCAAATTTGACATTGCTTCAAAAATCAAATATTTGATGTTGGTAAGTAAAAAATGATCATAATTTCAAAAACTGTGTCAATAATATTGTTCTTTTACATTGTGAAACAAATTTGCTTTGACTCTCGCCTGGATCCTGACTACCGATTCTCTTCTCTGATGCTCCCACGCCTGTTATTGACCCCTGCCTGCCTGACCCTGATTTAGCTTTGGGAGCTTTTAGCTAAACTAACAAACCTGCTGCATTTGGAACCAGCTGTCTGCCTGTTATTGTGACAAAAGGGTGGAGTGAGGCTAAAACTATGGTACTCACAAATTGAGTATCACCTTTTGATTTCCCATTAGTTCTCCTGACCAACAACAACACGTCACTGCCCAGCAGGTGGAAACAAAAAACATATGTCTATGACCTTTCATTATAAAAGCAATATAAACATGAGTTTGAGTGGTCAACACAACAGCCTTTGGTTATTTTAATCTTTTTATAGCTAATTAATTTTGTTGTAAAAGTGGTTCAATTACAATCAAATAGTTAAGCCCTCCCTGTGCCTATTTGTCTTTATTGCTTCTGTTAAAAGGCATCTAGTTTCCTATCACAGTTTAATAGTGTTACATGAGTCTTTTTAGTCTTCCTTTAACAAAACTGCTAAGGTAAGGCTTTGCAAATAAAGAGATTCTCAATAATATATTTTTATTTACCGTATATATATATATATATATATATATATATATATATATATATATATATATATACTTTTATGTAATTCTTAAATAAAGGCAACATTAGATATGACTTTTAATGATCCACATGAAAAGGCTTTGTTCTTCATAAGAAGGGAAGATTGAACCGCCACTCTGGCAAATTTCCCAGAAGGTCTTTTTTTCCAATCGCGTTGTGGTTTGCGTTGACTTTTATTTCAATACCACAATCACTTCTCTCAAAGTTGTCTCATTCCCCGTCACGGTTGACCTCTACGGTTCCTCTTCACTGCCATTTGCTAATTGCATTGCAAACTGTGATGGCAGCAATTATTTTACGTCTCAGACTGCTAGGCAGCTGTTTGATGGAGTTCAAACCAGCTGATTACTGGGACGAGTTTTGTTAAAAGTAGGAAATACCATCATTTGGCTTTCAAATGCATCTGATCAAACAAAGCTATGGTATTAAATGTAAATTCCTAAGGTAATTAAAATCTGATTTCCTAAAAGAAGTCTTAAGCGATTTGCTTTATTGCCTCATTGTAGATAATTATTTTACAGAAACTGATATAAAATCCATGATTTGTTTTTGGTGTTCAAAATTCTTTCATTGTGAACATTCACATACTCATTTAGTTGTGATGCGTTGTAAATAATGCAGCTCGGCACAAGCATGCAGTAAAAGGCTGACAGTTTTGATGGGCTTTTTCTAATGCGAGGTTAGGAGACGGAGTGATGTAGAAATCTTATGGCACAACAGCATGAGTTGATCATCACGTTTAGTTTTACAAATCGTCAAGTTGACATGTTGTCCGTTTGTCTCCTGTTGATTTAGTTTTGATATGATATAGAGGCTGGTGTGCAGCATGAATGTTGAGTGTCTCCTCAGGAGCTCACATTCTGTCCACGTAAGCTCAGTACTTTACATAGATCACTGGTGGATTTAGCAGTGATGAGGCCCTGGTGAACAATAACATGGAGGCCTCTGCAGCAGTGTTAGTCTGTTATTTTTAATCACCTGGGCCAAAATATCCATCAAAATATAACATCATTGGTCCCCTTCTAGACAGTATCAGTGTGAAATATATTAAAAAAGTGAAATTACATTTAAATATTTATCAAACGTATTTTATATACAATATTTTTACTTGGAAAAAATATAGAATTTTTTTGAATGTGCTATTTTTTTGTTACCAACTCACTTTCTAGAAGGAATGAATGAAGAGATCAATCTGTTTTTCTTTTAATTTGTCAGGTTTTACTGAAAAAAAAAAAAAAAAAACTACTTGAGTGATTGAACAAACAGTATGGCGTGTATTTAAAAAAGAAGAAGAAAGGATTAATAAAAACGAATAAGCAAATGTCACTTCTGCATAGGTGTTATAAAGAGGGTAATCTGAATGATTTGAGGAATAAAATGTAAATAGAAATATGCACAACATAAGGTGTGGAAAAAAGGGGTGAGATCATAAAAGTTTTCTTCTACCCACTGCTTTTTAAGCACATTGTTTTTTGTTTGATCAATCTCAAACTCTCTTCTGTTTGAAACATATATATATATATATATATATATATATATATATATATAACTATATATAATCTTTCTACTTGCTAAGTGCACAGCGGAATAGTCCATTGCTACACAGGGGCTGGCGAGGGAGGAAGCAGCCCTTTCCATAAGCAGTCTTGTGCCATGTCAGTGAATGTTGTTTTTGTTTTTTTAGCATGACTGGATTAAATAATAGCATGGAAAATGTTTTAGATGAAAAGAGGTCCTGCAAGGGACCTCAGTGTTAGGGGGCCCCAGCTTAGCCTAATGGTAAGTCCGCCCCTGCATAGATCTTTAATACGGTTTTCCAGAGCTTCTTCTGGCGACAATCATTTTTAGTTAAGTTTTTCTTCTGTATATATATATATATGACTTACCAAATTATTATTTTTCTTTAAATGTTCCTTAAAATAAATATTCTTTCCAGCTGTTACATTCATCAATATGAATCCAAATGTTGTTTTAACATTAAAAGTGAATGAGTGTGGGAAGTTGCTACATCTATTTCTGACCTAACAGAAGTGGAAGGTGGACATTTGCAAATGTTTGTAATCTCCGCATTTTATCATGTAAAATATACTTGGGCAGTTAGGAATCTTTGTCATATGACTATTATTGTTCACATTTCAACATGTTTATATAGTTTCTCACAGTCTAAAATTATTTTAAAAATGTATCTCATATGTCAGCCATGTGTGTTAAAAGTAATAGGAAACAAATCACACAAAATAAATCTGAATATGATTACTAGCCCACAAAATGAGTTTTTACACAACCACGATTACCACAAGTGAAAGTTTCATTAAGGCTGCATTCAGCCTTGACTTTTTCTATGTCAGAACCATCATTTGTTGCCTTTCAATAGATGATTACAAAACAGAAAATTATTCAATTCCTAAATAGGTTACAAGCTGAGAAGTGACTCAGTTGTGAATGTGGATGATTTATGCATCTTAAGTATCAAGACCATTTTTTCTTTTAGAAAGAATAAATGTCCTGTGAATTTTAGTTTTGATAGCAATTATTGACAAAAGCAAATCTTTTCTGTTACACAGCTGGTTGAATTGGTATGCAAAACAATTAGAACAGGGAAAATGCTTTTCAGTGCTGGGTATTGAATGATCCTATTTTTACCAACTCTTTTATTATACAACTGATATTGCTTACAAATTATAATAATAATAGGAACTCGCAAATAATACAGTAAATTGCATCTGGCGTGTTAATAACATATTTAAATTTGTCCTCTTATGAGCTGAGTCAGAATTTGGTTGCAAAATAATTCAGAACTTTTGACACACACATTGTCAAAAACAAAAATGTATGCAAACACATTTAGTCCACTGTCATGTTAGGCTATAGTCTCGTAAATAAATCTACTCCAGTACCAGGAACAAGAGCGGGTAAAAACCTGCAGCTGTGTTAGTCTCCATTTGAAAGGACCTGCGCTGCAGGTATCACACTCCTATTTACACAGCTGATTAACCAAAGTAAGCACTTACCAATGCTGTGAGTAATCAGTGAAGACAAGATCATATGGTCACCCATTTGTAGGGGGATGACTTGAATTTGGAATCTGTGTATCTGCAAAACAACACAACATACCAACAGTTTACTCTCAGGACACCAATCATGTTAACTCATAAAGGAACTGATTTCATTTTGTTTCTCAGAGAATAGCCTGATGTTGTGTTTTTTGTGTGTGAAATCAAATCTATTTCTCATTACAGAGGCTGTGTTGGAAAGAAGCAATGTTGCATATCTGTGGTGTAACGTCGGACTGTTTTGAATAAAAGCTCTTTGTCTGATATTGGCTTTCTAAAAAAGAATGAAATAAATAAATCTCTTTGCTGGAACTTCCCTTTCCCATGTGGAGTTGAGTCACGCAGCACAAATATTATAGAAAAAAAAGACATTTTATTGGGTTAAATAACATGAGCAAACAAATATAGTGAAATAAGCTCTTTATTGTTTTCGTTTAACAGAAAAGGGAAGAAAAAAATCACTTCACTTTGATGACTTCTTTATAACCAGCCTCAGAGCCATTGTATTTCAATCCCAATGATAAATGCTGAAATTAAATAGAGTTGTGTCTTCTTTGATCAACGCAGGAGAGGCTCTGCTCCACCATTAAGGGAGAAACGAACGCAAAAGATTTATGGTTCTGCCTTAAAGTAACATCAGACAGTGAGAACAAAGCACGCTGTCTTGTTCCCACGGTGGCCACTTATCTTCCAATATGTTCTCTTGTCGCTTATGTTTACATGACATTCACGCTGACCTTTGTTAAGGCAAGGATACCTTAACAACCTTTGTACAACTGTAACCTTTGTTGTTTGTGCTGAAATGTCTCCAGATGCTACTCTGCGCTTTAGCCAGTGTATTTCCAAATGAGCGCAGCCATCCCATAATCAAAAGTCTAAAAAGGATACCTTTGGCCCTCTCAGGCACTTATTCCAATGGTAACTCCAAGAGGCAAACACATCTGGAGTTGTATTTTTTATTTATTTTTTTCCTTTAACTTCTTCAAACGGTAAATAGCTTCCAGGCCACTTAACTCTGAATGCAGAATGAGATGACAGAATTTATGGAGCAATTTGCTTTGATCTTGGTGCCTTGTCCCCATTTTACAGGAAGCACCTGCCTCAAACACATTTCAAGAGATTAGGAGCGAGCTTGTTATCTTCCCACTCCACGTTTGTGTCTTTTACAGGACCGGAATTTCAATGCAGGACCAGACACTGTGAAACTGTTTCCAGAAGAAGCAGAACACAGACATCGTTCATCTGTTGCTAAAGTGTTGTTCAGCCTTTTCAAAGGCCTGTTCATGCCTTTTCTTAAGCATTCTCTCAATACACTGAACACTGCTTTTAACTTTTTTTCCCTTCCTCAGAAAGACCCATTTTCGTTCCTCACAATCATGTGGTTGACACGGAGTAATTCTTTGTCGCACATACGTGGTATTTTTGCGCTGGAATATATAATTCTAAACCAAAGCCCAGCAACAGAGAACTCATCATACGGAAAATGCAATAGCTAAGAATGATTGTTTTTCTTTGCAACACGAAAAAGAAACTCCCTTGGCAGCTATAACTGTAGGTTTCTCATAGAAAAAGTCATTTGGGCTCTAAAAAATTATGCATCAGAATATGACTGCGCCCATTTGCTTTAGGGCATCTTGGAAGTGTACATTGATGCTTGATGGTTAGTTTGAGTTATAGTTTGCATAATGTAATTGCATGTGGTTCTTGCTGCTTACTTCTTAATGTCAGCAAGCTCTATGCTGTTCTATAATTTCTTGCATGCCACAAAACATTTGTAACAACACAAATCATTAGATCTATGGGGCCTGGATATACAACTGTGCAGGCAAGTGTCCATTAGCGAAAGTGGCACATTAGGAAGCTTTGGATCTGGCGCAAAATTAGTTTCACAGTGAAAATTGTGAAAGTCAGTCATGCTTTCAGCGTAATGATTTGAAGTTTTGTTTCTTCAGACGCTGACAAGTGATTTTAGTGAACACTCCACTGAGATTTTAACCCCTTGATAAATAAAAAGAAGCGTATACTGAATAAGTCCTTATATATATATATATATATACCTTGGGCTCCTTGAAAGGCGCCTAACAAATAAAATGTATTATTATTATTATTATTATTTATGCGTTGGACGTGATTTTGACAATTCTTATGACGGAATTTTAGGGCCAGTTTACACAAAATTATTTTTTCAAATTATGACTTTTAAGTCGTAAATTGACAAGAAAAAAAGTCATAACTGTTAAATTATGAGAAAAAAATCTTGTAATGAGGAAAAAACACCAAAGTTGTCTGTTTATCGGAGCCTTGCTTGAAGATGAAAGATGTGGAGCATTTTGTTAAGCTTTGTTTCTGAATAGGTTTCAAAAACAAAGAAATTCTCGCCCTTTTGCCGACTCAAAATCAGATTATTGTCAGTGTAGCCGACTTTCTGGGGTAAAGTAAGGAGGTCAGAGAAACGTTCGCCGCTATTTTCCTTTTCATACACATACCCAGAAGTCCATTTGTCTCATCACATCATGAACCTGTCATGCACACAACACCAATGCGGAAGGTAAACAATGTTACATACGCCCCCTCCTCCAGATGAAACGCCCCGTTTCAAAATAAAACAACTAATATGAATGAAAATAATCTGTGATATTAGCATTAGAACGTTGAAAATGCCAAAAAGTGCTCCTCCTCAGACAGAAACGTCCCACAGACTTAGAGATCTTGTCTTTCATGGAGGAAGAAAGGATTCAAGTGGACAGCTGCAGGTAAACCATTGGCTTCATCAGTTGTTGCACTGTGCATGCTCATTTCGACTTTAATCGCTTAAATTTAGTTTTTTCTCATAAAGTTACAACTTTAAATCCTGTAATATTACTTTTTTACTATACATTAAAATTAGGAAAACAAGGTGTTGAAATGAAAGCTCAGTGTCCTTGTGGTAGAGTGTCTGCCCTAAGATTGTAAGATCGTAAGTTCCGACCCAGGCAGAGTCCTGAAAAAAACTCTAAAAAGTGGATCCAGTGCCTCCCTGCTTGACAATCAGCATTAAGGGGTTGGATTGGGGGTTAAACCACCAAAACACCAGCCACCCAGCCTGTGGCTGTGTCTGTAGCTCACCACACCCCCAGGAGATGGGTCAAACACAAAGAACAATTTCACGCATCTTTAAAAATAAAACTATGTTTCCACAAAATTAATTACCGTAATTTCCGGACTATAAGCCGCTACTTTTTTCCTGCGCTTACAGCCCTGCGGCATATTCACTAATGCGGCTAATTTATGGATTTAATTGGCGCTCGTCATGTACGTACTTTCAGACTCAGTGAATGGTTTGAATTCTCTATCCAACTCAAAGCAACAAGTCATTTGTTTTTCAACACACCTCTAAGCAGCCAAACAGCATGGACCTGACTTCAGGTCTTAGACACTTCAGTCATAGTTAAACAAAAAGAAACACGCATGCCCGGCCGCATCCTAGAATCCTTTGCTACCATTAGACCCAATGTGCACGTGATCGCCGCTACAATATGATGAAGCTTTCAAGTTAAAAGCAATCGTTAAAAGCAGCGTGAAAAAATCCACCATCGGGTTTGGAAAAGCCGGTCAGCTGCGTGACGGAGAGAACAGCGCATGCTCAGGAGTGAATTTACCTCAGAGTCACAGTGACACTAGTCCATCTATTAGCAGCTCCGTAATATACAAGATGATCTTTTAAACGTACTTTTATTATTGTTATGTTATGGTTATTATGAAGCGCCCTTCGCTCATCATTTTATATTTAATCTGTGTGGTCAGTGCTTTTTGGGGGCAGAACGTACGGTTAAGTGAAGGTTAACATGCACTAACAACATTTAACCTGGATGAACATGAATCCATGCGGGAAAAGCTGCAATCTGCAGCTTGGCTGCACGTAAATATGTGGGAATAACATCAGCCTTTATTTTGTCGGGACACGACTGGAAACACAAATTGACGTGGTCGTTTTAACTGTTTCTAAGGACTGAGCGGAATTTTGCATTGAAAAGCTCACAGCCTCTGTGTGAGCTGGAGACATGTTGTTCTCCTGCTGCTCAATCACACAGAGCTGCTGGGCCGATGTCAGTCTGATGGCTCCCACGTAACAACGCATCCGCCCCTCATCCACAAAACGTACAGTATTAAGTCCGATTGCTCTGCACAGACACGATTTGCTTCGTCCACCGGCGCAATGGGGACTAAGCACTACTCCCTGGAGCCGCACTGGCCAGGGGTGTCGGAGAAGATAGAAAGGGGAGACAAGGAGCGTGCGGGGGGAGCGCGGAGCGCAGAGGCGTCCGCGGAGCAACAGTGTTTGTTGTGGAAGGAAACTTTTGACGCATGCGCCGCTCTGAGGCGCACGTATCGCGCTGAGACACGCGTTTTTCAGTCGCCGCTGCTTTATTTTACTGGTGTGTTATTTTAACCAGCCCTGTTACTCCCACAACGCTGCCGCGACACAAGCGGAAGGAGAGCTGTTCCTGTTCACCCCTCCATGCATGCTGCTACTTGCTCATTCTTAAACACGTACAACAGTTTGGCGAGCCTGGCGTTGGCCCCGCCTTTAGCCCCTAGGACTCATGGGAAATGGGGGATCATGGATGTAAATTTCTTCATCATAACTGAGGGATGTAATGTTGATTATATGGTTACTGTTTGCAATTTTATGTATGGTACCTAGATTGTCAATAAGTAAAACAAAAAAAAAAAACATAACTGAGGAACTTGTAAACAGAATACAGTTGCATGCTGTTTGGCTGATGTACATGAGCCTGAGGCAAGGCTGGCTCCTCCCACGGTGTGCTAATGTATCATACTTACTCTGAGAGTCAGGATGTGCTTTGTCAGGATGACCATGTTGCCTAATACATGCGGCTTGTACTCTGACGCGGCTTGTGTGTGTATAAAAGTAGTCAAACACGTGAAAATGGATGGGTGCGGCTTGTAATCGGGTGTGCTCTGTAGTCCGGAATTTACGGTATATTGATTTGTTGTCCAACGTTTCTAATAAAATTGATCAGGACTTGTAAAGACCATTGCAATAATGGCACAGCAGAATCTGCTGATCTTCATGGATTACGTAAGCACTTCACTACTTTCTTCTAATCCACTAGAATTACACCAGCTCCATAAACGGTTGAGGAGTTGTGGCAGTCTAAAGAATGTCAACACTGGAGCTAAAGCTTTAGTGTTTAAGGGTTAATGTACACACCATAACTTCTGTGTACATATGCAGCTTTAAAAGTAAAACAAAGAAATAAATAATGACAAAGTTCTTATGCTGCCTAACTTCTCTTTATTTTAAATGCTTTTTACATTTGCTTTATTTGTTTTGTTTAGAATCTTGAGTTAAAATTGAATCTTCTGTTGCATCTCGGCCTGTCATGAAACATCCCTCCTGTTGATGCCAGGTGTTTTGTGATGGGTTAACTGTTCATGGTAAGATGGATGTCTTAATTGGCTTACTATCCAAAGGAACCTACTCTCATCTCTGTCACACAAAGACACAAAGCGGAGTGGATTTGCAAGTACTGAAGGATTTTGCAGTTTTCCAGGTTTATTTTTAATAACTTGGTAAACCCCCCGATATCATATTTTTGAGAAAACAGTTGGTCTGTTTTGGAACTTTAGATTGTACAGGGGGTTTGGACCAAGTGAGTACAACACCCATAGAAAATGGCATACTTCCAGCTCTGAAGAAAGACTGTTCAAATCCCATGTCAGCAAGAAAATTTTCAAAAAGATAGCATGCTCTTTTAATCTGCTGATGTTTTTGTTCATATGTATCCATTCATGATTAGATCATCATTTGCTGTTTGGAGTCAACTAGAACTTGCACCTGAAATAAAACTTTTTTTTTTTAAATGTCACACTCCACCAAACAAAGTAGTATATGCAGACATACTCATCCAGACGCTTAATAATTAAACTAAACAGTAAATTTTTGATTAAAATGACTTTTCAAAGTTGACAAAAGGTTTAGATGAGAAATTCTTTCTGCTGCAGCTTTATGAGCCTTTTAAATAAACAGATATTTGCCTCTTTGTTTTGCAACCAAAGGAAATTAAGTCGAATTAGACGTTGCAAAACTATTCAACTGATTGACAAATCAAAAGAATAATTAATGGTTTAGTCAAGAACCAAAATATCAGTCTAAACCTTCACTGCTCTTTGTTATATTAGAGTCGCCACTAAAGTTTATAAGTATTAATCTCCCATTGAAAGTTAAACAAGGTTGATTTTTGACCAACCAGAAACTTGGCTTTGGTGGTGATGTATGAATTGCGTTCCTATTAATTAACAGAGGTGCCAACCGTTTAATAATTGATCATGGAGGAGAATTGAATGGTTGTGGTTTGTGGCTGGCAAGAATTATATGACACAAAGTCTTTCATATGTTGGGAAAGAGTTGAAAAAAAAGAAAAACTGGAGCAAGATTCAAAAGATTTTGCACCGCTTTGACATTTTGCACCAAGCCTCTTCCAAACTGTGGGTGGGAGACATGTGCAGGGTAGTGACAGTCAAGTGTGAAAATCATGGGCTAAGACAGAGGTGGGCAGGCCCGTGTCCTGATACGGCCTGCCTCCATGTTTGGTCCGGTTGCCCAAACAATATCAGAGACGCACAATATTTTTTTTCCTTCAGTCTGCGATCCAGACCCACACAGAACATGACATTTGAATCCATCCTTCTGCAGTTTGTTCACCAATCTGAACCCCTCTAAAAACCCTGTCAAAAAGACCAGAAGACAGTGTTCCCTCACTACGTTGTAATTTATCTTTTGCTGGTTTTGCTCATTCTGTTAGAGGGCTTATGCTGTGCTTTTATTTTTTTCAAACAGCGCACCCTGTTCTGTGTCCTGATTGGTTAAAGATCTTGTCAATCAATCTCCTCCGTGTCATGCAGCTCTCCAGAGAAATCTTTGATCGCAATTAAAGCTTTGTTTTCATTCAAAATTTCTGGACTTTATTACTATGAAGTTTTGAAGTTTGAGAATTCAAACAAGAGAGAAAAGTGTGAAAACATTCCAATCTGTCTGAAAATAGTGCATAAAGTGTGTAGTAAAGACTTTTACAACCATAAAAAGTCTTAAATCCTACCCCGCAGATTTCATCGTTCACGGTTATTTTTAGAACGAAACTCTCGCAATAAACAAGAGAATATTGTACTGGTAAAAAGGTAATGCAGATATATGTCCAGCGGCAGCACAAGTGATATGAATTTGACTTATTTTCATCATCCCTGGATGAGAAACAGACATGCGGGACACAGTGCAGCTGCTTAGTTTTATTCGTGAATAGCGAAAATGTGAGATGTCTAAGGAGCTGCAGCGCTTCAGAGACGCAAAGGGACTATGACGGGAGAGGATCGTCTATTTATTGGTTATATTTTTTTCATTCTTTTTTTCCTTACTTATTTCTTTGAAAATCACAGAGAGTTATTATTATTATTTGTTATTTCTTTATTCCTTTTGTTATTTTTTATTTCATAAAAAGTGTTGTTTTATTAAAAGAAGAGATTTATGTCTCCGAACCGTAAAGCAGGATGGAGAGCACAGCTAGGTTGTAGATCCGGAGCTTTGTCTTGCGTGTGATGTTTTGATGATGCCACAATGTTTTTTTGAGAAACTGCAGAGCTGATGCTGCCAGTGCATCTTATAAGGTGGATTACCAAAACACTCACACACTCATCTGCTCCTGGTCTGGCCCTTCTATTGAATTTTAGAACCCATGTGGCCCATGAGTTGAAAGGCTTGCCCACCCCTGGGCTAAGAGCACGTTCAAGAACACGCTTTAAGGGCATGTGATGCACATTCAACAATGTTCCCAACTACTTCGGCTTAGTTGGATAACTGTGGTGGAGTAGTGTTTGCTTGTTTTGCAACAATTGTCCACTAGTGAAAAAGAAAAGTCCCGACTGTCTTAAGGAAATGGAAAATTTGATTATTGGCTATGATTTTTATTTTATTTTTCTGGGGAAAGTTTTGGTCAGAGAAAATAGACTTATGACAGATTTACTTCACAATGTTCATTTCCTAACACAATAGATAAGTCCACCAAACTACATATTTGTTTGACCACATTACTTACTTTATGTTCCATTTCACTTTAATCGTAAAAAAAAGGTGCTGTAGCTGTTGGTTACATTTTTTTTAAAAGGAAAACATCCAGAATAGTGTGTCTGGTTTGACAACACGTACACATTGTCTGTAAGGATATGCGGAACAGCTCTAGCTTTTTAACATTTCTTGCTTAAGTGCACTTTAGAGGAAGTAAACATCACAAGTGATGTTTACAATAATATACAGAAAAGAGTAATTCATGTGAGACAAACATAAAATACAAGCAATAAAAAGGCTAATGGAAATGTAAAAGCAGCTGTGAAATCATTTGGAGGTCAGTAGTTAGCACAGGTTTAGTGAAATCATAATCTTCAGTGCCACACTAATAACAAACATCAAACAGACCCCATCTTTCAAGCATAATGGCAGCAAGGAAAAGAGATTATAACAAAGATAAACCATCAGCCATGTCTGTAGTCTCTCAGTAACTCCCTTCTCTTAATGACATCCCATCCTGCCAACCGTGAGAACACGTGAGCCAGACCAAGCCCGTGCTTTGCACATCTCATTTGGTTTTCATTTATCGTAGATGCACCACTTTCTGTCTATGCTGATTCAAGCAGATAGGGAGATCAAACGAGCCTGTCTTAACCCGCCCCCTCTCGGCCCATCTTTGGTTTCATCAGATCCGCAACAAGATCCATTACAAAAGGTTCTCAGCTAAATCGTGAGGCTTATAATTCATGCCTGTACAACGAATCTACACTGGATACCAGACAAGTAACTGAAGCTCTTTAGAAAGTAACTGAAGCTCTTTAGAGATTAGCATTCCTCATGATTAGCATGGTATTTCATTACCTGCTCGCCAATTTAAAAGAAAAGTTTTAATTCTGCCTCCAAAAATGCACAAGCAAAATTATTTATGGATCCAATTATTTAAAGGTTTTAAACTTGTGCCGTATATTGTATGTGTAAGTACAAATATGTCTAGTCATGATGATTAAAATTATAATGACATCATTTACATGTATACATCTCTTTTACTTTTATTTTTTTCTTAATCAAGTCATGAATAGTCATCCAGAGTTTGATACTTCGATGAGTAGATATTTATCTGTCTTGTATTCTTTCATATCTTTGGCTTTCGTTGCTTGAAATGAATCAATTCCAAAGCAGAGACAATGTCTTGAATGAATGAATTTTAATCAATTTTAATTCTCAAAAGAAAAAGAAACAATTTATATCAAATCATATAATGTTGACCTACAAAAAAGATTTCTGGTTCTCACAGATCTGTAACTTCTTCTGTAAGAGGATCCTCTGTCCTCCATTCGTTACCTGTATTAATGACACCTGTTTAAACATGTTATCTATATAACAAGTTCAAAGAGGTTAAATACCATTGAACTGGTTATCTATAGAAAAGACACCTGTCCACAACCTGAAACAGTCACACTCCAAACTCCACTATTGTCAAGACTAAAAGCTTTCTAAGGACACCAGAAACCAAATTGTTGACCAGCACCAGACTGGAAAGACTGAATCTTCAATAGGTAAGCAGCTTGGTGTGGGAGGAATTATTAGAAAATGGAAGACCATTAATAATCTCCCTCCATTTTGGTCTCGCAAGATCTCACCCTGTGGGGTCAAAATTATCACAAAAACGGTGAGCAAAAATCCCAGAACCCCACGGGGGGGCCCAAGTGAATGACCTGCAGAGAGCTGGGACCAAAGTAACAAAGGCTACCTACCATCAGTAACATTCTACGCTGCCAGGGTAGTGTGTTACCTGTCTCCAGTGTCAGACGTGTCCCCCTAGTATAGCCAGAACACGTGCAGAGCTGTCTAAAGTTTATCTAGAGCATTTGGATGATCCAGAAGGGGTTTGGGAGAATGTCCTATGGTCAGATGAAACCAAAATAGAACTTTTTGGTAAGAACTCTACTCATCGTGTTTGGAGAAGAAAAATTGTTGAGTTGCATCCAAAGGACACCACACCTACTGTAAAGCATTGGGGTGGAATAATCATGCTTTTGGGACGTTTTTCAGCAAAGGGACCACGACAAATTATCTCTGTAAAAAAATGAATGGGGCCATGTCTCGTCAGCCTTTGATTGAAAACCTCCTTCCATTAGCAAGGGTATTGAAGATGAAACGTTGCTGGGTCTTTCATGACATCAATCACAAACACACTGCCTGGGTAATGAAGGAGTGGATTTTTAAGAAGTATTTCAAGGTCCTGGAGTGTTCTAGCCAGTCTCCAGAACTCAACCCCATAAAGTTTGTATTGCCCAGCGACAGCCTCAAAACATCACTGTTCTGGAGGAGATCTGCATGGATGAATGGGCCAAAATACAAGCAACGGTTTGTGAAAACCTTGTGAAGACTTACGGCAAACATTTTTGACTGCTGCCATTGCCAACAAAAGGGTATATAACAAAGTATTGAATTTAATTTTCTTAGTGACCAAATATTTATTTTTCACCAAAATGTACAAATCAATTCTTTAAAAATCAGACAATGTGATTTTTTTTTTCTCATTTTGTCTCTCATAGTGGAGTTATACCTATGATGTATATTTTTAAGTGGGAAAACTTGCGCAATTGGTGGCTGACTTAATACTTTTTTGCCCCACTGTATGTCTCTTTGGAGAAGGAGTCACACACAGCGCTTCCTTTTGTGTGCTTTACTTTCCATATGAAATTTTAATTTGATTCACCCTTGAGAATCTGTTTATTCCCTGTGATTGTATCATTTTGCTTCCTTAGCCCGTTATTCCATCCAAAATAACAATTAGAATTTTGTTGTTGCAGTACAAATTAATAAATAAATAACCCTATTGCAATATTTGAAAAGAGGAAGAAAAATAGGAAGAAATGATCTTCTGGGGTAAAGTGTGACAATAGATCAACAGAAATCTGCTTTGACGGACTGAATCACTCTGTGTGACAATAAATAACTCCATCCTTAATCTGTAGAATTTACTTTTGCAACCCCTCCTTCCTGCTTTTGTCAAACACAAATGGGAAATTGTGAAAGACTGCTCAGACTGCACCAGCATGTTCTTTGCACATGTGAAAAGATTAAATAATTTGTCAGGCCATTAGGCAGAACAAGGCATTTAACAAATACATCAACTAATGGTATAGTAGCAGCCTCTATGCAGTCTTCAAGCAAGCAGATACCAGCAGCAGGCTGTGAAATAAAAGCAAATTAATCAGTTTTTGATCACTGGCATATAGAAGTGGGCACATGACATCTAATACAGTAGAGCAATTTTCAGTTTCACTACAGGTTTATTTATTGTTCTACTATCGACAATCGTACTACAAAACAATATGAAGTTAATAAATGTATTTACATTAGAAATCTAATATGACAATAATATAGATTCAATAAAAAAAGGCTCAATATTAAAGTAAAAAATTGAAACCATTTACTTGCCATTTCTAGTATTCTTCTTTGTTATAATTGTGTTGCCCCCATTTACTTATTTTTTCAACAATTATTATGTATTGAATTAAAGTTATTATTCTTTTCTTATTCTTAGTTACGGACAACTGCAATCTCTGTTTCCTTGTCTGCTTTTTGTTTGGTTAAAAAACAAATATCATAATGCCTCTGCTGGCAACGAACCATCGCCCAGCAACACCATTTTATATCGTTTATAGTTTTGCACCCACCCAGCGTGCAGCTACTGTGCAACTTTACTTCCTTGGAGAAATTCCACCCTCAGCACTTTTTTATCTGTGTAAATGTAGCCGTTTATTGCAGGTCATAAGACTGCTATGCCAGCGTTTGAAGCATTTAATGGAGTAGAGTGCAGGAAGTGAGGCGGCATGTTAGGAAAAAAACAAACAACAAGCAGGTAAATTTTATTATGATTTGTAAAACATGACACACAGTAGATTATTGTTACAATGAGAAAATAGACTTTTACAAGCTGAAGCACAGGAGCATAATCTTAAAAGAAAAAAAAAGCAATTTATTTTTAATTTCTACTCTCAGACTAAATTAGGAGGGCCAGGGATTTTCTTTCCTATGTACATTATCAGATCCATGGAACAGTTGTGTGTTTTTATCACTGCATGCTCACCTTTACGTTCATTTACTATCATGCACATATCTTCTACTGCTCATTAATAAAATGTAAATCCAGGTAAGTGTGTGGAATATTTTCCTTTTGCAAACTCCAAAATGCATACATGCTATACGGCATCTTTCTATGAAGAGAACCACTTTTGCTATAGTTTAATATAAGCTTGAGGTGTGACATGCATTGTTGCTAAGCAACATGTTCAATCACCACTGCTTTTATGGCGTTTTAAGGCTTCATAAATCGCACTACTGCTGTAACATCAGAGGAAAAGATAGTGGTTTGCGGAGCATACATCAGGTTTTTCTTTGGGCAACTGGATTTTTTAGGTTTAAAATTACAATGTAACAAAAATTATAACCTTTTAAATGGTCTATTGAATTTAGCTAATTGTAAAATGCAGTTCATATCTTAAATTGCATCAAAGAACTATATAAAACACATTCAATGTCAGGCAGAGCTTTATCTATAGTGATTATTGTAATCCAATTCAGTCCAGATAATGCCAATAAAAAAAAGATTATTCTAATTGTATGCCAACAGATTATACTAAAAGTGTTATCAGGGAAATCCCAATTCTGAGCACGCAAAGGCGACACGAAAACAAATTATTTTCTGTACTAATTCTACTAAATGGAACAAAAATTATCAATTTATGCAAATATTCTTTAAAAAAAATGTTTTACAAATTTTTCAGTTTTTGTTTTTTAACATTTATCTGTAATACCCCTTAAGGGGAAATCTCAAACAGCAATTAAAAATCATATCAGGCAGAAAATATTCAAGCCAAATGGAAGCAACTGCTGTGATTGATGTTTGGATGACAGATTTTTTCGACACAACTGACAGCTAATCTTTAAGTTAGTCTTCAGTACATTGCATGTACGGTCAATTACTATTCAAATGAATACATTTGAGCCTTTCAGTTATTAGATTTTGACCTCCATTAAAGTGGTTCTATCATGCAGTTTTCATAGAAGTGCCCTTTTGACTTTACATCAAGTCAAATAACCGCTCTTGCATCATTTTTATCTATTAAAATAGAACCAGCCATGAAGTAGCAATTGTTATCAAAGCAGGTTTATCTTCATCTTCAGATTTTGTCATAGAATACTACCTTTTATTCACACGGTAAAACATTTTTTAGACATGGTCCTAATTTCATGATCACACAATCAATAAGTCAAATGAAGTTTTGGCATGATTTCATTATGGAGGATGTACCTCGCAGGAACTCTGGGCTACTGCACTCTACACAGCACTTATTGAGCCTTCGTTCTGAACTCATATCTAAATCGCCTGCTCTTTTTCTTATCCAGTCATTCCCCATCATATTTTTGCCTTTGAATCATAGATGCCTCGTGTGAATTACTTTGCATTCCAGATTATTTCCCTGGCCCTTCTCCCCCCTGGTCTCCACCTGAAACAATGCTTTGCTGTGGTTTGGCCCAAAGTGTTCAAGGCGTTGGGGTTCATTCATCTATGGTCAGAGCTTATCCCAAGCATCCAAAACGTCATTTACCTAGACCCTAACCCCCAAATATTGTAAATTTATGTAACTGTATCATAAATAAACTATTACACATCCTCCTGGGATCTCTTTTGCTGAAATGTAAATTCCAAGTTTTTTTGTTTTTTATTACCTCTTGTTTGCATTATTTTGTTGTTTTTTAGTTATTTTATCGTGTCAGAGTGTATAATTATCCTGCAGAATTAATTCTTAACCTTTAATTTTTAAAGTTGTGCCAAAGGCAAAAAACAAAAAGAAAGAAACAATTTTTTTAACATTGTTATGTACTTTACAGGGCTGCACGGTGGCAGTGGTTAGCCCTCTTGCCTCACAGCAAGAAGGCCCCCGGTTCAAGTCCTGGCTGGGGGACCTGAAACACAACATCAATGGGTGACCTTTCTGTGTGGAGTTTTGCATGTTCTCCCCATGTATGCGTGGGTTTTTTCCGGGGTCTCCGGCTGTCTCCCACTGTCCAAAAACATGTTCCATAGGTCAACTAGCAACTCTAAATTGTCCATAGGTGTGAGAATGAATTGGTGTGTGATATGTGTTGCCCTGCAACAGACTGGCGACCTGTCCAGGGTGTCCCCTGACTTCGCCCGTAAGTGGCCGGGATAAGCTCCAGCAGCCCCATGACCCCATAAGGGACAAAACAGAAGAAGATGGATGAATGAATGAATGAATGAATGAATGAATGAATGAATGAATGAATGAATGAACTCTATATTAGAACACAACCCTTGGAGCAGAAATTAAAACAAGACTTATAAATTACTAAACCGTTGAAAAATACTTGCATCCACCTTGGAAAAAAAAACAAAGACCATCATTTCATTATGATAAACAAAAGCCTATTTTTGTTGAACCTCAGTTCTTTCTTTATATTTGTTTCTATGTGTTGGTAACAAACATTTTTTAAACACATAATCCCTGCAGCCCTAGCCATCCTGCAGTGTCCACCTTAATGCCTTAGTCACATGCACCCATATGGGATTGACCCGTACAACTGTTCTGCAGGATTTGGGTTGTCCGGGCCCGTGAAGGATCTTGACAGGAGTGGATGCGTTCCAAAGGGAGTAGAGGCATGCCTTGCAGTTCTCTTAAGGTTCATGTGGCCACCTCGAGGCAAGTCATGAATATGGAACGTACCATTGTCATGCGTGTGGGAAGTGTATCATGAAGTATTTGTAAGGATAATGGAAGTCAGATGCATTTCTGACGAGCGGGTGATGCCATCATACGGTGCTCTAACTTTGCACTCTGTCGAGTTATTTATTTTCATTTTCAATGCTGCCCAACTCGAATGGCTCAGGAGACAACGGAGGACGCTGGACAACTCCACTCATTTTAACTTCTTTTTTATTGTCACCAAAGAATGGATGAGAGCTTGATAACCTTGAAATAAAAGAGAAAATAATTAAACAGATATCAGAAATGTTTGTCAGAAATGGGCTGTTATTTCAAACTTTTGCAAATATTATGCCATTTAACTATTTCACTAGTTGAATAATATTACCACAAATATCAGACTAGAAATGAAATTGAAATAAAGATACCAATGGCGTCACCGAAGTCATCCAAGCATTGAAATGTTTGTTTCTCAGCTCACCATGACTGCCAGACAAAACCCCCACCTGCACACTGTCACCTGGTTAAATACCTCTTCCCATCTACCTGCCTGGTAGATTAGGATTCACATTCTCTTTATACTGCCCCCTGCAGCTGTGGAGTTGATCCTACCTGGAACAATCCTCCAAATCAATGTTCAGGAGCAAAATAAAGAAAATAGACAATAAGGCAGGATAAAACAAACTTAACCATGAACATGCGCACTCTGGCTCCCTAACTGACTGCGTGCAAATGCGGCATGCATCGGCTGTGCAGGTGATACACAAGGTGATACCACACACTGATTCTAATTACCTCATTTCTGAAAATCAGGCTGCAAGCACAGAGCATGCAATGCGCACCCAAGGAGCACGCACCTATCACTTGAGCACCACTAAGACTTCTTGCAGAGTGGTCAGACTTTGGGGGGGGGGGGTTGAAAAACATGAAGAATACATGTCTGCCTGCGTCTTACCTACTTTCCTTCACCCTTATGTGTCGTTTGCTGTAATCCACAAGAAGACCATAGAAAAAATGTGCATTTACGTTTTTGCTCTATGGGCTCACAAAGTGATCTACGGTCTTAAAAGTTTGTGTGGACCCACATACAGGTTTGCCTATTTTCCCCCAGCAGACAGCATGTATCCACTAAGGCCAGTTGTGACGTAGTCAATCTTATTTTGAATGTTATACTGAAGACATTTAAGGCCAGAGACTCCAATAAACGTGTTACAAGCGGAAAGATGGGGGGGGGGGGGTAATAGTGTCGTCAAATTCAGACGTTACTACCTCCTGATGAAGTCATCACTATTCACCGATCATCTAGGTTAGCATGTAGCTGCCAGCGCTCAGAAAATACATAGCATATCAGTTTACAACTTTAAAAAGTCATGCAAAAACAAAACCCTTTTTCAGGGTCACATTGATTAGTCAAATACTTCTGTGCATCAATGCACAATCTTGTGAAGAAATCAGTTTCTCCTCCATCCACAAGTGTGAGCCGGACCACCCTACAGAGAGGGTAAGCCAGCCCTAAGTCTAAAAAATTTCAGACACCACTATTGCTTCAAATGCCCCTTCAATAGGAGAAATAGGGAGGAGCCAGAGGGGTAGGGAAGCAATTGAAATTTGGGCTTAGTCGTGGATAAAAAAATGTGCTCCATATTTGGGGACAAACACGAGTGCGCTCCTAAATCCCAGTACAAACTACAGAGATGCTATTCTTTGGTTCATTGCTTTTCTGTGTACTTTCAACTCAACCCTTTAATCTTGCTGCAACACACTTCCTGGATCAAAAAACATTCAAGCTTTTTTTAATCCACGATTTCAAGGTGCAGTTCTTGACCATAAAAGACTAAAACACCTGAATTTAAATATTTTAAATTAAGAGGGAATATTTATTTATTGTTCTCATTTTATGCCTTTGTGCCGGATGATTGTTAATATTAGTTCCGGATAAAAAAAACTTGCTTGCAGATTTTCCGCTCCCAAGCAACAAACAAAAGGTGGTTGTTCGTATTTGAGCCTAAGGCAGTCTTTGCAAGACGCCTGTGTAAACAACCCTAAGTCTGGCTGTCCACAGTAGAGGTCTCTGAAATTCCTGTATTACACGATGCTGTCATCACACCTGCTGGAGGGCACATTTCAAAGCTGCATACAAAGCAGCAGAATGAAAGGGGGGGGCTCTGTGAGGTGACCCATGTAACGCGGATCATAAGTGATATTCTTTCTTCATCCTTCTGGTTATCCCTGTCAGGGTTTATCAAAGCCCGCATCAAGGCCTCCGCAGCTGAGCTTATGGAGATATTTAAGGGTCTTGATTCCCTGCACCAGAAAGATTTGGCTTATCAGCCACTCCAGATGCAGCTACTACAAGGTATCATTCTTCCTTTGGCATCCTTACCTTATGTGGTGTTGGAGTAAAGAGGAACTTGACACCAAACATTTATTTATCAGGATCTGGGCTATAACTTCACTTGTGGTGAATCTCTATAACCTGCCCAGCATCAGTGATTTGATGCAGGCCGTGGTCTTAAACAAAGTGCTGCGAACAAGTCAGCTGTGCATTTTGAAGAATCAGGCAATGAAAACATATCAAACATCCCCAACAATGTAAAAAAATATACATACATGTATTTTATTATGAAGGTAATAATGTAAACATTTAGCAAACTTTATATTCTGTAAAACGAAAAAAAAAAAAGTACTTAAAGATTGATACTGCTGTATCCAATGTCACAAGAGATAAAGTCCAGTCCAGCAACACTTTATTTTCCGTTGGCTGGACCAAACTTTTAAGTACTTTAGTTAGTACTTTTTGAAGTTTTGTGTCAATGTGCAGACACAAAATGAAAGGCGTGTCCTGTATAACCTTTTGTGAAGATGAACTAAATTGATAACATAAACTAGCTGCCTGGATTACATACTTTTGACATTTCTTTATTCAAGTAACATCAAAAAAACACAAGCCAATGATGTTTTATGTTCTTCCATTTTGGTGATCAAATCTTTCCTGGAATATGAAGTTTAAAAGAGAACAACTTTGACCTTTTGTAGTAACTTTAGCTTAGTTATCTTCCAAATTTGTGTCATAATAATAATCCAAAGCAAACGTGAGTGTAGAGAAGAGGTGACGAGCTGTGTCCAGGCAATATTGAACGGAAAGGTGTAGAAGATTATGGTGAGAGAAGTAATTGTTGTTGAGCAGGAGACTCAGACCGGCAACGGTATCCTGCCTCATCTGCAGCTGAGTACCTGGATCAGGTCCGTTTAAGGACCTTTAAAAGCAGGTTGGTCTAAAAAAACATGTAGGACACCGCACCTCGAGGCCTGGAGTTTGAGACCTGTTGTTTAGAGGCAGAGGCTCTGAGAAAGAGACAGGAGAGTTGGAGGTAGCTGAGCTGGAGATGTCAAGGGTTCTCTTTGGGAGTGACGATAACCAATAGGATCTGAAATTAATACATCGGAGGGACAGATAATGTTAGAGGTTCTGGTGATAAATGACAGGAAGCAGATTGAGATGGTTTGGACTCAGAGAAAATACTGTGAGTATATTGGTTAAAGGATGCTAAGGTTGGAGCTCCCAGGAAGTCGCCCAAAAAAGACCAAAGAGGAGGTTTGCAGATGTTGTCAAGCAGGAGATGAGGCTTATGTGACTGAGGCAGATGCAGATGGGGTTCAGATGAAGGTGAGTAATTCACTGTGTCGACCCCTAAAAGTTGCATGCGATGAGGAGAAAGACAAAGATCTGAGCGTGTGCAAATAAAATTGTAATTGTGGTGGTGTGAGTTTCTTAAATATAATGTCTCCCTTTTATTTTATCATATTATAAAAATTGAATTTAGTTCATTAATGAAATTACAAAAGAATTCAGCCACCCTACTGCTAAATAATAGCAACACTTTCTGTTAATATTCTATTAAGAAAAGGAAAAAGGTTGTTTTTACAAGGTGCACAATCTTTAACTATCAATACATAAATAGCATGCATAGACACTCACAAAGCCAGAGCATCAGATATAAGCTGGTCATGGACCAGAACACAACGTTTGATCTCTTTAGCTGAGGACAAGCTTTGTGCACAAGCAAAAGGAAAAGATCCGAAAGAGAAGCCAAAAAATGGTGAGTGCGCATGACGGAGCACCAGCTACAACATTTTATCCTAAAAGCACCATTGAAGCACGATAAATCAATGCATTTTGTGCCAGGGTGGCATTGCATTCATGAAATAGCTGTCTCCCAAATTAGAGATTCATCTTAATCACACCAAAGGTCAATATCACTCACTTAATTTCCTGGGGGCGAGGAGGTAGAGTCGCAACAACAATGATATGGGTTTTAGAAAGGCTTCAGTGTGTAATCAGTGAAATGAAAATATTAAATGGGAGTGACAAAAGCACTAACACTGGAGGCTCTGATGTCTCTGACTCACAAATGCAAACCAGAGCTCAAACTCACAAAAAAATTCACATCATATAAGCAACGTTTTTAACAAATTACTGTTGTGCACTTTAGGTTTCCATATGCATCTTAAATGTGTTCAAACAACTATTGCTTTTTTTCCCCTATACTGTTGGAAGAAGCATTCAGAGGCTTTGAACAATGAGTAAAATAATCTAAAAAGGCACACTTAAAAAAAAGAAGAAAAACATAAACAGAAAAAAAGAAAATTAGGAACCACCTGTTAGTTAATTTATGATTTGAGAAGGAAATTAGACCAAGGATTGTGTAGCAGAAGGTTAAATGTGACATGGAACTACTAACTTCCAAAGACGTGTTACAGTCAAGCTTAAGAAAAGTTAGTATTCAGCTAAAACATATTTTTTAATTTGTTAAAATGCCTGTCATTTCTGAATTTGCACTGTTTGTTTTGTTTGGTTGAGTTAACAAATCAAAGTTTTCAGCTAACTCCAATAGAATATTTTAACTCTTGAACACTTTATTGCACTGCGTTTCAGTGACTTGATTGACAGGACTACTTAAATGCCAGTTAGCTTCTGCACTACCCAAGCAACATTTTGTGTTTACATGAAATATATATATTTATTTATTGATTGCCAAACTGCTACAACTGTCTCAGTTGAGTGATCTTGGTGTTTAAAAACAAAGTTTGACCAGGTTTTTAGTCACAAAATAAGTAAAAAATGCCCTGTGTGACTATTACCACGATAAGGAAGTTTTGAAAGCTTTAGAGATAGCTTCCCACACAATGACAGCAGCAGTGATAAGGACTAACCTTGTAATGTACAGAATGACAAAGGTCAAAGTTACACAAGAAACCAGGACCACCCTGTGGTTTACTGTTCTTATTCTATTCTGCTAGCTTAAGGTTGCAAACTACTCTTAAAAATGCAGCATCACTGATTAATAGTATAGTAAAAATAAGGCAGATGTCAGAAATTGACGAATCTTTTAGTGCAAGGAGTTCATGTGTTGAGTTCACCACAAACAAACCTTAACCTGTTAAAAAGAGAAAAAATTGTAAATAATTGAAATTGGAATTAACTTTTAATAATTTTAATACGCAAAACATAATAAAAAATGACCGCGGCAGACTGGCGACCTGTCCATTCTCCTGTGCATTCTCTTGTAGAAAGAAAGCTACAAATTTTTAAAATGTTGATGATTACTGTGATTTGAGGTTTTCTTTTGTATTCCAAAATTAACTGATCTAAGACGAGGTGAACTGATCTAGTTTCATTTCAGGAGTTAGCCTCTTCATCGTATTTTTGAGCCCCTGGTCAACTCAAGAACAGCAGGTGTCCCAATTTCCATTTCAGAGACACACAGGGTGGCCTATTTTACAAGACATTTAGAAATGTCACAGCCATTACAGGCATTTGATCCAACTAAAAATCTTTTTAATTAGGGGGACAGCATACATGGGAACAAATGGCATGTTAGCTTTAACCTTGCGTTCAGAAGCAAACTAAATCCATGCTGTCACTCATCTTAAAGCAGTTTTGATATACTTCTTAGGAAAAAAATGTTTCTTCCCCTCTTGGAAGAACTGAACAATCACCTGCAGTGAACAATTGCACTTGTGAACAGCTCCTGTGAATTTCTATTTCCTTTTTCTCGGATTTGTGTATAAATAGAATTTAAAGCTGAAAGTGGCTTGCTGGGATCACTTTGCTAACCATGATATTTTCCTACAGTTATATTCTGTGCTTTTGTTTAACAGGCAAAAAGACAAATCATTCTCACACCGTTTACTAACAGGGCTCAGGATATAATTTCATGCTTGAATATGCTCATGCTTATGTTTTTGCTATGAGCCTTACATCTAGTCTTGCTTTTGCTACCACAAACAGCGCTAAGTGGCACATCCATTATGTCAGTGCCAGGACAGTGACCTTTTAAACTCATTTCAATTCTTTTCACATAATAAAATGAGAGCACAAGTTTATCTTTTTTTTTTTTTAAATGACTGTTCATTAGGTTCTATTTACACCTCAAATATTATTAATTTTACTTGAAAAGCCAAACAGGCAGAATTAAAGAATCAGAAACAAAAAAACATTGGGCAGTTGACTGGCAGGTATCGACAGGAATAAATACACACTGAACAGCAAAAACCCAAAAATGTGTCATTATACAGGGCTGAACACAGAGCTCACCGAAACTACTCATCCATCCAGGGTGAAAATAATTGTAGAATCAATTCATAACACTTTTTTAGTATGGTTTGTAACCCTCTCTCAAATTTAAAGGACTTAACCTTTACCTGTTCTACATAAATTAGATCCCGGATGAGGCTGAATATGATGCAAAGCAATCAGATATTCCAGGAATGACAGAATAACACCAAATAAATAGGGATAGAAAAGCAGCCAGAAATTGAGTTTGTTGTATTTAATCAGAAGGACTGGTAGTTTGGAGGCACAGCAGCAAGGCCAAAAGGTAATTTGACTAGATACCCATAGGGCATACTAATGCCTGTCCCCACTGTAATACTGTGGCACTGAGTGTTGGAAATGCTCTCTCTGAAAATATAACATTTATGTCATTTTACCCTTTATGTGATTTACGATCCATCCTGCATCAACTTTCTTGACACCAGTGCTTAATATTGCCGGCATATCTACAGCCATGCAAATTCTACAACTCATTTCAATTTTTAAACCGCCATTGCAATCTTGTTATAGCCACCTACACCAAACAAATTTACCAAGCTTTTGCTCGAAAGCGATACGCTGAAATGAGAGGTCCTTGTACTGAGGAGACACAGATAACAGAATGATTCATGGTCTTTCAGAGGAGGTCACAGCTTCCTGTGCTTTTACACCAGGGAATTTGGAATTCCCTTGAAGCAAAAGTGAAGGGCAGCATGCCAAGAATCCCAGTTGGCATATGTAATTAGTTGGTACAGGGACAAGAAGCAAACCACAACACCCAGGACTATATTAGACTTTCTTTTCATAGCTGCTCTAAAAAGAAAGAGTAGCCCACAACAGGAACATTTCTGTGTTTATTGTGTGAGTTTTTTGGTAAAAAAGTTACTGCTAGTTCAGTTTTGCACGATCACACTTATAAAAATAAACTGCCAGTCAGCACTCTTGGAAAAGGATTCTTCGAAAGTGATCATTAGACCTGTCTATTTAGTGATGGTAATGCCTGAAACAAAATTTGACCTGAATTTTCATGATTTATTATTATTCATTCTCAGTTTTTACAATGCCAGTCAGTCGCACCGAGGTTCGCTTGCAATCAAAGCTCTTATTTTCAGGCAGACCAGAGTTCGGCTGTTTGGTTTACACTAAAGCTTTCACAGATGCCAAACTAAATACTGGTTTATTTGACTGATCTCTGGACTGAAATGCTTTGGTATCAAACTCACCTCGTTTTTTTTTTTTAAGGTAAACAGTACACATTGTATGCATTTGCTGTATTTTGTTATGTATTGTTTTTAGCTGAGTAAAAGAAAAGCCTCTTGTGAAAAGAGTTGATCCTTGACGTAAGGTTAAGACTAAGACACTTGAAGAGCTAACACCCAGAAGTAAGTTTAGTGTATTTATTGAAACTCGAGCCCTATTGGAGAAGAGCCAGCAGACTTCAATAAGAAACAGACTGATGATAGCACCAAAAGGAGACAAGGGCCGTTGGACTAGTTTCCTGGTAAAGATTTGTTTCTGTTACTAGGCTTTTGCACAGCCAGGTGATTTAACAAGAACCCATGTTATCACTATGACAGGCACTGGACTGGGAACACCGAAATATATCTATTTTCCATTATACTGATTTCCCTTTTTTATGAAAAGACGTGATACAAAAAAATGATTATAGAATTTGCCTTTTTCTACATGAAGGTATTTTTACGAGGACAAATGTGGATGCAAAAGCTCAGTTTACTCAATCAGATGCGAAGGTAAAGATTGAAAGAACACATTATTTTGCAAAGCAAAATCTTAAAAAAATAATGTTTATGAAATGTTTATGAAATGTTTATGAAAAAGAAATCAAAGATGACATGACATATGAAACTGTTGGGACAAAGTGGGAAAAAATATGTTATCTTGATAAACATGGGTAAGGTAAACAGACTTTTGTGGACTCACTTTTATACCAATGTGGTCAAAACAAAACCGGTCAATGGTGAAACGAAAGAACAAAAACATTAAATGTAAGAAAGTAAAACAAATGCATATCTTTTTAAGTCTGTTACTGAGCCATCTGTCAGACAAAGCAAAAACTTTTCTCACTTGTATGTGGGAGTTCTATCAATGGCCTCGCCCATGTGACTATCACTCCTTTGAACCAGTAACTATTGTCTATGTTTTGAGATTCATATTCTAAAATATCAAACATTCCTGAAGATTAACTACAATGCCTAGAGCTCACAATCAATGCTGGTTAAAAGCATTTCAAGACTAACATTGAGGTGCATTCACCTTTACAATAGAAAGATGAAACAAAGATAAAATGTCAATTACTTGTGTTCAACATTTGAGCTAAATTTTGTAAAAAAAAAAAAAAAAAAAAGGAAAAAGAAAAAAAGAAAAGAAAAAAATGTAAAAAAGGATTAAAAATAAATGAAAATAAAAAAACATCAAATGTGTCAACTGGAATTGGTGTACAAAGAAAAGCAAAGAAAGACGTCAACTAGAATTCCTTTTTTCCACTCAAGAAACTTTTAGATCCTTAAATTAAATTCTTGCATTGCGATCAGTTTCTATACATCTTTATTTCTACAATAAAAAAATCAGTTTTTCAGTAAATGCCGTCCTGGGAGAGGAGCCCTTCTTCATGTCAACGTCCCTGTGGTTTTTTCAATTTGTATATATTTTTTTTTTTAGTTTTTTCTTACCAAGAAGGAGGGTCTAGGGGCGGGGATGCCCACTTTAGTCTGTTTAGTTTAGCCATTACATATTGAATTCCATAGCTGCATGCTCTTTATGATTTCATGTATATTGCACAGTTACCGGTCTGAAGCCCATTGAGATGACTATTGTTGTAATGTTGCGCTTTATGAATAGAATTAAATTGAATTAAATCTAATACTCTTCTTCCTGCTCTCAGAGTTGGTAAATGGTAATGGCGTATACTTATATAGTGCTTTTCTACCTTCTTCAAAGGCCCAAAGCGCTTTACAGTCACAGTCCCATTCACCCAGTCACACACACATTCACACACTGATGGCAGCTCCGCTCCAGTACACTGGCGCCAACGTTCCACCAGAGGCAAGGTTTTCCTTGTTCTGTGAAAAATAGAACAAACTTTTCTGCTTTTGTTTTTTTTTTTTTTTTTTTACAAATAAATTGTAACTGAAAAAAAACTTTATGCAGATTAATATAGAAAAATTCAGGTAAAACACCAAAAAAGTAGAAATACAAACTTATTTTTCCTGAAGGCTCAGTTTTATAATTTGTATTTGCAAAAACCTTGTTAACACTAGTTAAAAGCAAGTGGATGACTGGTAATGTGTAAAATGAATAAATATTTCATTATAAATTCAAACCTGCGCTGGAACTGGTCATTATTCAGTAACCTTCCAACCATTATGTGGTAAATTAAGCCAATACTGACATTTGCAGTTGGGTTAAGGCAAATATGCAAAGTGTATTTTGGTTTTCATAAAAAAAAAAGGGGGGGAAAGTTGTTGTGTAAACATAATATTGGGTTTTTAATTAATTCTTAGCATTTTAATTAAACAGCCAAACAAACACAGCGTTCTCTTCAGAGCTTCCTCAGAATCTGACTCCACCGGCACCACAACATTTCATGGACACACAATGCCACCAGCAACAACACCAACAAGGATTTGGTCACAAACGAAAATAAAGGGTACGGGGATTTTTTTTGTAAAACTAAACTGTACTAAAACGATGTTTTACAGCTGTGTACTTTACACAAGGGATGGGAGCATTAATACCAAGATATCAAACCATAAATACCCATACACCACCAATTTTGTTATCGATCACTCTATTAAAGCATTGATTACTAATTAAAAAATGAGAGAATAAAAGTGTATGTGTCATTTTTTTTTATATTTTTGGTCATTAGACGAGTTACTTCTTTGTTTTTTGCCAAAGCACCCCCCAGCCCAAAACCTACTGAACTGCTCCACCAGTCATGTGACCAGAGGAGCTGAGAGTTTTGCGTGTTACCCTCAGCAACAACTCAGCACGGCATGAGCAGGTGATTTTAGAAAGTACAGTTTTGCGTTTTAAACCTTGTACATTAAAGTTGTTATCTGGACAGTTTAGATGTTTTTTCTTTCTATGATAACAAATAATTTGCTTGAGAAAAAGAGTCACCAAATGGAAATTACCAGTAATTGTTATTGAATATTTTATACACAAAGTAATCTGTATCACCTTAAACCTAAAAAGTATGGTATCGTCATCAGCACTTTATAATTTACATTTAATCCATATACATCTGAATTTGATAAATGGTGAAACTTTCTATAATCATCTTGTAACCCAAAGAAGATTTTTCTAGAGGTCTTATGGGGGAGTTCAGAGGCCGTTTTGTTAATCTCAGCAAGGTGATCATTTCATTTGGATTGCCCTCAGATAAAGTTATATTTGAACATTTTTTTTCATAGCTATATGATTCTTAGTAAAAGTAAACTTGTAAGTCTGATCATCCCTGATCATCTTGTTTCCAATCATGGCGTTCTCCTGCTTTCCCAAAAGCAATCACCAACAACAAGCAGGCAAGTCTATAGTCCCACTCCAATGAAAATTGTGTTTTTCTGGCATTTTTCTAATAAAGGACATTATGCATGAAGAAAAATTAGATTTACAATTATGTTACTAACTATTTCTTGATCCAAATCATGATGAATCAGGGGAACATACTGTTGGAAAAAGCTTATAACTGAGTCATACATAGGTGCTACAATTACTATTTTTTTTATTTTGGGTAAAAACAGCATATGTAATCATAATTTAAAGACCACTGGGAATGCTTTCACATTGGATCAAAAGATGATCGGACTTTAACATCCCTGTCATCAAGAGTTGTTCAGCTGTCAGTGCTGATCAGCAAACCAACTCTCCTCCTTACATTCTTTAAATTTTGAAACTCAATGGCACTATTGGTTGACACAGGTTGAGTCTTATTTCCCTGTTGAAGTAGCTAAAATAGTGTATTTCCAATTAATGTATTCCATCATCTTGGGAATTTTACTCCTAGTTAAAATTTCTCCTTTTTACATATTTCTTTGAGCTGTTTCTAAACCTTTTGCAAACATTGGGAATAGAAATCACACAGAACTCAAGAACAGCACATCACCAAGAATCTACTGTTTCTGTTTTTTTTTTTCCATATAGCTTCAGAATCTCTGAAGCTAAATGGAATCTACCATGTGTTTTAATAAATTTTCCAAACACATGGTAGGTCCAGCTTTGTCATTTTTTAGGTGTTGACTTGGACACAGGGCTTATCCATATGAGCTAAAAAAAAAAGTGACAGTAAAAACACGAAGACAAGTTTTCTCAAATGAAAATTTTTGAAGAGGTAGATGAATGAGTAAAGCCTTGACATAAACTTTTTTCGCCACTTTGGCCCCTAATTTACCATATTAACAAAGGACACAGGTACTCATGGAGCTTACCACTTCTTAAAAGAACTGTAATTAGACTATTCATGATTCTGGGGTGGCAATGCTGCAATGGTAGAGCTGTCCACCTCTGATCGGAAGATCAGAGGTTCAGTTTCAGTTCCCACTCTGTTTCCCCTCGTGTGAAAGTGTCCTTGAGCAAGACGCTGAATGCCATTTGGTTATAGGTTGGCAGCACAGCCACCATCAGTGTGTAAATCTGTGATTGTAAAGCACTTTGTATCTTCTAAGAAGGCACTATACAAGTATACACCATTTACCATTCTGACGAAATAAAAACTACATTTATACACAATATAGAGCTGATCTTTAAGATACATTTATTTATTCTGGCAAAAACACCCTCAGGTAGCATTTATGATTTCATTTCTATATAGCTTTATGTAATTCCACTACCTTCATCAAAATATTAAATTAGACAACAGTTAAAAATATTCCATCTGTCCTAAAATAAATATTATTGAACCGATGGAAACAAAGCTGGAAAGAAAGCATTTCAATCGAACCACAAACTACTTAAAGAAGAAAAATCCTTAATGCTGCATGAGCACTGATCAAGAACCACTGTGCTGTTAATGAAAGACATGTTCAAGTGTTTATTAAAGACACAATGAAGTGTCATGGAAGTGAGGAGAGAAAAGCCCAAACAAATCCTAATTTTTTCAGTGCAGTGCAGGTGGTATAACATTATTTTTTTTCATTTTCTTAAAATTATTTTAAGGCTTTTTTGAATGTTACCTTTCATGTGAGATTGATAAACAATAAAGTAATTCCTGGTAGCCACATTTTCTGTCTGCTTATAAATCAAGATAAAGAATAAAGTCCAACATCGGACACAATTCTATGTGTCTAATAATGGCAAAAACACATTTTATTTTGATAACTCAAATTATACAAAAAAGGGCATCTGTTCCTGTCATGATCCCCTTTAATAAAACATGTTTAGCTTTATTTAAATTCCAATCTAGCCACAGGGGTTGCAAGCCAGTTACTTCTGTGCTGGTCCCAAGCCCGGATAAATAGAGAGGGTTGCGTCAGGTAGGGCATCCGGCGTAAAAATTGCCAAAATAACCATGCGAATCATTCACAACACTTTAGACATACCGTATCGGTCAAGGCCCGGGTTAACAACGACCGCCACAGATGCTGTTAACCTACAGGGTGTCGGTGGAAGGGGTGATGGTGAATGTAGTCAGTGGGTATGCGCCACAGGTTGGCTGTGAGTTAGAAGTGAAGGAGAGATTCTGGAGTGAGTTGGATGAGGTCATAGAGAGTTTTCCCAGAGGAGAGAGAGTTGTTATTGGAGCAGACTTTAATAGGCATGTTGGTGAGGGCAACAGAGGTTATGAGGAGGTGATGGGCAGGTTTGGTGTGAAGGAAAGGAATCTGGAGGGACAGATGGTGGTGGACTTTGCGAAGAGGATGGAAATGGCTGTAGTCAACACTTACTTCCAGAAGAAAGAGGAACATAGAGTGACATACAGAAGTGGTAGTAGGTGTACTCAGGTGGACTACATCCTATGTTGACGAGGTCATTTGAGAGAGGTTAATGACTGCAAAGTGGTGGTAGGAGAGAGTGTAGCCAGACAGCACCGCATGGTGGTGTGTAAGATTACTCTGAAGGTCAGGAAGAAGAAGAGAGGGAAAACAGAAAAGAAGACCAAGTGGTGGAAGCTACAGAATGAAGAAACTTGTGAGGAATTTAGGCAGAAGTTGAGACAGGCCCTGGGTGGTCAGGATGAGCTTCTAGATGACTGGGAAACTACAGCAGAGATTATCAGGGAAACAGGGAGGAAGGTGCTAGGTGTGTCATCTGGAAAGAGGAAAGACGGTAAAGACACTTGGTGGTGGAATGAGGAAGTACAGGAATGCGTCCAGAGGAAGAGGTTGGCTAAAAGGAAGTGGGATGTAGAAAGGACTGAGGAAGGTAGACAGGAGTACAAGGAAGCACAGCGTAGAGTGAAGAGAGAGGTGGCAAAGGCCAAACAGAAAGCTTACAATGAGCTATATGACAGGTTAGACACAAAGGAAGGAGAGAAGGACTTGTAAAGGCTAGCCAGACAGAGAGACAGAGATGGGAAGGACGTGCAACAGATAAGGGTGATTAAGGACAGAGATGGAAAGGTGCTAACAAACCAGGAGAGTGTACGGAAAAGATGGAAGGAGTATTTTGAGGAGCTGATGAACGAGGAAAATGACAGGGAAAGAAGGGAGGAAGATGTGGTTGTTGTGGAGCAGGAAGTAGCAGAGATTGGAAAGAATGAGGTTAGGAAGGCTCTGAAAAGGATGAAGAGCGGAAAGGCCGTTGGTCCTGATGACGTACCTGTGGAGGTATGGAAGTGCTTAGGAGAGACAGCAGTGGAATTTCTAACGAGGTTGTTCAATAGGATTTTAGAGAGTGAGAAGATGCCTGAGGAATGGAGGAAAAGCGTTCTGGTCCAGATCTTTAAGAACAAGGGTGACACGCAGAACTGCAGCAACTATAGAGGAATAAAGTTGATGAGCCACACAATGAAGCTGTGGGAAAGAGTAGTGGAAGCCAGGCTTAGGAAGAAGGTGGAGATTTGTGAGCAGAAGTATGGTTTCATGCCCCGTAACAGCACCACTGATGCCATTTTTGCTTTGAGAATGTTGATGGAAAAGTACAGAGATGGTCAGAAGGAGCTGCATTGTGTGTTCGTAGATTTAGAGAAGGCGTATGACAGGGTGCCGAGGGAGGAGCTGTGGTACTGTATGAGGTCGTCTGGAGTGGCAGAGAAGTATGTCAGAGTAGTTCAGGACATGTATGAGAGAAGTATGACGGTGGTGAGATGTGCTGTAGGTCAGACAGAGGAGTTCAAGGTGGAGGTGGGACTACACCAAGGATCAGCTTTGAGTCCCTTTTTGTTTGCTATGCTGATGGACAGGCTGACAGACGAGGTAAGACAGGAATCTCCCTGGACAATGATGTTTGCGGATGACATTGTCATTTGCAGTGAGAGTAGAGAGCAGGTGGAGGAACAGCTAAAGAGGTGGAGGTTTGCTCTGGAAAGAAGAGGCATGAAGGTCAGTCGTAGTAAGACAGAATACATGTGTCTGAACTAGAGGGATGAAGGTAGAAGCGTTAGGTTACAGGGGGCTGAGGTGAAGAAGGTACAGGAGTGTAAGTACTTGGGGTCAATGGTTCAGTGTGATGGGGAGTGTGGAAAAGAGGTGAAGAGGCGAGTGCAGGCAGGTTGGAGTGGATGGAGGAAAGTGTCAGGAGTGTTGTGTGACAGAAGAGTGTCAGCAAGACTCAAAGGAAAGGTGTACAAGACAGTGGTGAGACCAGCTCTGCTCTGTGGGTTAGAGATGGTAGCAGTGAGACAGAGACAAGAGGCTGATATGGAGGTAGCGGAGATGAAGATGTTGAGGTTCTCCTTAGGAGTGACCAGGTTGGACAGGATAAGGAACGAGTACATCAGAGGGACGGCTCATGTTGCCTATGTTAGCGACAAAGTCAGAGAAGCCAGACTGAGATGGTTTGGACATGTTCAGAGGAGGGATAGTGGATATATTGGTAGAAGGATGTTGGAGATGGAGCTGCCTGGCAGGAAGGCAAGAGGACGGCCAAAGAGGAGATATATGGATGTCATAAGAGAGAACATGAAGTTGGATAATGTTAGGATAGAAGATGTTCATGATAGAGTGAGGTGGAAAACGATGATTCGCTGTGGCGACCCCTGATGGGAAAAGCCGAAAGAGAAAGAAGCTTTATTTAAATTCCACTTCCTTTTTTTATTATAACTTATTTTGCAGAGATACACTCAAACACCTGTTGGATCAAATAAGTAAAAATTACTCATAATTATGGTTTTACATTTTTGCTCTCTGTTCTTTTTTATTTAGGTTTTTCTGGTGTGATGTAATTGTTCAGCTTCTTTGAGAAAGCTTTTTCAATATGCAAAAATATTACAACCATGACTTCCCGAGATGCATACAGATCCGAATGTTTAATGTAAAAAAGCATGCCGCATTGGTCAAACTAACATGGCCCTTCAGTTTGCCTCAGCATGTCAAACTGACATACCCTTTTTAGACAGTCATAGTTAGATTGTCCCCGTTCTCTCATCAATAAAGCATGGTTCTGTCAGTCAGAAACTGGCCCTTAGCTACATGATGTCAGGTCAGTGCAAGCTCCTACTGGAGATTATTTCTGGCCAATAACTGACCAAGTGGCAGGCTGACAACTGTTTGGAGACAGCCCTGAAAGCTATATTGTATTAACATACTGGCCAAAATGAGAAAAAAAAAAAGTTCAATGCAAATGTATTCATGAGGTTAAACATATTAACCGGTTTTGTATTTCCTGAAGCCTTTAAAACCCAGACAGTTGGTAAAAAGCATTAAACAGGTGTGATTGTGTTCCATCAAGATAAGAATAAACTAACTAAATAATACAAAGTGACAATTCCATTTTCTTCAGGACTTTTGTTCCCAATGTGAACCTTAAAAATGTGACAGTCTCAATCAACCTGGCAACGGCAAGTCTTTCACATTCCCACTAATCCAATACTATTTGATCTGATGCATTTACCATTCACACAATGGACTGTAAGCATACTGTTGTCACTTACTAATACTCTTTGATTTCAACACACTTTGAAGCACAAAAAAGCAGCTATAGGTTAACTTATGAGCATTGCTTCCACGTATTTGTCAAAACACAAAGTTTAGCCAAACGTTTGGGAAAAGAAACTGTTGCAAGCATGTTTTCTGCCGTGGTTGCATGACTTCTGTGAGTTCAAGTTCTGTAGTCTGCTTTAACACCCACTCTGATCATCTTTTGATCTTTTTTAAAAATGTTCCCTGTGGTCTTTTTAATTAAGATCTTAACCTGTGTCATTTTCAAGGACATGGTTTCTGTGTGGCAGTAGTTCATTAGAATTTTTTTCCAAACTGTATTTTTTGTCCGCTCCTGATTCACAACGATTTGAATAAAGAAAATTGCAGAAATGCAATTTGTGAGCCTAATTTTTTTTTTCATACTTAGTTTTTTTCTGAACAAAAAATATCTTTTTAATCCATCACAGCTGTGCAAGATCAAGCCTGTGGTAGTAAAATCCACAATAGACAGATTTTTTTTGCTGTTTGGTTTGCAAAAAATATGAGTTGAGCCAAAAACATTTGCTTCGACTGTTTATGCCAGTTCACAGGAGGCTGAAGTTGGCAGCTGGACTGGAGACAACATGTGCCAGAGGCAACCCATCAAGCCAGCCAATAGTGTGATCAGATTTGCTTTTCATTGCTTTGCTTTTTCCATTCTTCATCAGTTACATACAATATGTCTTCATCAAGATTCACATTAGAGCAGGCTTTCTTACCTCGTTTAAAACCAAAAATTTACATATTACTACTTACTTTTTATGAATAATAATGGGAAGATTTTATTGCTTTAAAAGTCAACATATATTGTGCAATATGCAAAGTACTTTGTTTTAAACCTTAGGGTGGCATTTCACTTCCAATCTGACATTAAAAAAAGACAATATCATTTCACATTCAATTGAGAAACTAGCATTATATATGAATCATGATTGTGGATTTAAATCTCCAAGCACAGACTTTTGGAATGGGACACGCTTAAAATGCCTGTTCAAATATTTGAAAGAGGGAAAATGTTGCTGGTCTGTGGGAAATTTTGTTTCTTTTATGAGACAGGAAAACAGGAGAAGTCTGGTCTAAAAGACTCTAGAAAAGGTCAACTTTCAAGATCATTGATCACAGTTGTTAGAAGTCATCAGAAACTTACCAGTCTGTTGGGTCAAATGTAGTTTGTGGCTAGAAGAGCAGAAAAAGGAAAAAGGGAATGCACAGAAGCTTATATTCCAACCAGTGTCACCAAGCAGCAGTTGAGAAATTTTCTATTTTTTTTTAATAAATAATTGAAGAATCTACTTGGGATTTTTTTACAAAAAGAAATAATCAAAGACGCATGTGCACATTAATATCCACTCTATGCAGGTATTATCAAAATGTATTTGTGAATTTTGTTTAATGCACACAGGCTGCAAATGAAATGATTAAAGCATCATTTTTATATCCCCCAACAGGCACAAGTGGACACAAGTGATTTCCTGCAACAGGTTTATTGGAACCTTAATCCGAGTCTGCGGTTAAAAGTAAATGAAGAATTGATGCACCTACAGTATGCATTATGTTAGCATGGCATGAAACAGCATCCCATTACTGTGCTGGAGTTTCAATCAAAACATGGAGAATCCACTCCTAAAACTCACACAGACAGGAAGAATGAAACTCTCAAAAATACAACCCCTTACAGGTTTCAGTAAGAACTAGATTTCTAATAGATAGACATGCAAACAAGAAAATGATCCACAACAGATATGGAAAAAATTATAGTAAACCACAGACCAACAAAACCGATCAGATATAATCAAGCAAACATTTTTAAAAAGCATCATGTGTCCATAATGCAGGAAAATGGTAGTTGTGTGTAATAAGACCTGGTTCACGAAAGCTATTTTTTTTTCAAAATAGTAGCACACCTGCATATTAATTCCTTTATTTTTTCTGGAATTGTTTCTATGACTTAAATTGTCTCAGATTTTCATGACCATTACATGACAAGTATTGATATGTTAGGTTGAACACTATTTATTTAAAAAGCTTATGTGACAAAGCAGGGTCTCATAGCAGAACCTAAACACCAGCCTGAATAGTTTTTTTTTTTCCCCGGTCACCTCTCAGTCCATTTGTTGTCTCTATAGTTTGCACCGGACACACCCACCTCTCACATGTACGCACACTAAAAAATCCCTCACATTTTACCATTACATAATAATCCATTTTGTTTGATTCTAAGGGGGGTACATTTGGTCTTAAATAGAATTGAACTCACTATCCAGGCTTCCCACCACAAACTTTCAAACCAGAGCATTGTACACATCATCGTATGTATCCATTTGCAACAGGAAACAGGAAGTGACATCACATGTCAGAATTCTTAGGGCTTTTATTTCTTTCTGTTTATATTATTTATCTTTCTAACTTATTTCTGGATTTCATAAGTTGCAATCCTGTTTAGAATATTTCCAATTTTTGGTTTATGTTTAAGATTTTTTTTTAAGTTGTAAGATAGACGTTTGTTTTGAAGAAATGTTTGATTAATTGGCCTGGGGGTGGGAGGGGGGGTAAGACTTTATAAGGGGAGAAGTATTTCTAGTTAAGGAGAGAACAGTCTTTGTTTCTGAACAAGCTATCCCAGAAAGGGCTGGGTTCTTTCTTTGTGTTGTTTGGGAACAATAAAAATTCCATCTTCCATTCTGTGTCTGGCATATTGGTCATTCGTGCTTGTAAGTGGAAAAGGTGACAAAAGTTGTGGTCTTTATGTGAAATGTTCACAAATGGATCACGAATGGACCACGCTAAAACCAGGGAAGAAGTACGAACAAACCATACAAAGAACATGCAAATCACTGCAGAACATGAACCATGTGTGATTATTGCACTGTTTTTATGCAATTTATTAGTGATTTCAATTATCAATTATGTCAGTTATGTAATTTGAAGGTGATATGTGAACCGGGGCTGCACGCTGGCGCAGTGGTTAGCGCTCTTGACTCACAGCAAAAAGGCCCCAGTTTAAGTCTAGAGTGGAAGACCTGAAACAGAATCACCAATGGAAAACCATTCTGTGTGGAGTTTGCGTGTGCTTCCTGTGCAAGCCAGTCCTCCCACCATCTAAAAAACGTGCTTCACTCTAAAGTGTCCCTAGTGTGTGAATGCAAGACTGACAACCCGTCCAGGGTGTACCCTGCCTTCACTTGCCTTCTGTTGGGATAGGCTCCGCGCCGGCAGCCCCGTGAGTCTGAAAGGGACAAAAACGGGTTTAAAAGATGAATGAATGTGCGCCTTATACGCTATATAAAAGTTTGCAAATAACTACGTGAAATATACATAAACTGCATGATTCTCAACCGACCAAAAATTGTTAACAGCTCAAAATCGAATCCATGTAAAAACCTGTTGGCTGAAACCCTCTGACAGACATCTGCTCACATCGCCGAATTTTCACTTTTGAGTTACGTATGTCACGCATGTATCACGAAAGATGTAAAAACGTGGGAAATGCGCAAAATGTACACAGTGTGACACAGCCTTTATTTTTGAGTGTCTTTATTTTTCTGTGTTAAAATGAACCCTGTCAAACTAAGTAAAAGCATTTTAAATGAACTGTAAACTTGTCTCGAAGCTTCTAGATCGACAAAAAATATCAACAGAAAGTGAAATATCATATGTATTTTAATCTGGAAAAAAATACATACAGCCCTGCTAAAATATGCTTTTTTTGCCTCTTTAAAAGGTGACTAATATTGTGCCTCTTGTTTGTTCCTACCCCATGGAGGAGGAGCACAGAAGGGGACAGTAGTCCTTGTAAGATTTAGTTTGATGTTAATGTAATTTGACTTATCCCACTCTAATTTTGTCTTGTTTTTCTCATCGTTGGTAGGACACAAAGGCTAAATTTTAAGGTAAGAGGCAGATAGGTGCACAATCAAACTGACAATAAATAAATAATAAAAATCCCACTCAAAGCCTAAAATAAAAATGGAAAATCTTGTAAGTTGGAACAAATATCTGACAGGAGACTAAATAAACCTAAAAGCCTAAACTGCCTTTTCTGGGAATTGATTCTCTAATAAAAATTCAGAGGAAAGAAGGATTAAATTGCACAAGTGGCAAAATTTTACCTCTAAAAGCAGGATGGAAGCCAACAAGACATTTCTGAAATTGAAGTAAAACATGACGCGCTGAAATTTTATGTAGAAGTAATGAAATCCCTTTTACCTAATGTCCCATGGTGTGAAAGAGTTGCAATGTAAATATAATAAAAACATCCCTTTGGTATCTTTGTTTTAATTGCCGTTTCTCACTCCTCTTGACCGCAAATTGCCTTTGAGACTTCTGTTGTTCTCTCAGAGCAGACATTACTGCTGATTTTCTTACAATTTTGAAAACGCAGCCGACAGACCTGCAATCTTTCTAATTGTTCAAGTTAAATGAGAGATAATTTTGAGTCACCTATGAGCATGTACTGCAGGGGTCTCAGAATCCAGGGCTTGAGGGCAGATATCCTCCTAGTTTTGAAGAAATCTTGCATAATCTGCTGCTGATTACCTGTATCAGGTGTGTTTAGCCAATAAGGAGCTTTAATGACAGGCTAGTTAGAAAACATGTGGGACAGCGGCCCTCCAGCCCTGGAGATTGAAACATCATGACCTCAAAATAGAAGTCGTTTTTCTAAATGTACAAATTGTACGTTTTGCATCTAGACCGTCTGGAGCCCTTCAAATCACCTTTTGATCTGTGTTCGCAGTGGTCTTTTTGATTAATATGATGTTTTCAGCCAAATTTAAACATTTAAAAATAAAAACTGTCGTTTTCTAAGACACCGTGTTTGCAGAGCAGCAGTAGTTTGTTGAAATTCAGCTCTGAGTTGTGGGCGGGACCATTTGGGCAAAGTAAGCCCGCCCCAACTTCCCGTCATACATCTGTTTTAGAGTGCTAGCTTACACAGTCCCTCACAACCCCAACAAAAAAAATTAATCGCAACAAAAATTTCGAATAATATTGGAGCTATCCAGCCGTACAGTGTAGAACCAGATGTCAGCTCAGATGAGGAACGCAAAGATATACATGGATCTAGTTGTTTACATACATCAGAATGGAGGTTGTAGGTTCAATGTCACATCTACTTGTAGCTTTTTCCAACCAAATGTTTTCGTCTGCCTCTGTTTCAGCACAATTTAAATAAAAAAATATTCAGAAATGCTGTTTTAAGCTTAATTTGCCCCAAAAACATGCTAAAAACACCAAAAACAGGATTTTTATTGGAGTGGGTCTTTAAAATACCTCCTGTAAGAAAGCTTAGAGAACTGCAGTAAAGCTATCAAGCAAGTGTAATTTCATATATGCCTGCATATGTACTAAATGGTACCTAATTACAATAATAGTAGAAATGTCTCATGCCTTCAAAATCTGATTCAACATTACCAGGAGTCCAGATGAATGAACAGTGAGTGCGCACAAGAACGGGGCATTCTTTTAATTAGATTTACACCAATGAACATGTGGACCATACTGATCACAGCCCTGTTTTAATGAAAGAAAAACTTTGAAAAACCTTGCTATGATGAAGGTTATTAGATTATCTCCAGTGACCACAGCTGCAGATACTATTCTGAAGTGAAAGGTCCACAGGATGGTAGTCAATCTTTCTGTACATGGCCGCAAGAAGAAAATTTGAAGGAAGGGATATAACAATTGGCAACCAAAGAGCCCAGATCACCCCCCCCCCTTTCATTTTAAAGGTCATGGTGCATCAACGTAAGATCACACCATCTGTCACTGTTTAAGACAAAATGGACTTCATGCTAATTAGGACGCCATTGTTAAAAGACTGAAATTAACCCCCGTTCATATTGACCAACCACGTGCTTCTTATCTTGGTCGCAGGTCACTGGTCTCCCATAATAACTGAGGCAGAGCTGAAACATACCCTGTTGGCCAAAGCATCTGTTGACAGGTGCAGAAGCTTCACTGGCAGTTCCAAAAAACCCTTTGATGGCAGTGACTGCCCTTAATATGTTTCGTCCTGGCCAGTTTCTTTAGTTTGTCGGTAAAATAAATATTGCAAACAACAACAATTTAGAATGACTGGGTGATTATCAGTAGATTTTTACTGATAATAACTATTTTTGTCCACTGCGAGTTTGATCAGTCATCGTTATATATTTAACCTTCATTGTGAAAGAGGGATGCCAACAATTTTTCACATGCAAACATTTACTTTAAATCTCATATGGTAAATTAGAAATGGCAAGAAAACATTTTCAATCTAGCAGAGGTTTTTACATTTTATCATATTGTTTTTTTTTTTTTTTTTTTTGCTTTTTGTGACATCTCCATAATAGGAGCAATTACTGTCACAGTTTTAGGTTTTTCTGCATTTGTGTTCCAGTTGTTTTTTGTTTTGTGATGTTTTGAGTATAACTTCCTGTTTTATTTTGTAGTGTTTCCTGGTTTGTTGTAGTTTTGAGTTTTACTTTGGTCCCCATCCTTCCTGAGTGTTTCCACCTGTGTCTCGTTTGTCTGCATGTATTTAAGGGTTGTCATTCCCTTCCTCATGTGCTGGTCTATATTGTGCTGTTCCCTGGTTTTGCGCGTTCTGTATTTTCAAGTTTCGAGTATTCTAGCCTGCTTAAGCAGTGGTTTTGGTTTTGTGTTATTAAACCCTCCGTTCCCTGCAACCTCCTGCCTCCTCTCCTTCTCTGCGCCTGGGTACTTCCCTTCTCCCCCGTAACAATTACGTATTTTTTTCTCTTATCATAGTGGCATACTAGTTAGTTCTCTTGCCTCGCAGCATTAAGCCTTAGTTTTAAATCCCAGCTTAATTCTTTCTTCATGGAGTTTGCATGTTCTCATCATGCATGTGTCAGTATTCTCCTTGTACGCCAACTTCCTCCCAAAGTCCAAAAAGACGCTTCATAGATTAATTGGAGGCTCTAAATTGTCCCCTAGGTGTCCATGTGAGTGTTTGTGTGTGTGTGGCCCTGTAACAGACTGGCGACCTGTTCAAGGTGTACCCTGCCTTGGCCCACCAGAAGCTGGCTTGGCTCCAAACAGCCCCTTGACCTTGAAAGACATTTAGCAGGCTTTGAAGATGGATAGATGGGATCCTATCACATTAGATTTCTGAAAATCTAGGAAAACTGTGAACTCAATGGTCATAATAGTCATCTCCATATGAAAAACATTTTGAATGCTCCCAACGGTTTTTTATTGCACACTTTTCTCTCGAAATCCACAATTATCGACTGCTAGTTATAATCGGATCATCTTTTGCCCACAAACTCAATTGTCCAAGCAGTATGCATAATGTTGCACATCTAGGCTTAAACCAAATTGCATTCTGAAAACAAATCTTTTTTTTTTTAACGATTTCTTCATGTATATATGCCGTATATATGTGAATGTATGGATAAACTAGAAAAGTGTCAATTATATAACATCTAATGCATAAATACATAAAGAACTTGCATAAAAGGTTAGTCTTCAGAATGCATTTTGGTTTAATATGCAACATTATGCAGGCTGCTCCCTTGCAGCACATCGACCTCATACTCAAAAACATGTCACTCATCTTGACAATAATACATAGATGTATCTTTGATAAAACCTCTACAGGCACCGAAGCAGACTGTGAAAACACCTTAGTGTACAGCCGCTGTTATTTTTTCCCACATGAGCTGTCCTTAACAAAAGTTACAGTGACTTAAAAATAGACTAGGTGTACTTGAAATGCAGAGACGCTTTGAACACAAGAGAAGCTTGCATCTCGACACATTAGCACAGGCCTGCAGCATGCAAAAACCCAAACATAACACTTCTTATTAGCACACTATCACCACTAAATGTTCTTTTAGCAAGAGGGCCGTCTTCTCGTCTTTTCCATTATTAATGTCTCTAAATGTAGGCTATGAGGTTTGTCTGACATTTTGGTCCATTATATCTGCAACACGAACAAACTTGTGGGCGAAAATGTTTCTCGTTCTGCTCCACAGAAACCCGTAGCATCCTGTTTTTAAAAGGAATTGCATCAGCGCCTTAAATGCCTAAGGTACTTATCTGGCTTATGGCCAGCAACAGGTGTGAGTTATTAGTCATTTTTTTTGTATACGTGTTGCTTCTATCTTTATTCTTGATGTTAAGTTTTTTTAATGTGAAATGTCTGTCAATGAGTTTGGGTAATGATGTTACCCACAGTTAATTAACAAGAGTCAGTAGTGTCACCCGACATTTCTGTAATTTTAGACTTTTTCTGGACACCTGTAAGAGTTAGTTAACTCTTCCCTACATTTAACCAGGAAATGAAAAACATTAGATCAAATCAACCAATTTTAATAAAGCTTTGTCCAAGATTAAACCAGTCTATCCTCTCTCTTGTCAATATTTTTTTAAGAAACCAAACTATGCATAATTAAAAGTGTTCAGTACCAATTAACCACTTATGAATTTGATCAAGCTGCTGTTTTGACGTTTAAATTACTTCCGGTCTTGTCTTTGATTTTCAAATTTGGTCGCAATTGGTCATGGTTAGGTCACTTGTTTCCAGGTAAGGGAATAATCCTTTCTATTGGTGTCTCTGGTTTATCTTTATTTATTTATTTATTTTCCACTGGTGTTTGTCTTTGTGTATTTTATTGTGTGGGGCTAATTTAATGTATCTTATTGTATTTTATTGCATTTGATTTTGTTTTTATGTACAGCACCTTGAGCTGTCTTTGCTGTCATGAAAGGTGCTATATAAATAAATAAATTAATTTACTAAACAGGATGTGTGTTTTTTCCCCAAAAAAATCTTGGCTGTTGTTTCAAAGTTCTCATCATCTTCAGCTATGAGCCAATATTTTTTGTTTTCTTGTTTGTGGACAACAACATTGCTTCCCTTTATATCTACAATATGGAATAAATAAATAAATAAATAAAAGTTTTACATTTTTTAGTTGATGTATAACGGGTTAAGTAAGGAAATGGTGATGCAAAATAAACAGAAAAATTACCAGAACAAATATTTTCTCAAATTGTAGAAGGACATATAATTTAAGATTTCTTTTTGAAAGGAAAAATACATGTCGAATTAATTAAAAGCCTTTTCTTTCCTCTTCTTTTATTTGTTGTTAGTGGGTTGTGTAGCTCTGGGTTTGATGTTTGTAACATGTCTTTCAGCCCAACCATTGAGTGGTCAAATTTTCTTACACAAGTCACTTCTTGCATGTTTCACTGGCACTCAGTATGCAGGGTCAAAGAATTCAACCCTTGTCCTTATGGGCTGGTGTCCTGCTTCTTTTTATCCACGTCTGCTGTTTGTCATTGGCGGGACACACCTGATCAGGTGGGAAAGGGGCATCCAAAAACAAGCAGGAGATGGGCCCTCAAGGACTCAAAGATTGGGTATCCCTAAAATAGAGATGGCAAAGACCGTGGGGAGGTAGAGGAGAAGTGGTAGGTACAAAGAGATGTTGGGGAAATGGAATTCAGGGGTGAAAATAGACCTGAAGCCAGGGCCCTGTCACATCTCAGGTTTGGTTATACTCAACTGAGTTACAATCCTTATGTCAATGGAAAACCAACGTATGGGAAATGTGAAGTTTGCAACGAGTTTGATGCTGTAGAACATATATTAAAAGGCAGGAAGCAACAAAGACAAATACGAGTGAGGTTGAAAATAAAATAGGAAATGCCTGACATATAAAGATGTGAGTGTAGTTATGGATTTATACTTTTGTTTTTTTTAGAAAAACAAAGATGATTAGTAAAGTTTAAGAGGGATGGTGGAAAAGGGGGGAGGGTGATAGAAGAGAAGATGGACATACACTAAAAAAGACCTGTAAAGCAACGGACACACTCTGCATGTCATGCACATCTAGCCCATCATGTTCACACTGGACAAGCAGGGAGGGGCTTCCTCTTCTTTTTCTGTTTACTAGCACATGTCCACCACCTATGGTTGGAGAGGCTTGGTGCAAAATGTTGAAGTGGTCCAAATATCGCAAATTTTGCTCCAGGCTTTTCCTTTTGGAGCTCTATTTCGATACATGAAATATCTGGAATAATTCCGTCTGGGCTCAAACCGCAATAAATCGTATCTCCACCATGAACAATTCTTAAGCAGTTGTCAATTCTGTGAACTTAAAAGGACACCATCCATGCATCACTACCAAATTAGAGTCTCTGATTGGTCAAAGTTTGACCTGGTTTCACATGCAATGCGCATTCGGTGGCCCTACATTGTATATGTATGGCCCAAAAAGGGCCATAAAAACTTGCTTAGCTGCATGTGAATGCAAAAGTTTTGAACGCGGAAGCCTCGCATTATAGACTTTTCATTGGAAGTAACCGCGCGCTGTGAACGTAGCTCAAAAATTAGACTCTTGATAAATACTCCACATCAGCAGGTGGCGAACATGTACCGACAAGTTGTGTGCCAACAAAAGAAAAGAAAAGAAGAAGATCCCCAAAATAGTTGAAGGCAGTGGCTCAGGCGGTTGAGCAGGTTGTCCAATGATCGAAGGGTCGGCAGTTCAATCCCCGCTCCCCCCAGCCAACTGTCGTTGTGTCCTTGGGCAAGACACTTCACCCTCCTGCCCTCCAGTGTGGCTCCACTGGTGTGCGAATGTGTATGAATGATCCCGGTGATGGTCGTAGGCGCGAACTGGCAGCCACGCCTCTGTCAGTCTGCCCCAGGGCAGCTGTGGCTACAACAGTAGCTTACCATCACCAAGTATGAATGAGGAGTGAATGAATAATGGCCACACTGTAAGCGCTTTGAGCGTCCGGAAAAGCGCAGATAAATCTAATCCATTATTATTATTAATTGAGCCTTCGAATGCTAAAACATAACTTGCTGATGTGTTAAATCTTGTTTATCCTGGTGGTTTGGACACTTATCACTAACTAGTGTTAATATAGAGCTTCTGGATAATAAATTGCATGATGAGAAGCTTCATAGTCTTGTTGTTGGAGTTTTAGTCTTCTCTTTCAGCAAGATTTTAGTCCCATTAAAGAATCGGATTTACAGCTCGACGAATCTGTTGAATTCCTAAATCTAGTTATTTGCAATAAACTAAGTTTGTTAAAATTTTCTTCCCCCTTTGTAATTGTTAAGCTTCAACTTATTTAATTCATAGTAACCACTTATCTGTAAAGGACTTTCAAATTTGCTGTTTCTTATTTTCTCTCCTCTTGAGAACCACAGTTTCCTGCTTTAAATCTCATCTTCAGCTGAGGCAGCTAATATTCTTCTAATTGTTTTCATTTGTGTTGTCTTAATATTATTTCTGCCATTTTGAATGTTCAAATATAAAAAACAAACATTTAATTACCATATCCATGTGTTTTTAACATATCTGTGCAGAATTAAAACACATTTTGAGATTTCTGTAAAGTAATTTGAATACTTATTTTACAAGCAAGTGCTTTGTCTTTAGTAATAGCTAAAAAAAATTACTCACATTGAAATAACATTTCTGTATCTGTATTTTGACTCACCACATACTGACTGCTCATTGACAAACCAGCCCAACAAAATAATTAACTGTAAATAACCTAAATAAAATGCAACCAAGAAAATATCCCTCAAGAAAATGTCCATCTTTTTAAAGAAGATAGGATTCTGTAAATCATCTGATTTAAACTAATCTAGATTCTCACGTCTCTGTGTTTGGCTTCAAGTCAAAACAATTAAGAGATTTGGCTCCATGTTTACTAGGTAATTAAACTTTCCCACTCACCGACCATAAACAAGGATTGCATATTAATTCATGGAGAAGTCACTTGGTGCCACTCAAAGGAACACTTACACATGGAGTGACTCTGATCCTGTGGAGCTTCACGCATTGCTGGTCACCATTACAGTTTCTGCACTAACTAATGGTCACAGAGCAGGTTTTACACAAAGTAATGTATCATTGATGCATTGAAAAATAATCCATATCTTTTAATAATGACTTATGGGTATTTTCTCCTCCCCATGAGCATTATGATGATCTCTTTTTTGTTATACCAACTGCTTGACATTAAAAATAAATAAATTAGAAAACTTTTTTTTTTCCATTCTCCTGCAGAAACTATCAGGAACTTTAAAAAACTCAAAACACATAAAAAGAAAAGATGCCACCGGTAAACAATTGCATATTTTGCTATTAATTTATACACCAAAAGTATTACAGTTAAGTAATCAACAGAAGTTATATGTTCAAAAATAATTATGTCTTCTGATGAAAGAAAATAACTGAATAAACTGATGTTGTCAGTCTGTGGGATGTTACTGGGAGTTTAGTTTCTTTCCTTTTTGAAAAACCTTGTTTTTATGCCATAAGCCCTGCAGGCTTTCATTTCTAAACATTGCTCTGGGGAGGTTGCCTCTGCATTCCAGCCACGTTAAGCCCTGGATTGGGCCACTGTAGCATATTCATACTTTCCCTCTTCAGCCACAGATTTCTCGGTGAGATCAGGGTTTTGAGGTCGCCTATATGATCCAGTATCCGCCAGGTTTGACTATCAAACAAATAAACATTATGTTTAATTCTGAAACATGGAGGAATTTATGGGTTTCGGGAGCCAAATATGATTTTAGAATAAGGTGTTTGTACAGACTTTTTCAATTCTTTGTTGCTGAAAATTGCGTAGGACTAGATTATTTCTTTATATTTAGGCTAAAAAAGCTTGGAACAGAAGTGTTTGAATGTGAATAAATGATTTACATGGCGTGTAACTGACCTGTGTTCAACCCATCAGCTGAGTTGTAGTATGGCCTCCTTCTTTTAAAAAATTAATGATAATGTGTCAGAAAAAAAGGATTAAACCCCAGGCAGGCAGGAAAAGTCGTAGTAGTAAATACACAAACAGCTTCCAATCACAACAGCGATGTCACGGCTGGCTTCTGGGAGCTCCTTTAGTCCTCAGATGAACGTGAGTTTGGATTTCATTCTTGCTTGCACAGGAAATATTGTGAAGTCAAAGTATGCTTCCAGGGAAATAAACGTCAATCACGAATAACTTTTGTGTGACTGTGTACTTCCTGGGGGCTTAACAGTGAGATGTCCGGATTTGATACTAACCCAGGAATGTGTATATTAATTTATTTATTTTTTCACAAAAAAGGTTTGAAATGAGCAAACATGATTCATCTACACTAGGGGTCCTCAACCTTTAACAGAAAAAGAGTTATTTGGGAGCCGCAAAGTCTTATTTCTTCAAATTTGAGACTGCTTTGGATTTTTCATAATAAATATGAATTTGATTTCTTTTTTTAGAATGAATAAAAACGGAAATACAAAGAGAAACTAGCATTTTTTTTGTTTGCCAGAAGCTCATATGATTTCCTTCTAAAATAAAAGACACCCTGTGCCAAACAGGATCATCTCAGTGCAGCTCTGTAACAGCTACTAACCACTGTTGTGCGGCACAAGATGATATGTGCTTTAAACTCATAATAGATCTGCCTTTTTACCAAAGTTTTGCTTCTGGGGGAAGCGTAGAGTCAACACGACCACCTTAGGTCAACAGAGATATATAAAAACCTTTACTCAGCCATAAATGTATCAACTTAACCATCCCAAATTAAACATATGCTAATTTAGTAACCCTTAGTATAAAAAAATCTACAATTATTTTATTTTTATTCAGACAGAGAGCAACTATGGAGAATTAAAAGATCTACACACTTTTAATTTGGTTGGATTAATTTCAACGATCCAAAACAAATTTTCCTCTTCATCTGAAGTATTTCCTCTTTCATATCAACCCATTTCTCAGCGCAGATGAAGAGAGACGTCCAAGCATATCCTGAAATAACTAAAAAATCAGTTTGACACACCCTCCGTTCAATTTAAGACCCAAAAAGACACTGCATCTCAGTGTAAAAACGGTTTACTTAGAGGCCACAGAAGCATAAACCTTTAAAAAAAAATGAGGATTGAGAAAATCTTTTTGCTCACAAATAAGCCAAATCTATGCGATGTCAAGCCTTTTTGAGGCTTCCATTAGATTATGAGCAGCAGATTACAGCACTTTAGGGAGTGATTTTCCCCAGGTGTTAGGAACATCCAAAGCATATTCTCCACCCTGGTAATTCTCTACTGTAAGGATCAGCCTCAGAGGAGAATCTTCTCTCTTGATGGAAGGAAGGGAAAAGAAAAGGTCCAGCCAAGCACAAACACACTAAGTACGTGTAGCCAATCAGCTTTCCGCCTTCCCTCAGCATCCTGATCCTTTGAGCCATTTGATCAGGGAAAAGAAAAGCCCCCCACCCCCATAGGCAGTAATACCTGCATGATGAGCCCCGTTGGTGCTGCAGCTGAAGCAGCTAAACTCAGACCTACCTTAAAGCCCCCCCACACACAGTCTACTCAAGCCTGACAGGAGCAGAGTATCGCAGCAAAGCTCTTTAGAGCCCCCTGCTGCACCCACAGGTCCTGTTAAAGAAACAGCAAGTTCATGTAAAAAATTCAGAGGAAAATCCTTCTTTTTTTTAATTAAATGATAAGTTATGATAGTGACATTTTCTCTAAATAAGCTTTATCCTTCAAGATTTCATAGAAAAAACATTTCTATTAGATCAAGACACACTCTGCTCCTTCAGCCTTGATCTATCAACTTTCACATGCAAGAGAACGGAATCTATGAGGAAGGTGTCAAAATGTGATTTTAGCACGAAACAATTCTCCCTCATGGTCACACGATTTTCCACCAGGGACATCCGAAGTGTGGAGCAACTCACTGTGGTGGAAACAAAAAGCCTTGAGCTGTCAGCAGCTGAAATTGCCTGGGTTCAGAGCAGCGGCCGGCACTTGTATATGCATGACAGGTCAAACTCCAGACATCTAAGAAATGTTTTCACTGTCACTTAATTAAAAATGAAAGATAAAAAAAAGCCAGAGGTCCCAGTTTTGCTAAATAAATAAAGCTTTTGAAAATTCCACACAAGTGTACTTGCTCTGTTATTGGATAGCTTGCTTGTCACGGATGATTTACATCCGACGCATCAAATAGGCCACCTGATGAAGAAAACACTGTCACAGCGGTACAAAAGATGATTGAGAAGTCTCAGCGATTTCACATTAACTGTTGTCTTCCGCCATCATTCCCTGGTAAACGCAACAATTAGCAGCTGGGCCTGCATCAATACAAATTACTCGACATGATGACTCCATTACAGCAATCGAATTGAGCAATAAATCCTCAGATACGTTTTACATGATAGAGAATGAAAGCTTTACTTCCTGAAAAGTTTATCTCCATTGTGGGCAAGAATATTGACACGGTTGGTTGCATTCAAATGGATTGTAGAAGAAGATGCTTTTGTTTGCATTGTGTTGTTGTGAAAAATGTAAAGGGGGATTGTTGTTTTCATAAAGTAATCAGGTAAATGATTAATCACAGATAACATGTGCATCAAAGTGAGGTTTTTAATCAACACCCATTTCCCTGAGGAGTTTATGGACCCTAAACCATTTTTTTTTAAATATATGTTTGCCTTTTTTTTAAACGAATTGACAGATTAGGGGAAAAGACATAAGATTTTTAAATAGCATCCTATAATAGCTTCATCCTTATTGATCCTTACCTCAAAGTCATAATTAGCTCTAAATAAAAACATAAAATAAAGAATACAGGAGGATGCAGTCACATTTTTGCATTCTGATAATACAGCTGTATTGCTAGCAGTGATTTCACATCGGCCAGATCTGATCCCTACTTCAAAATTAATGAAGACAGTTGGCAGAGGGTGCGGGGAATTTAACCTCACAGGAGACAGCACAGATGGCCGTCACGTGTGCTGAGAACTAAGCAGCTGAACGATGCAGAACTTGTGAAAGACCACCGAGGTGGACTTTGGTGGAAAAAAAAAATCTTGATACGAAACCAAATGTGCTTTTTTTTTACTGACAGTTTTCAACTTTTATCGGGTCACACAATAATATAGATTGATATGGAGATTTAGAAACAGCATTTTATTGCACAAGAACTCACATTGTAGAGTGGGAATAACTGGAACACAGTGATAAACTAACCCTCTACATGTCAGCAAAACAAAGAATTCATTGGCTTCCAAAAATTGGGTCATTTTCATGGAATTCAAACAAATCTTAAAACAGAGACTATATTGAAGTTTCAAACAAAAAAGGAATATATGGTTATTATAAAGAGATTGTCAGTCTTAAGTTGTGAATAACACTGAAGACGAGCACTTCCAACACCTCAGTGACAAGCAAAAGTGCTCATCAGTATGTTTCACCTGCTCAGCATGGGACTGATGAACAACTCTATTACAATCATCTTGATTCATACCCCCATCATCAGATAATGAAGCTGATTTAGTCACACTTGGAAAAAATAGAGAAGTAGTTCTCTGCAGAGCACAGATCAAAAGCGGTTTAATTTGAACATACTGAACTATTGAGTGTGCACGATCAGTAAGCGGATGTAGAGCCTCATTGGAGTGGTTTAGTTTTCATGTATAGACATACAGCAGGAATATCATAAATAAACAGTGCATTATGGTTTGGTAAAGCCTAAAAAATGAAAATCAAAATATATCAATAGATAAAAAGGTATTTTTCTCTTCATTCCCACCATGTATCCATCCGCCGTACGCGTACTCTCTGCTTATAGTGGTATTCTTTCAGGTGCTTTTTCAACGCATTTGGAATGGGTAGCAAGTTGATGCCATCATAGGTGGTGCAGCTGCTTATGACAGCCCTGCAGATGCGCTGCAAGCTAAAAGGCTGTGTGCGGTGGATGGGGTTGGACAGAAGGGGCTCAAAAAACATGCAAGAGTTGGGGTCCTTGTAGTGCTCCAACAGTCCTGTGACGGTGGGAGCATGGAAGACACTGGGATCGTGCACATCAAAGCTAAAATTGTGGTTCCACTGCTCAATGCGAGCGTGCAGGGAGCGGCCGTAGCGGCGAAAGCTAACGGAGAAAAGGTAGTCTTCCTGCGCGGAGTCTCGAAGGAGGAAGGTGCCCTCGGGCTTTCCCTCCAGCAGGTTCTCTGCCTCGTAGCGGTCCATCACTCCCCAGTAAGAGGGAAAGTTGGTGATCTGCAGTAGGTCTGGAACTAAGCAATGAATGTAATCGATCTGAGTGTGAATGCGGTAAGCATCCTGACAGTTATGTTGCTCGATTTGAGGAAGTGAAGCTTGAGAGCTTAGATCGGTCACTGTAACCTCTGGGTCAAGCGAGGTGTCAGGAACTGTATCCGAGATATGAGCAGAGGCTGACGCTGAGGCCACAACTTCATCAAGGGTGTCCAAACAGCTCTGTAAAAGAAGTTGGTGTTGCTGTTGTCGTTGGAGAAGAAGCTGCTGCTGCTGCTGAACAGAGGCTCTGTCAGGTCCAGATAAATCATTCATTCCATGGGCCAGCTTAGGGCCATGCTTGTAGAGGGGGTTTATTTGCGCAGTCACCTCAAATGTGTGGATCTCTGCATTGGGTGGTGGGTCAACACCCTGTTCGATGCTGATGCGCCTCCGCTCTCTCAACCTGTCGTCAACGTCCTCCACCACGGCGGCCATGGCTGAAGTCGGGGCACTGCACACAACTGCAGAATCTAGCAGGGGAGATTGAGAAATGGGCGCTGTGTGCTGCTTAATGAGATACCACTTCTGAGCCAGCTCTGACCCTACAGGGAATGGGCAGTTTTCCAGCATCAGTTCGCTGAGATGGATCTTCCGCTTGGAGGATGCACAGGCAGCTGATGATGGGAAAGACTGTGGGACTGGAGTTGCTGCTGGACTGTGTGTCTTTATGGGAAAACACTGCCCCATTGCATCTTGGATTTTTTGCCTGAGAGTGCGGCTGCTGCTTGATCCTCTACCATCTGCTTCCATAAGAGCTGGTAATTCTGTAGCAGTGCCAACAGTTGCCACACTTGCCCTTGCTGTAACCCTTTCTTGTCCTGGTAATGGCGTTGCTGCTTCCAAGCCCAGCCACCTCCAGCTCTCCCTCTGGGGGGACGAGGAGGAGGAGGTTTGGTTCCTAGTCTCCATCTCGTTTAAAAGCTCACCGTACTCAAAACCATCGCTGACAGGACGCTCATTGGCTGTCTCGTGGGAGGACAGGCCCTTTTTTTTCCCTTTCCCACCTTTCCAACCACCTCCTGTGTCTCTCCTCTCCTCTGAGCGGCTTTGTCGCACCTTTGGACGGGCCCCCCGCTCTCGTTCTTTTCCTCTGTTTCCTGACTCTTTTGGTGATGACATAATGGATTATGTGTGGGGGGGGCAGTTGTGCTAGGTGTCAAATTGGGCTCATTTATCTTCTAGGAGGGTCTCCATCCATAGTCGCTCTTTGAAAGTCAAAGACACTGGCCAGGCACAGAATCCACAAGGACATCAAACATCCTGGAAAAAAGGCACTGCTTAGAAACAAAGTTAAGTTTATCGCGTGTGCTCCAACATTGATTTACACAAAATAACATGTCTTTATATAGATTATGTTGTCAATTTATTTTTTAGTTGCCCTGGGTGATTTCATTCTACAGCTAAAGATATATACTTGAGTATTGTTATCATTTAAAGTCAAATAATGCACAACTAAATTTCCAAAATACACGACTCAAAGTATTGTGGTTTGTTTTCTAGCTTGGCCTTGGTTAACTAATAAGGGGTGGTTTGAAAATTGCACGTGTATTTGTCTCAAAAGGTGTATCAAAGTAACACCCAGAATGTATAAGTATAAAAAAGGTCTAAGTCCAATTAAAACGAGCATGTTTGTATGTCAGAAAACGTTTAATTCAAAAAAGTTAGATGATTATTATTGTTTCTGCAAACTTTCTCTTGAAGACTAACACAATTTTGTTGAAATGGTTAAAAACAAATGCTTGAATTCTGAAAATCATTAAATTAACTCAAACTTTCTAAGTAGATACAATGTAACGTTTTAGAGCCTCTAAATAAGCATTTAAAAAAGCAAGTCTTGAACATAGCTAAACCCTGTTAGCATAGCTAGGTTGTTTGCTTACTAGTTCGCGGACTTCTCTTAAATAACCTTCTCTGAACTTTTGAACAAAACATTTTTCAACATATTACAAAATAAATGTATACCTTTTGTAGTTGTGAATAAGTTTCTTCGCGAAAGAACATTTGGTTTTTGTTATGGAAACTAATTACGTTAACACCAAGGCGGCTAGCTTCCATTAGCCCGGTTAGCCACAGGAAACAGAAAACGTAACCCGGAAGTTATAGCTGTCGTCATCCAATACTACAACAATAAAGGCCAAAGCATACTAATACACGTTCATTTGAAATAAGTGCAAACTGAGACAAGACCAAACGAAATATGAAGCTGCAAAAGAACTTAACCTCTTTATTTAATCTTTATGATGTAGCACTTAAGACCTTTCTCACAGATGAGTGGCAGTATAAAATTAGAGTGTAAGCACATGATGCAAAAAGGTTCATAAAATATTAGAAAATTCTGGGGGTGAAATAGAAATAGTATAAGATGCTTGTGTTGAGTTCGACTTACAGATAACTGCTTTTGTTTAACAAAGTAAGCCTGACAGGGACATTACAATGACCTCAGAGCTACTCAGTAGACATCTCCATAGGACACTGGTTTGTACCTTCTCGCACACTGCTTGGTCTTTTTCTTTTAAAGTAGTCTGAAGTTGTGAGATTCCCAACTAATTTCGTGTATCAATGGAATGTAAACAAAGAGTAAACATATTCCTTGGCCTGTTTAGTGTTCAGTTTACTCATAAAACTGGTGGCTCAAATAAGCACTTCCATATCCTGCTGCATGACAATTAAACACCCCCTCTCTACATGTACCTCTGTGTCTATTTGAAAAATGAAAGGTAGGTTGTCCGAAGCGACAGCAATTCCGAAACAGACCATCTGAGCCACCTGTAACATCACAGTAATGAGTAAATAGTTAAAGCCGGCATCAAATCCCTGCTGTCCTTCACAGACATGGGAATGACGCTTTCACAAAAAGAGCCTGCTCTGAAAAATAATCCAAAACCAAAGAAGAAGAAAAAAACATTAAAAATAAACAAACTGAAGATGCTGGAGCTGAGAATTTTCAGGCACCACATGAACAGTTTATCAAACATTGACAGACAAAATAATCACAAGGCCAGAGAGACGTTTTCTTCTCATAACCACATGACATGAACAAAATAAAATAAAAAGGTTGCATGCACCTTGCCGGTACAATTATAGAAACCCTTATATGGAATCCACAATTTAGGGAGTATTAAAATTTGCTTTCACTCTTTATCCATCCGTCCATGTAAAAGCTTCAGTTCTTTAATGTGTTATATAACGATATAATGGATTAATAATGACATCATATAATATGAACTGGGCTTTATCCCAGAGATGTAAACAGTGACATTTAGGTGGCAGATTTATAGAAGATTAGTTGCAAGATCTCTCGTCTTGGTTGTTGGTAACACCAGGCACCATCAACCACCATGTCCTGAATCAACAACAGTGTTGTATTAGTGTGGCGAAACATGCGATTACAGAAAATAAACAACTTATCGATATTAAGGGAGAGTAAAAAATACGACTGGAAAAAAAAAATATCTGTAAATAATCATCTTTACTAATCCGACCTCCTATGGCTGCTGAAATAATGTGTGAATGGTTTCCCTGCCTTCTGAAGCAACAAAAAGTGATGTAAAAGTTAAGACCATATTACAAATACATGCACCTCTGGCTCTGCCACATTCAAAGACAGAAGCTGTAGAAGACAGTTTTTGATTCAACACTGACACCACATGACAATGTTAGGGCTCTGAGACTGAAACACACAGAGACACACAAAAAAAAAACATGGGACATTATCAAGCACCTCGGAAAGTATGTGAATCATCAAATCTTCATGTTGGCCATTTGAGGGAGAGGGCGTTGTGAGGGTGAGGCGTCAGGGCAGCTTACTAAACGCTCAAGCTTCTTTTCCAAAGCCAATCCATAAAGGAGCCAGAGGGGTTTCATTTCGATTTTTTTTCAACCCAGATTGAAAATTGAAAACACTGGTATCGTTTGCTTTTATTAGATAAACATCAGAACAGCTCTCACCCCACACTATCCTCACCAGCCCTTACCTACCCCTGTCCGTGGGGCTTCCCTGGCACAAAACGAGATTCATCATCAACATCATTTATGTAGCAAAGCAGAAAAGTAAAAAATACAAACGAAATTGCAGCTGTCATTAGTTCTTCAAACTCCTCTGCTGTTGCCGTTTTTTTTTCTATACCATTCTGCTGCATTTCACTACAAATACCTTTCTCAAGTGAACAATCACAAAACCCTTCTCTTTGGCTTTGCAGAAGTTGTAAGGAGGACAGTCATCTCTTGACTTTTTAGGTAAAACGAAAGGACAAAAAGTTACTCGTCAAATGAATTTGAACATTTTCCACATTTCTTCCGGTCTTCTCTTTCATGCTTTTTGCCACTAAACATCTTCTGAAGAGAGAGAAAACAAAAGTCATCCACATTTCATCGACTAGCCCCGGCCAGGACTGCAAACGAGATCAACACAGCCAGAGAAGTCGACCTCTTTTTACAATTGCAAAATGTACCATGAGGCCAATTCCAGTTTAGTGCCTAATATCAAAGATAATTTAATAAAAGTGCCTTACTTCTGGCCGGAATTCATCTGAGTCTACAAATTACACAATGCATGGGTTGTGGCTGTCAGTGTGCTGTGGATAGAAAGCCTTGTTCCAAGGCAACGGGAAAAGAAGAGTAATTCAGGGCAGAAACCCTTAAAGACAGCACCAATCCACAGTTTTTCTCTCATTAAGGTGAACTAAGCCTCTGCACATCATGCCACAGTCCTGCAGGTGACAAGGGTGCAGTTGATATAGTTAACCTTTTTTCTGTTCAACAATATAATATTCATCTGTATTCCATTTTTAATAAACTTAGCTGTATATAATGAAGTACAAAAATATTAGAGAACATATACACATTTTTTGTCATTTTGTAGTGACTGCTTTGCCTGGTTTTCTGAAGCATATGTTTATCTTTGTGCTCAACTGAACAGGCTTCAACCGACGTGTAGTTCTCCATATATTTTTCATATTGTTGATGTCCGGTCTGTTCCATCTGAGAAAAAGACAAAATGCAATCAGACAGCCATTTACGTACCAAAAAAAAAGAAAAATGTGTCTGCAGCTTAATAAGGCGGTGACTGGATAGCATGTGCAGCTAGTGACCCATTTCCTACTCATCTGGTGAGGACACTCACCTCCTAAGGCATGCTCTGTCATACTGAGGCACAGTGACTCCAGCGTAGGGTTGATCTCCAGGTCAGCACCTGGAACTTGGCATTCTTGGGAAATGGGAAAACAACAAAATCAGTCCACAGTGGGGGAAAAAAAAAGAAAGTAACCTTTGATTTACTGTGGTTTGATTTACTGTTGTGGGATTCCGCTGCGTTCCATTTGGATCACACTAGCAAATGTTTTTTAGACAGCCCAGCTAATTTTGTTGAATTTATAATGTGAGATTAATGTGTCATACACTTTTAGTGTCAGATTCACTGGCTTATCCTAGCTCAAGGCTCCTTCACTAAGCTTCCCCATTCTTGGTAAGGAAGAGATGGAAATCCACAAATTGTGTAAATGACACATGTGTATAGTGGAAATTATAAATGATAGAACGAAACATGAATGTTTCTTCTCATTGTGAACAATAGGCTTAAAGACCCATTTCAATACAACATTGCATTATTAGTGTTTTTAACATGTCCTTGTGGCATTTTTCTTATGAGGGGGGGACATATATAAAGAAAATTAAGCTCAAAATTGGATTTCTGAGTTTTTCTTAATTCAAACTGTTGTGAATCAGGAGCGGATGGAAAAAAAAAAGCAGGTTGAAAAAGAGCGTATTTGACGTAGAAAATACACTGGATTTGTTTCAGAACTGTACAGATGTGCTTAACTATTGCTCTCCATTATTATTGCTGCACCGATAAAGTTAGGTTGGGGGTGTGAGGGGCTGTAAACTAGCGGGAAAGAGTGGGTGAAAAAAAGGGGGTCACAGTTGCTCCACACCAACGGTCCCGTTCACAACATAAAGCCGAATTTCTAACAAACTACTGCCGCTCTGCAAAAACTGTCCTAGAGAAAGACTTTTTATTTTTGGCTAGAAATGGCAAAATCATAATTAAAAGACTGGGAACATTTTTAAAATAGATCAAAAGAGGATTACATTTTCTGATTCCAAAAGTCCTTTATTCTATTTAAAATGTTTCCATTTTGTTCATAAGGTTCATTTGACTTTCCACTTCTAGAAAAGCAGATGCATTAGCAGCACATGCATATCTGTAAATGTGGAGAAATGCTAGGATAGGCAGGACTGCTTAGGTGTTTGCTATGAATATAGTGTATCTGCATTTAAACAAGGACAGAGGCTGCCTTTGGCCAGTTTAAGAATGTATCCTGGTGGAAAACATGCTTGACCTTATGCAATACCTTGCTGCTGGAACATGAGCATGGTTTGTGGGGACGTATGGACAGGAAGTGAGTGGGTCCGCTGCACAGAGCTGCGACTCTGACTTGGCATGCTGTTACTTCCCCCGGGGTTGGCAAACCACAGGTTCTACAGGAGAACACACAAACAGAAGGAGATGGTGCTCATTGCTTTGCTTTGATTGAATTGTTCCAAAACTTGATATTAAAGTGGAACCACTGAGCAAGCATTACGGTTGGGCACTTAGGCGCTGTTATTCTACAGAACTAAACGGACATTTTGCATCCATGGGACTTTTCACAATAAAATTATTCTAGCAAACAGAACTGAATATTTTTGCTTATTTCAAAGAAAGTTCCTGATAGGATTCACTTTTGAAAAAACAAACTGCAGCAAAGTTAAGACATTGTTTATTTGAGAAATAAATAACACAGCTGGGCCCTCGATATTTCTCTGACAATTATGTTACAAGCTACTATTTTTTTTTGTAAAATAGTAGAGTTTTGATATACTCTCTCCTCTCAATGTACAATTACAACCAAGCCTTTAAATTCTTTGATTGTAGACTGCTAATAATATCCCCTAGCTTCATTACAAGTGTGAATTCAAGCACTGAGTAAGCAATAAAAAGTGAATTGAAAACATTCTAAAATATGTGTTTAAAATCAAAAGAAATCAGAGGGAAAGTTATAAAAGGGGTCAAGCCTGCAGTGTCTTTACAGCAGCAGCATTCCAAAGCTGCTGAGGGAGCTCCACCTTCTACACAACTGTTGCTACAAACACACAAAACAGCAGTCAGCTGAAGACAAACAGTACTTTGTGTCCGAACACACATTTTTGATTTCTGTTTAGATTTGCAGAAGGTGACCTTTGACCTGGGTGTAAAGAGGCACCAAATGGATTTAACATGTTTAAACTTTTGATGGTCGCATGTGATGTTATCGTTTACAGAGAATGCAAAGTAGCGGAGGACATGGTGGTTAAAAATATGTTGGGCACAGAGGACTTTCTATCATAGAAACAGAAGAGGCTTTTGTTTATGTGTTTTAGCAGAGCAAAACACACAAATAAATGTAAGTAAAGCAAATAAAAAAATAAAGGGGGACCATTTGAAGCTGCAGTGATACTGACTTGTCTACCCTGGCCAGCCAGCGCGGGATTGGTGAGTGTGTGGCGTGGAGATGCTCCTCCAATCCCACCAGGAAGACATATCCGCCCAGCTGGGAGGCCTCTAGGGGTCATTTGAAACTGCCTTTGGCCCCGCCTTCCAACGCCTCCGCTCACAGAGCCTGCTGTGGGGAGGGAGTTTGACCCATAGTTCCAACTGCAACAAACATAGAAGTTCATAAAAGAGATCAATGATAAAGTGGCATCAATATTTATACTACGGGCAACAGAAGAATCGAATAAAAAGGAAAATCAAAGTCACAGACAGAATGAGAGCTGGAGATTGCAACAATAAGGTTATGCAACATCAGCACTGCAAAGAAGGGGAGCTCAAAGCTAAAAGGAAGCCAGCAGTCTCACCCTTTCTGTCGGTATGCTGGCATGTCCAGCATTGCTTTGCGGGGAAACAAGCGCAGCAGCTTGAGGACCTGCTGCTTCCAGGACACCAGCCTTTTCTTGTGAGTTTCACTGAACGCCTATCAGACCGATAATAAGTCAACAAAAACGTAGTATCCAACCCCCCCAAATAAAGCAGTTCTAGAAAAACATCTATGAAATTATTTAAAATTTCAATCCCTGATAAATTAGCCAATGAAACCAATTGCATTTTTTGAAGTTAAGTTGAAAAGGTTTAAACTTTTAAAAGAAAGGCAGAAAGCCCCACACCCCCACTATCTGCAATTCAAATCTCTGATTTGAGAAAATCAGAGGAAAAACAACAAAGACATGAGATGCGACTTCTTACCTCATGGGACAAACTTTTTTCAATAAGCTGAAGGTAACAGCTAATATTTTCCTCATCTGGCCTGGACACCAACAGCTGTGTGCACACTGAAAGAAAAAGGTCAACTATTGGGAGAAGGTCAAATAAAACAGACCATATGAAGGTTAAATAATATATATATATACAAATAACAATATTTGTCAATGCAGAATAATTTTATGAAAATTTGGAAAATGTTTACATACTAGTTTTTAATGTATATTTTTTACTTACTTCAAAATGTTAGGCGTTTTTTAGCTCTGTACTTTTTTTACACTGCATGCTCGTAAAATGGTTTTACTTTCAAGTCTGCGTCAGCTGCACTTTTGCATTTCACGAGCTTACCAAGCCGACACAAACACTGTACTCTTACCTTTCCCCATGACACGGGTGAACTGTCCAGCGATGTCACCGTCTGAAATGGGCGTGGCTGAAGACTCTCCATCACAGGGGGGCGTGCTGTGGGACTGGAAGGCCTCTGACACCGATTCTTTCTCCGCTCCCGTTTTTGGGATTTCAGATGGGGAGCTTGCAGAATCTGTTGCGGCCTGCGCTGCACTGGGCGGGGTGTAGGCCTTAATGGGTGTGATGATGATTTGTTGCAGCTCTTGAAGAGCGTTGCGCATGTTCCCCCCTTCCAAAATATCCTTAAAAAAAAAAAAGCCCAAAAATGAATCAGTAAATAAATAAAGAAAATATGGTCTACATGCTTGATTTATTTTACAACACAAAAACATGAAGGTGGCAGAGACTACATATGCAAACCACATTTTGAGCAAAGGCATAGTGTGGAGAAAGCAATTTTTAAGATAACACACGTGTAAACTCTTTACACCTTCCCAAGCACATCAGAATAACAACAACCATGAAAGATGATGTTATGAGATAAACAAATATCATAGCAGCTAGAATGACATGTTCCTGAGTATTATTGTGTCTCCTTCTCAGGATATTGCAAATCAGATGATTACATGTGTTATAATAAGGCTGACAAATCCCTAATATCCTACTCTGAATAGAACTTTTGATACATATTCTTGTTCAGAACATGAGTATGTAAAAGAACAGAATTAGTGGTGTGCATTAGTTTCATTCTGTATATAAGCTGAAAATCAAGATTGAGCCCTTCCACCAGCTCTGTGCCGGCATAGTCAGACATCTCAAGAAAGAAATGGGAAATTTCCCAAAACGTTTTTCAAACTCAATACATTATACTAATCAGCATCAGACATATATCATATTTCAAAAAAGTCTTCTTTTGCTAGAAAGATAACTCTTCCAATTACCTTTTCTAAAGACCTGAGTACGCTTTGCCGTTCTCGCAGTTTCTGGATACTCAAGGCGATCTTGTGTCGCGCTCCTTTTGTGACATTCTAAGAAGAACAAACAAGAAATCAGTAGATAAGTGAAGTCATTTGTTTTGTTAACACAGGGCATTTTCTACATAATTGCTATCAAGATGTGTTCTATTTTAACCAATGGACAGAGGCTTAAAAACGTGTAAATGGCTGCTTCCTTAACGGGGGAGCTGCATTTTTTCCATTTCTGACAGCTGATAAACTGTTATGCTTAAGGAAAGCAAAGTATGTAGAACTAAAAAAAATAATCTAACTGTAATGTAAGAAACAGAGATCCACATACCTGAGACTCCAGATGTTGCTCTGTGAGGATCATCATCTCTTCGTAGGTCATTTGTGAGAATAGCGATGCATATTTATGAAGGCGGAGACTCTTCAACCATGCAGGGACATCTAGGATAAAAAGAAAATAGATGTAGTCATAGAGAAGATCATGTTGCACGGTTAACATCAATAGTAAAGCTGGGTATCCATTTGGCTCTGTCATGTACCTTTCATGCCACTGCCGTCTTCCTGGAAGGTGTTGCGAGCTGAGCCCTGCTCCTCTGTCTGCTCGCTGCCTGAGGAAGCTACACTGCTCTGGGGCGAAAGGGGTGCATGGTCTGTTGGGATGAAGTTCTGTCGGCCCCCTATATCATCCTGGCTCAACCATTCCGAGCCACAAGCCTGGGGACTGGAAGGAATATTGGACATGGACTTTTTCAGAGGGCTAGGCTGCAAATGCCCCACCACACCTGCCAAAAAAGAAAAAACCTAACGTTAGCAACACAAAAAAAGAAACCTTAAAACAGTCATCACTACGCAACAGTAAAAGCAGAATACATGTTCATGGTAAACAAATGCAACTATCTTAAAGTTCTTTTTTGTTTTTTACTGATTACCCTAAATAAAGAACAACATGAAGGCAACAATTACCTGTATTATTGCTGTTAATGGGTGAGGACATCCCGCCTGGAAAAGGCATATGTCCATTCTGGCCTGCTGGAGATGTGCTGGATGAAGGAGACTTATCGTGCCATGCATTCCCTGGGTCTAGAGCCTCAGCTGAGCTTGGCCATTCATCTGAGCCTTGCCGTGGGTGATATGGGCTGGATGGGGGCCGAGGCGGATAGCCACCAGAAAGATGTTCCTCCAGGTGGTTGAGCCACATGGCCAGTGAGGTGCGATCATCCAGTGTTGTGGCGGGGTGGATGAGTGCGTAAGAGAGCAGCTGTCGGCTTTCTTCCACAAATAGGCTACTTTCGATGGTGTGACTCAAAACCTTCTGGAGCAGTTTCATGTACTCACATTTGGCCTCACTGTTGCGTGGCTGCAACAGCGGCAAGTGAGACAACAAGAGGGACACCACTTTCTCTTTTGGCTCCTGATGCCACTGGCTGACAATTGCTGGTGACAGAAGACAGCATTTTTTTAAGTTTTCATTCTTCAAAGTCAGAAAATGTTGCTAATACATTATTTATCAATAACAAGTAATATATCCAGTTCAAACAGTTTATTTTTATAGCAAATAAGGTAGGCAATTGTACAATTAAATGTAAAAATAAGTTAAAAAATAAAAATCTGAAACAAAAAAGAGGTGAAACTACCTGCATTGTTGGCTTCAGCTTCAAGGATGTGGATCTCTGTGCAGTCTGCCAGCCAGTGTTCCAGACAGATGTGTAGGAAGCGAGCTTGGGTGCGAGATGCCCTCTTCAGGAGGGACAGGAGTGCCACTGTCTGTTCACACTCGTTCCAACTTTTGAACCAATCTGTGAGGATGCCCACCTGGTCTCGGAACATCATGGCGCGTCTCCTCGGTAAGGAGAACAGGAATGTTTGGATGAGGGCTCAGGTTAGGCTGCTCTCTCTGTCAGATGTCCAGCCCCGCACAGCGGGGGAATCTTTCAACAGTCCTGGGATCCCCTCAGACTGGCCCGAGGGGCCCTCACATGGTTCATGTGTTAAAGGATCTGCCGGCAGAGATGGAAAAAAGTGCACCTCAACTATAGCATAAAATCAGTAAAAAAAAAAAAAAAAATACAAGAAAATAACTTTTTACTAGGGGTGTAACGATTAATCAACTAAATTGATGGATATTCCAACAATACTGCCAGATCAATCCGCCTGGGGCAAATTGTTAATCAAATCGCCCTGTAGTATTATAGAATCATTTTAAAATGAAAAAATCAATGACATAAATCCTGGAAAATACAATTTGGACTGAATCCCGAAAGGTTTATTTTACTACAATGTAAAAATGACCAAGTGCATCACAGCAGACGACACACGTGTGATGGCAGTAAAAAAATGGCAAGGCCAGAATTACAATCTAACATGTAGAAACACTTTGAATTTTGCAAAATTTTGTATTTTTATATGGAAAAACAACAGTGGGCTGAAATTTATGAAACTACAATCTGAATAAATTTGCCATTAATTCTTGTTTACACGTATATTTAATTAAAACTTACAAGATATACTAGGGAACTGAAAAGCTTCACCTGCACTGTTCAAGTACCCAGGTATTTATCTCTGATTCACACTGGTTGGTCAGTGAATTGGATCGTTCAAAATGAACCAATATCGACTATGTTGCAACTGAAAAGTTATGATGTGAATAGAATTGTTTAAAAATGAATCGTTACCCCCCTATTTTTCACAATAACACCATACATTCTTAAAATTAACATTTGAAGTTAAATTGGCTTCAATTGTTTCAAATAAAGCTTCAAAAATTAGCAAAGGGGAGACTTTATAACGAAATGTTCATCCTTTGCTATGAACAGTGTTCACAAGACAAAATTATTGCTTATTAGAAAGGCGGAAAAATTATTTTACAATCAAAAACACATATTTAAGAAATACACCTTAGATACTTGTGCAAAACACGAATGAACATGCGTTGTTTTTATATTTCTTTAGATTTCAATGTTCTCAGGTCAGGCTAACTGAGTCATAGCTGGCGCACACATCCACAAACGTTAAAACTCATCTACAAACAAAACGCATATAATTTAAATCAATAATAATAATAACAAAAGCTTAAGTCATAAATATTTTAAATAGAAATGAAATACGGCTGGTTACGGCCTGTGTTTCCATAAGGACTGCACCCATGAACAGTTAGTTGTGAATTGCTAATAACTCAAGGAATGAAAAAGCTGCTCTACAAAACTGCTGGTTTAAAATTTTTAAAGCGCAATTTACATAGAATGTACTGTCGTTTAGCTCATACGAGAAAAAAAAGATATTTTATAAGGAATTATACAGTAGTAAAATCGTAGCAGTTAGCAAGAATTAGCTTGGCCGGCCTAGAATACGATGATTTGTATTGTTTTTCAGTGACGCTAACCCTTTCCTACATTTCTGACTCCAAATTGTTCTGCGGGAAAAGCGCCAATAAAACATAATTTATCCCACAGAATAGTTATGGCAGAAATAGCAGTTTGAAATGATATATACAAAGCGAAGTTAACAGACTTTGTTGTTTACCTTTGTCAGTTGTCACTGCTTAGCGAGCGAAGCTAACGTGCTACTGCATAGCTAGCTCGGCAAAATAGCTAGCAGGTTCTGCTAACAGCTGCAGATTATAGACCTCATCTAAAAGAAGCAAAAATATACATCTCACATTTAACTATTGTTTAAATATCTCGCTTTGCAGTGATATATCTTTTTCCTTTACAAAGTATCATAATAAAGAAGTAATGTACAAAAGTGGTGAGTGAAATACAGAAAATTGCGAGTGTACGCCTAAAGAAATCCACTTCGATTTTGAGTTGACGTAATACGTAGTCACATCGTCATGCGCAGTGGTTGCCAGATAGGGTCGCGGTTTTCCAGCCCAAAAGTCGTCTAAAAAACACCAGACCAAACAAAAAACCACCCAAGAAGTTTCAGTAGTTAATTAAGTGTGGAAAGCGTTATGAATATTTACAGACATACAAACCCAATATTTTTAAATTTGCGCACGTGACTTTTACTTGAAAATGAATCTACATGCCTCTCCTTCTGGACAAAAATCTGTGACTTAAGCCCCCCTTTTTAGTTCAGATGTGTTGATCTATATGGAGTCCCAAACTGTTTATAATTAAATAAATAAATACATCACGTTTTGATTGAAAGTCTAACTTTAAGACATGTTTTAATAATATTCCATCCATAACTTTTAGGTCAGTCAGAGCAGCAAAACATAAAATAAATGACCTTTGTTGTTATCCACCCCTGAAGAACAATTATGAGCTTGCATGCGCCTTCCTCATTAAGGCTTCATCTGAGACCTTTTAGTGCAGCTTTATGTCATTTCGTTACACTAAATAAGGTATAAACAGATAATTTAACAAAATAATTTAAGAAATTTTATAAAATGACTAAAAACCCACAATGCTGTTTCTGAAAATAACCCTAAAAACGCACAGATATTATTACTAAATTAAAAAAAAGTAAACACAAAAAAGCAGAAATAAAAGTAGACAGACTCAGAGTCATATTGAGGTGATACATCCTCACAGGTCCCCCTCCTTCTGATCACAAGTCTGAAGCATTAAAGGTTTTATTACAAGAATCCATGTTTTGTATTTTATTTTTTATCAGGGGAGTTTGTTCTGTACATTTGTTGAAAAAATAACCACACAAAAATGTTCAAAAAAGGGGAAAACTGCCTCAAATAACTTTCCTCAATGGTAACAACAAAAAAACAGCTGCAGCTTGCAGCTTCCTTGGTTTTGCATCTGCTTCCAGTAGTTGACGGTTCACTCATGATTATAGACATGCTTAGCTAAGCCTCTGTTTCTGTTGAAAATGACACATTTTAGATCCTTACCATACAGACCTGACAGGGTCAGTTTTAGCAGTTATATCTCATTAGTCCTTTAAAAATGTAACTTTTTTCTAAGGAAAAATTAAATATTACGGCTAAGGAAGTTTTTAGTATTCCTATAAAAACAAATTGACATATGTAGGCATTAGAATATCTGTCTGTCTGGAGTTTCTCATGATTTTTGTCACTAGATGTCACCAAAACTCAACTTCGATACGATTTTATTCAATTATTTGTGGAAAATTAAATTAAATGTAAGATTTTTTAAGATTCCAAACAGTTTATGAAATATTTTCCCAAATCATCCCTTTGATAAAATTTCTTACTGAAAGATCTGTTTTTTCTTCCTGTCAAATTTTCATCAACGCATTTTGTTTTGCAGGATCTTTTTTTTTGAAACACAACTTTTCTCCTCACAATTGTATTTTGTGGAACAACTCTTATAATTTACCATCTGTCCATCTATCCGTCCATTTTCTTCACCCTTTTGAATGGTGCTCTTAAATTTTCATTAAAAAAGACCTTATATCTTGGTATGTTACTAACATTGCTGATATAAATCAATTACTTAATGATAAAGGAGAATGGTACCCATACGATCATTTCTTAAGTAGCTTTAATACAACATTGTTGCATTTCAAAAAATAATTTGAACTGGTTATTGGATCAATTCCACATAGTTTACATTTATTAGCACAACTTTTAAAATCTGAAGATCCCAGTTTAGCACAAAATATGTTTTAAAATAGGTGAATTGACCTAATTGATAAGAAGATACAAACGGGTCTATTAGAACTCCATTAGACAAAAATTCATACCTATGTAAACATAGTTGGCCTTAGTTGAAAAAAAAAGTCAATGGATAACATACTTTTTATTACCTTGCATATATTATTACCACTAGAACATTAATAAAACATTCATTCAAAATATTCACAGATATCATCCAGTTAAAGATTATATGTTTCCTGATGTTTGTAGCAGATGCTCTTTCCGTCAGGGAGATGGAGAAAGCATCAAGCATCTTTTTGTGAATAGTGCTTTTATCTTCATAATTTGTAATGATCTAAATGTATCTTACAGACATGTTTGAGACAAATATTGTGTTGTCTAAACATAAGAAAGTCTCTTTAATGACTCAATTTAATAAACCCAAACAAAATGGTAATAAATCTAAATTTAATAATAATAAACTCAGTCCGAATTCGTTTTAAATATATTTTTTTCTTATTTTAACTGTCTATTTCTTTGGACCCAAAAAGTAGCTTTACAGATCAATTGACTAACAATGATGCTAAAACTGTCCCTGAACATCTGGGTAAATAAATCAAGCGCACCTTTGCCTGTAAAGAAACCTGGCTTCAGATTTCCTGTTTGAATAGGTCTCTGAAATGATGATTCTTCCGAGACCTGGCTTTTTAGAATGCATATGTTGCTCATTCACATTTATCTTTAGTTTTATTTAATCAAAATTCTTATTAACATGGCCAAAGGATGCTTTTGAAAACATTTAAAACATTTTAACATTTAACATTTAACGGCATCAGTCCCAGGATATTGAAGTCCTGTGCCGCCCAGCTATCCACTGTTTTTCAGCACCTCTTTAACCTGAGCCTCAGTCAGATGAAGGTGCCGGACACCTGGAAAACAGCATGTCTGGTTCCTGTCCCCAAGAAGACTGCACCCTCTGGACCTAGTGATTACCGCCCTGTTGCCCTCACGTCCCATGCAGCTAAAGTTCTGGAAAGGATTGTGACAGATCCTTGAAGATGGTAGGTGAAGCAGAGAACAGAAGCGATGCATTTCTTTCCGCGTACAGCTTATTTGCTTTCCCCAGAGCTACTTGTATCCAAACATATATTTAATAACAGACTTATTCTGGGTTTTCATAAGTCAACCAACCCCCATATCTCTCAAACAGGAAACAGCATTTTTGCACTCTGCTCCAGTGCATTTCCTGCCCCCAGTATCTCACAATAGCATTTTTAACTTTAACATGAAAAACACACAAAAAGAACAGCTAGGTTTAAAAAGATAGTGTTAATGTCTTCTGTGTCAGCCTTTATTTTCATTTCTGGTGGATGTTTTGATCTTAGCATTAACAGTTAAAAGAAATAAATAATCTTTAATTTACCGTCACACAGTTTGACCTTTTTCTTGTGCATAGTTAACATTTCCAGTCGAGCTCCTTGGTTGTTTGTGAAGTGGATGAAAGTCTGAAAGAAAAACTGAAGAAGTTTAGATTTCGAAAAGAAACCAACAATGCTGCTATTCTGAGTAAGTGTGAGAAATACTTGCATGTTTTTACTGTCAGTTAACAGCTCGGCAAACTTAAACACCATCAAAAGTGTAATATTGAAATGATTGTCCTTGTACAGTGAAAATAGACATGAAAAGACAACTCGTTATCCTGGAAGAATGCGAGGAGTGAGTTTTGTTATTTATATATACTACAGTATTACAACAATATCATTTTTTGTCCAATCATGCATACTGAGCGTACAGATCACTACTGTAAAGATCACTTTAGGGACATGAGCAAAATGCAGTGATATGTGAGAGCTTTGGCCAGGGTTACTGTGTGAGTGTGTGAAAATTTTTGCGTGTATGTAACACTGCAATGGCTCAGATCTGTCTTCAGGACATTTCCATGGAGGACTTGAAATGAGCTTCAGAGAGCGTAACTTAGATATCCTTACTGGCAGGCGTCAGTCGTTTACTGTAGATGTTTATCACAGGATCCTGGAGAGTAGGGTCTTTTCAAACTACCTGTAGAAAAAAAGTAGCTCACTTGAAGTTTATTTCAGTAGGTGTACTTGAGTATAAGTATAGAAATTAAATTATAGGACATGTAGTGTAAGAAGTATACTAAAGATACTTTTCATTTACAATATATATATATATATATATATATATATATATATATGTATATATATATATATATATATATATATATATATATATATATATATATATATATATATATATATATATAGACTATAAAGAGTAAGAACGTATTTATTTAACCTTAAACTCTTATTCTGTCAGGCTGTTAAGCTTTGTTCTAGTACACTAAACAAATAGTAGTCTAGTATTTAAATATTAAACTGTAAGACTTGTAATAAAAGTTGTATTTCCTTGACCACCATGAACATTTATTGTTTACAGCTACAAATATGTCCATGCTGATGGAAGGGTGTCTTATCCCCTCTGTTTCATATTTTCCAGTCCAATGGGTAAGCAATCTTTTTTAACAAAACAGGAGGTTTAATATCAAAATCACAGCTTCTGTTGGCAAAGAATATTAAATACATTTACAATCAAATAATTTCTAGCTCTAGTTTCCAAGCACACATTTTGACAGAATCAAAAAATATATATAATAAGAAAAACAGTTTAAAAACTCTGAATGTAGAAATTGCCCAAGTATGTTTAGTTCTTGCAAAATATATTTAGCAGTTTTCCAGATTTTTGAATTTTCCCAAATTCTGCAACAGTTTCTTTCTGCACTGATGCTTGTACCATGGTTTTTTCCCCCCCGACTGAATGCAAGACTTTTTAGGATCTTTCTTATCTGCAAAGTTAAATTTACCTAATTAACACCACGTAACACATTTACGGCTGTGTTTGACTCTTGTTTTATATTAAATTATTCATCAATGACTAATCAGCAGAAAAATGGTCCATGCTGTCACCAGGTTGTAAGCCAGAGCAGCAGATGATGTATGCAGGCAGCAAGAATCGACTCGTGCAATCTGCAGACCTCACAAAGGTAAACAACGATTTCCAATACGGCTGCATGTTAAGAGAGCTGTCTCATATTATGGTGGGATTCAAACTGACAACTTAAATTGACTATTAAATAAAAACTTTTTCAGCCTCTTGCTAAAAATCACATTTTTTATGAAGTAAAACTTACCGGTAGTTTTTTAAGCTTAAAAGAGACAAAAATTCTTATTTATTCTCTTATTGTTACAAAGTCTTTTTTTTCAGATTTCAGCTTTTATTCTTTTAGTCCAAAGAATATTCATGTGCTAAACAAATTGACTCTTGCAATATCAAGTATGATTGCAAGAACTATAACATGTAATTCCTATTTTCACTTGGTTTGACGTCTAGTTGCATGAATCTAACTTGTGACTGTTTTGCTCTGGAAGGTCTTTGAAACCAGAAATGTTGATGACTTGACAGAAGAGTGGCTGAAGAACCAGCTGGCATTTTTTCGCTGAATGTGCATCGTCTGTCAGCTTCGTCAACCGCAACGACCACTTTTATTTGTTGCCTAAATGAAATCAGTGATTAAACCACTTTGTTTTCTATCACCTTTAAAGTGTTTAACTTCATATTTTCTTCTTTTTTTGTCGTCAAGTTCTTGTAAATCTAAAACCAAATGTCATTGATGTCGTGAGGTGTTCTGCTCGATTGTGTTGTACTTTCCAAAATAAAAGAATAATCAAGACTTTTGGAAAATGTCACCAGTAATTTATTATCAGTTTCAATGCCTGAGTTGAAATCAGTTTGTCAAAATCAACTTGAACAAATTTATGCTGCATTGAAGGTCAAGCAACAAAGGATTTGTATACAAACAGCTAATGAATGAATGTAACCCAAGTGAAATCGATGCGAGGAGCTACACTAATGGAGCCAAATTCTGTGACTGTGCTCGGTGACAGAGGAAGGACACATGCATATAAGCTCCATCAGCCCAAACACACAGAGAACAAAAGGTTTGCTCTTCAGCCTGCAGGTTTTAATCACTGTCACTGGCATCACTGGAGTCGGAGGCTCTTTCGCTTCCGCTTCCACTCTGAGCCTGCGCCTCGGAGTGCTCACTGCTGTGGTTGCTGGGCGCTGGAGAGGCACTGCGACTCCTGGTGCCCCTTCGGTTCTGCCCTTCCTCCTCGCTATCGCTGCCTTCGTCCCCGCTGCTTCTGGCCGAATTCTTGGGCTCGTTGTCATCGCTGTCGTCGTCGCTGCCGAAGATCTCCTCCTCGTCTCGCATCTCCCTGGTCCTCTCTTCGCCGCTTTCGCTGGCGCTGGCACTGGACTTCCTCCGCCTTTTCCGTCTGGCTTCGTTGTCCTCGTCCTCCTCTGCGCTCTGTTCCCGCTCTTCGTCTTCCCTCTCAGATTCACTGCCGGAGTTCTCTGCCTCACTGACACTTCCTTTCTCTTTTTCATCACCTAAAAGACAAAAAACACAAAACAATGAAAAAAATGACTGACATTGCAACAGAACTAATTCCTACAGTTCAAAATAAAGCAGAAAATCCATTTGTTACAACAAATACTACAAAATGCTTTGCATGATTAAAAAAAAAAAAAACTTTACCAGAGTCCTGCATGTCTTTGTCCAGGTCTTCCTCTTCATCTTCAGGTTCATGGTTCTCAAGCTGAGCTTTACGTGCCTCCTGATGATGAAGACCACATCATTCATAACAGCCTTGTGTCATGCAACATAAAAATCCTGATCCTTTGTCAATAAACTGCTGTTCTGAAAGATGTGTGTGTAAACAAACAAACAACAAACGGAGCAAGGACCTTACCTGAGCTTCAAGTTCTTTCTCATTCATATCTCTGTGCTTACAAACAAGCACTGCATTTGTTGTGGACTGTGCTCCGGCCTTGGCTCTTCTCTTACTCAAGCGCACCCTAAAGGACAAAGTTAAAGTTAAAAAAAAAAACAAGTACTGAACTCTTTTATCGAACCTCTAACCTGTTGGGAAAACAAATATCCTGCCCTACTTTTTCTCTACATCAGCCAAGTGATACATTTAACTAAAAATATATGGAAAGGAATTTGTTGACATTTTTCTACTCGCCTGGTCTCCAGCTCGTTGTAATAAACACCATCTCCATCTCTGAAGATGAAGAAGTAGTTCTCCTCATAACCTTTGCTGGCTTTGTTTTTGACATTCCAGTTGTATTCTCGCGCAATCTTGTAGTCGTAACTGAAACAAAAAAAAGTCCCAAGATTGATCTTGTTTTGGAACAACATCTAGATGTTTTTTCATAATGCCGTTCTTCCACTTACACATCATCCGCCATGTATTCCACTCCCTCCTCGGAGTCTCTCTTACGCTTGCGAAGTGTGTCCTCGTGGGGCAGGAAGTAGGCTACAAACTGATTCCCCTCCTCGTCCATCATTCCTCTATAATAAAACATTTGTTTGTTTATGTTTCATAAAGAGACCATCAGGATAAAAACTCTGAATGTACCTAATCATTGCCTGGGACATCATCTCCACTCCTGCTGGTGCAGATATGTCTTTAGGAGCTGGATCAGAATCGAAGATGACCTGAGCGCACGGGTTGATCCACATCTGAGGAAAGCCACAATGCATACACATCATTAAAAGAACATGAACACAAAAAATAAAACAGATGGACAGACCATTTCTTTATTTTTTTCACTATATATACACATATCTTATATACTTAGCTGTTGTAGTTTCTCTTTTTCCAGCAAGTGATTTTACATGTTCAAAAGAGATTACCAAAATCCTAACTGTTACATTTCATCTTGTGGTAAAACTCACTTTAAAGTCAGGGAAAACTGGCAATATCTCCACAGGAGTAACTCTGGGTTTACTGTAGTGCTGTGCGATCTGTGGCAGAAAGGAAAAAAGAAAAAAACAACATCTTTAGATTTAATAAGATATCTATATCTATATATAGATATACACACATATATACACACCAGCATGACCTTTACCATTTTGCTAGCATTCCCTTACAATTTCTACAATGCTGTTACACATTTTAGAACAGAATTTCTGCATGCATTGTAACTGAAAAAAAGATTTGATCCAAGTCTCTGAAACTTAAGCTACACAATCGATTTTAATAAGCTAAACAAGACCATACTGGTGTGTATTCATTTGCATTTCTTGATATTTTTCTATTTCAGATTTGGAGGCCCTGCACATGTTGGTAAGAAGTCTGCATACCGATTTCTGTGCATCCTCGAATGTTTTCTCGATAGCAGAAATCTGGCTGTCTCTGTCCTTGTAGATCTCTTCTTCTGTGAACTGCTGTTTGACAGACACACCAATTCTACACACAACAAAACACAACTGACTTCAGTCAACAGCAACAAAGAAAAACTGCAGGATGTCCCGCTATATCCTTATATGTATTTATGATAACTTACTTAACTTCCACCTTCTCGTTAGAAACACCATATCTGTTAAACTCTGTGGAGATGTACTCTGTCTTTCTCATCCATGGCACCACTTTGGCGTGCTGTTGTGACCTTTTTAAAAAAAAAAAAAAAAAGTAGATTTATATGATCATATAATGTCAAACTAAGCCAAATGTTTGATAATCTTACCTCTTTGAGCTGGAAGGAGCCTGAATATCTTCTTCCAACAGTTTTTCATCGGCAGGGTCCAACAGTACTGAACATTTCAAACAATAAAGCATGGGCTCAGCGTGCACAGACATTGGATATGCCAAATATGTCCACAGATGGAGACTTACTGGTTGGGTCTATGCGGTAAGTGTCTGGGTTGATGAGGTCAATAGTTACTCCCAGGTCAGGTTCAGTCAAGAGCTCATGTTTGTGCTGCTTCTCTAGAGAGGTGGCTTTATACTGAACAAATCTGTCACATACAGAAAAAACATTACCAATCTGTATACAGCTGCACTTGGTTGATTTTCAACTTTATAATCTCTAGCCCTCCTAGAAGAGTCTTGTAAGTGTTGACCTTGATGACAAATCTTTGTTTAAATGTTTGTATTTTCCTAATTGGGTAAGAGATTGTGCAACTCCTGTGACAAAACACAGGAACATCAAAAACCAAGAAAATGAATATGGACATCAAAACCACAAAATGAAATGTTTATATCCATCCACAAGGGATGCCTTAACTCCCGGTTTCACACCAGACCATTTGTTGCACCAGTGAACAGAATAGTAGGGAAGGTTAACCGCTACGTGTTTACGTAGAAAGGATTTATAATTTTATTACATTACACCAGGCCAACTGAAAGTTTTTTCTTCATTGTTACTTGCTTATTAGCAAATAAAAAGAATGATTTCTCTGCATTTCGAGTTTTTTGTTGTTGCAACAAAATATTGACCTAAAAATTGAAGTTTGAACCGAATCATGGGGAAAGTGAATTGTCGCATCCCGAATACAAACCAACATTTCCTGGGACTGACAATATAAATACATCAAATCCGTGTACAATTCTTTATAGCCACTATTGTATTTTTTCTTTTTAATGTACGAATTTTATGTGCAGTCTAAATCACTAACTATTTGAAACCAGTTGTTTATAACTATAATTGGTTTCAGAATGGAAATTTGACAAATAAATAAATTACATTAAATGCTACTAAATTGCAAGCTTTATGGCTTAACCCATAAGACCAAGACCCATTTTTCCTGATATACCACTTGGACAATAAAAGATATCTTATGTTACACTGATGTCCCCATTGTTTTTGGGGGGGGTTTAACCAAATATACTAAAGTGATACCCAACTGAACTTTTCCATAGTCGTCCCAGTGTGCAAAAAACACAACAAACAAAACACTAATCAATTTGTAAATAAATAAGCACGTGGATTAAGGTAGAGATGTCCTCAAATTAGGAGAAAATCATTTTTTTACATACATTGTAATATCGTAGCCCCTGTTGAGGACTAATAAAAACACAGAAATAATTACCTGTGCTGGTCGAATGGATAAGTGATGAATTTCGGATCAAAGGGGATGTCAGGCAAGGTGTTGCAATACTTGACTCGACAAACTATTCCTGACCTATAATGAAAAATGTAAAAAAGAAAACAGGTCAGAGAGTAAACTATTAAGCTACAAGTTGTAAACAAATCCTACAAACTAAACTGTAATGATATATATATATATATATATATATATATATATACACACACACATATATATATATATATAACTAAAAAAAAAACGTTTTTTTTTTTAAACGCCCCTCTCATCCTCCATGGGTGGTTTCTCCTCCAAGCTCGGGTCCTCTACCAGAGGCCTGGGAGCTTGAGAGTCCTGCGCAGTATCTTAGCTGTTCCTAGCACTGCGCTTTTCTGGACTGAGAGGTCTGAGGTCTTTCCATGTATCTGTTGTAGCCACTCCTCCAGCTTGGGGGTTACTGCCCCGAGTGCTCCAATTACCACAGGCACCACTGTCACCTTCATTTTCCAGGCTTTCTCCAGTTCTTCTCTGAGTCCCTGGTATTTCCCCAGTTTCTCATGTTCCTTCTTCCTGATGTTCCCATCGCTTGGCACTGCCGCATCCACCACAACAACTTTCCTCTGTTCTTTATCCACCACTACAATGTCTGGTTGGTTCACCATTACCATCCTATCAGTCTGGATCTGGAAGTCCCACAGGATCTTTGCCCTTTCATTCTCTACCACCTTCAGAGGTGTTTCCCGTTTTGACCTTGGGGTTTCCAGTCCATATTCTGCACACATGTTCCTGTATATTATTCAAGCCACTTGATTGTGGCGCTCCATGTATGCTTTACCTGCCAGCATCTTACACCCTGCAGTTATGTGCTGGATTGTTTCAGGTGCCTCTTTGCACAGCCTACACCTTGGGTCTTGTCTGGTGTGGTAGATCTGAGCCTCTATTGCTCTGGTGCTCAGGGCTTGTTCCTGAGCAGCCAGGATAAGTGCTTCAGTGCTGTCCTGTAGGCCAGCCCTTTCTAGCCATTGGTAGGACTTCTTGATATCAGCCACTTCAGTTATGGTCCGGTGGTACATCCCATGCAGGGGTTTGTCCTCCTATGAGGATCTGTCCTCCAGCACTGTATCCTCTGCTCTCCATTGCCTGAGACATTCGCTGAGCACACTGTCAGTTGGGGCCTTGAGCTTGATGTACTCATGCATCTTGGATGTTTCATCCTGGATAGTGGCTTCTACGCTCACTTGTCCTCGGCCACCTTCCTTGCGGCTAGCATACAGTCTCAGGGTGCTGGATTTGGGATGGAACCCTCCATGCATGGTGAGGAGCTTTCTTGTCTTAACATCTGTGGTCTGTACCTCTTCCTTTGGCCATCTTATTAATCCTGCAGGGTATCTGATAACTGGCAGTGCGTAGCTGTTTATTGCCCGGGTCTTATTTTTGCCATTGAGCTGGCTTCTCAGGACTTGCCTCACTCGTTGGAGGTATTTAGCTGTTGCAGCTTTCCTTGTTGTCTGCTCCAGGTTTGCCATTTGCCTGTGGAATCACAAGGTACTTGTAACTGTCCTCGATGTCTGCTATTGTTTCTTCTGGTAGTGAGACCCCTCCTGTGTGGACTACCTTGCCTCTCTTCGTCACCATCCGGCTGCATTTCAGTGTGGATCAGGGAGTCAATGTCACGCTCGCTCTTAGCATATAGCTTGATGTCATCCATGTAGAGGAGGTGACTGATGTTGGCCCCATTTCTGAGTCGGTATCCATAGCCAGTCTTGTTGATTATTTGGCTGAGGGGGTTCAGACCTATGCAGTACAGCAGTGGGGACAGAGCATCACCTTGGTATATTCCACATTTGATGGACACTTGTGCCAGTAGCTTCCCATTGGCTTCAAGGGTGGTTTCCCACACCTTCATTGAGTTTCCTATGAAGGCTCTTAGAGTCCTGTTTATGTTGTACAGCTCCAAGCATTCAGTGATCCACGTGTGTGGCATTGAGTCATAGGCCTTCTTGTAATCAATCCAGGCTGTGCACAGGTTGGTGTGTTGTGACCTGCAGTCTTCAGCGACTGTTCTGTCAACCAGGAGTTGGTGTTTGGCTCCTCTGGAGTCTCTATCAATACCCTTCTGTGTGTTCCTCGTGTATTGATCCATGTGCCTATTTATCTTGGTTGCAATGATGCCTGACATGAGCTTCCATGTTGTGTGTGTGTGTGTATGTGTGTCTTTATATATATAAAAAAAAAGCAGACTCTACTCACCTCTCTGGTACAGTTCTGTGCGAGGATGGCCTGCTGCAAAAGAAAAACCGCGTAGTTTGTCAAAATCTCCCCTGGCTGCTCCTTATATTTTTAGTCTTCTCTGATTTGATTACTAACTAAGTCAAGTAAAAAGAGCGCCATGTATTACATGTAGACCATATTTTCTCTTCCAGTGAAATTCAGTCTTAGCAAATAAATTGGTTTGTATCTCTTGTCCACTATTACAATCATATAAGACCAAAAAAAACCTTAAGCAATACTTGGAAAATAGCGACCAGAGTGGATTTTGAGCTAATTGCTAGATACATGGTGGTATGATTTAGCTAACGCTATGCAAACTGAAAACTGAGTTGTATAATAGATACTTAGAACCATACAAACGTTACCAATGTGTGGCTAATTTTGGAACGAACAAAGAAAAAGTGCCCACACACGAAGAAGCGTCACTTTACTGTTGTTTTGAAATACCTGTGGCCATCGTCCCGCTGCGCCTGTGTCTGAATCGTCGGAGCCATGTTCGTGAAGAGGTGCTTACAACTAAAAAGAAAACGACTGTATCTACAAACAATTCTAACGAATCCAGCGGACGAAAAGTTCAAGTCTTAGGTCTGCAAAACCATCCGCTCTTTCATCAATTTCATCAACCCGTAATCCACATTAAAAGCAGAATGTGATGGTGTCTCGTTAGTTTTTACTACATTGAAGAGGCATGGACTCTAAGCGGAGCGCCCCCTGCAGGCCTGGAGGAGAAAGTGCGATTCATTGACATTTCAAACAAATCACTCTTTATTGATAAGAACACTTTATGTACAGTCAAATATAAACAGCTGAAGACATGATAAAAGAAAAAAAAAGGTTAACCTCTTTTCTGGTTCTCTTTAGCATTTCAGCAGCTTAATTCGGAAAAAGAACACACATAAATTAAACGTTTATTCTGAAAAAAGGAACATAGGGACAACAGTTTTGAGAAAACCTCATTTTCATTCTTTCTACACGATCTATGAGAATTTATTGCAGACATTCTAACATAACCCACGCATTAAAAAAGGGGGGACACTCAACACAAAACTTAATATCACAAGCAAGTGAAAAACAACTCAAATTTAATATGGATTAACAGTTCAGTTTATTTTGATAGATATTGCAAATATATCACAGTGCTACATCAGATTTAACATTACAAAAATAAAAAATCTGATATTTATGAAAAATAGCTCGTTGGCTTCATGGTGACATATGGCTGTAAATATTAACAGCTCTGTTTGCATAAAGGCAGTTTATGTGCCAAATTAAACTGATTTCATAATGGAGCAAAAATAAACGATGAAATAGATCCTATCCTTTCATTTTGAGCAAAAACATTTCTTTTGCATAACATTCTGCTTCTCCAAAATGATAATTGTAAATGGGAAAAAAGTGGAAGCAAAACACAAATCTCAGAAACTAAAAAAAAAAACTGAAGAAAATTCTGATTCCACATTGAAAAAAATATCACCTATTTAGTCATTTGTGCATTCCTCAGTTAAACAGAATCAGCAGTTGTCTTTTCTTATATTTCTTTCAGTCACAACTGTACAGTCACATACTAAATGAAAATAAATGTCTTGATTAATTGATTGATCTTCGACTCAGGTGTGGATCTCTGGCTCTCCGTGGTTGTCAGCTCTGTGACAAAGGGACACAAATTTGAATGCATTCAGATGCAGACAGTTACATTTTCAAAATTAGATGCAACAGGGATTGATTGATTGAATGCTGTATGCACTTACCTGTTAAACATGGCAAATGTTGTCTGTCCAGGATCATCCAAAAGTACCCTGTTATGACAAAATGAAGAAAAAATAAGATATAACACGTTTATATTGTTAAAAGGGAGTGCCATTAAATGTTTTGGACTTTGTAGCTTTGCTGTTTTGATTTCTCTTCTTTCTGGCCATTTTGTAATAAATGTAATACATGAAAAGCACGTCCTACCCATCACCCCGGTGGTAAAAGGCCCAGTTCTGGTAAAATGTGGACAGAAAGAGCCACACGCTTATTGTCTCAAGCCAGAAGATAACAAACAGGAACCAAAGTGATGATAAAAGTACTTCACACAGCATTATGTAGCTCTGCAAGGACAATACCACAAACAAAAAATACATATTACTATTGTTAATCATTCATAAAACAATAAAGTCTGATGCTTCTTTTGCCACAGCTATAGAAATTACAGTGAAATGGGAAATAAATCTGGACATTTAACAGGAATAGATAGAGCAGGAATAAACGTACTGAAGACAAAGTAAGATGATAAACCACAAAATAAACTGGAAGAAGAAACAAGAAGCTGGTGTAAATAATCAAATCAAAGTTATTTTATAATCTTCACTGTAACTTTAAATATTCTGCAGCTTTATTTTGAAATGTCCTGTCCAGATTGTCTTTAGACCATAATAAAATACCAATGCATGCATTTCATATTTGAATCTTTTTAATAAACAACAAAATATAAAGTCTACCATAGTGTGTTATAGCACAGTTGTTTACAGTCTAGTTAACTGAGCTAAAATCTGGGCGCTAGCATGCTAGCTTGTTGACGAGTCGCGCTGCATCACATCAAGCTACAGTCACTCTGAAAACCAATTATTAGAAGTAATTTCAGCTCCGTAATCTAAACACCTGCGTGTTATTACTTCCTTACTACGTATAAACTAAAATATCAGTCTAAAACCAAGATAGAACTCGTCACAGAAGCTTTCTTATCTGAACTTGTTAGTCAGATTGTGTGCATCACTAAAAAATAAAACCTTCTACAGTTTTGAATACTCACTCGGGTCGAACGATCTTCAAGCTACATAACTTTCTTTAGGAAAACCCACACACGAAAGAAAAAAAGAAGAAAATCACGGTTCACTTTTATTTACAGTGTACGCCAAACAACGCTTCAACTTATGGCGTGATTGGCTCCGCCCATTGACTTTACGCGTCCGCCCTCGCCTCAGGTTATTTTACCCAGCATTCTACCAAAGGTTACTTTGTCCCGGGATAAGAACAACAAGGTAACTACAGAGTAAATATTCCTAAATTTCTTTATTACAACAGATTCTTTCAAAGTCCCTCTCCCAACACAATGGTAAATACAATAAAAACAATATAATATATTCAATTGTTTTTTTTATTCATTTTTACAAAATTAAAATCCACTTTTAGTACTTTACTATCTTTTCTGTAGTATATTCACAATTGCTCTGACATTCATTAAAATCCACCATCTATACATTTTTATACAGGTTATGTGTGTTGTAGTGGTAATAATGTGCCAAAGAATACTGACATTTTCAAAGAAATGCAATCTTATCATTTGCCTGTCACAACATCCATTTTTTCTTTTTCTTTAAAGCATTTTGACTTTGGCTACTAGACCAGAACCATCCATTTCCTGTCATTTGTCCAAACGTAAACTTGTAAACTTGGGAGACTAGACAAATGCAGTGCCGCCTGGGCTTGGCAACAATGGTTTGATAAAGTGATTATATACAGATTTACATTTTTCAGTTGGCAATTCGCATTTGGTATCCCACATGCGTTCAGTCAGTAGAAAAACAGAATCTGACACCAAAGTTAAAATAAAAGAAACAAAATAAAAATAAAAGACTTAAAAAAATGTTGGAGACAAGGTCAAAAAATGTAAAAGACAAAAACAATGGGCTATGTATTACAATCATAAAATTAAAGTGAACCAAAACGCTCAATAGAAGCCTGAAAGTTGGCATATAAGAGGTTTCATTGGCCTGAGATATAAAAACTTGGTCTTGGATTTTGATTTTTTGTAGGAATCCAATAATATCTCTATAAAATATACAATAACCAATAATCACACCACAATAAAAGCGGCTTTAAACTTTCTCTTTCATTTCTGTAATAGGCAGTAGCAGTGACATTTGAAGGTAACTTTGTAACTGCTATGGTGGCATCTGTATATACAATAAAACCTAAAGGAAACCCATCAGCACTTGCATAACTTTCCAATAAACAGGTAATATTCCAGAACACTGTTAGAAAATAGACATCATCTGAAAAATTAGAGTGGAATGAAAACAAAAGCTTCAAAAAGGTGCACAACAGGGGAGAACCAACTCTGTAAATCTAAGAAACAGCTGGTCAACTGCAAAAATACTCCCATGTGATCACAACAAATAAAAAAAGGATACAAGGCATTTTGTCTGTGCGAAAAATGAAACTAAAATCGTCCTGAAAATGAAGGAGTTACAAACTTTAGACTTACTTTTAGAAAAGCAGTTTGTGTAATAATTTCCTCTCTGTAATTTAACACTATGGTGAGAAGCCTGCACCTTTTATTATCAGTGGAAAATGATATTAAGCTTTTAAACCTGCATCTTTGCTGTCCACAAGTGAAAATATCTTCTGAGAGCAGAAATGGCTCCTTTTTTACTTTTTGTTTACCGTTATTCGATTTAATAACAGAGTGGAAAAAAATATGAGAAAAATAGGATCTAGAGAAAAACTGCTAGAGCTTTTAAAAGTCATAAGTGCTTTTGCCACATACCCCACAACCTTGGGTGCGTTTGTCCTTTTTCTATAGTGTGCATTGATTTAGTTCTACATTTCTACAATGTCATCATAGAAGTGTGCATTTGATTTAGTCATGCTGGTTTTCAGGTTTAAACCACGACCTTTTCAACTGTTAGTGTTATTCTTTCAGGCTCCAACACTTCTCAGTAGGGGTTCAGTTAAATGGCGTCAAGCCTGCGCTCATGGTCAAGTCAATTACTTTGAATAACTTCCTTGCACCTGAAAATACCTTTAATTTAACTGAAGCTTTCTTAAGGGAAACTCTTGCTAAACTTACCCAGAACTACTCCAGCATCCTCTCATAGTGAAAAGTGTATTGGTGGTTTGACCCTATGCTAAAACAGCTGTTACGTTGAAGTCCTTCAGAGCTCCTGGACGACTGAAATTGCAGATGTTGAGTAGAACCTCCTGAGGCCCCGGGAAAGCTCTGGCTAAGAGCGTCTGGTTGGATGTTTGAAAGCAGCATGCCGCTGAAGCCCAAACGCATGCTCTCAGAATCAAAAGCCTCAACTTGTCGAGCTTGCCGTTCCAGCAGTCTTCTGGTTCGCTCTTGGTGTTCCTTCTGGAAAGCATGCATCTCCTCCTTAATCTAATTTAAAAAGGGAGAAGGAGGTGCAGGTGGCACAATTAGGTTCAGTAAGAACAGAAATGTAAAGCAAGATTGATTTTAGATCATAAAGAGCTATCAGAAGACAATTTGCATCTTGTTTTGCAGGTTAAATAACTTCTTATCCTATCTTTATGTGCAGTCTGAGTCACACACAGACAGTGTCAAGGGTTCCCATGAGAATAACCACGTCAGGAGGCAAACCTTTTGCTCCAGCAGGCCTCGTCGCAGTGCCACTCTGTCCTCCAGGTGGCGTTTCTCACGCTCATGATGAGCCTCGATCTGCATCTTGATCTTGCTCTGGTAGGCATTGAGGAGCTCCTGCTCCTTCTGTAACTGCATTATTAAAGTTTGGCGCTGAGCCTCCTGAGTCTCATCCAGACGAAGCTTTGGGGAGACAAAGGGTGAAAAAGACCCATTTAAAAAAACAAACCAAAAAAAAACAACAAAAAAATAAAACGATTTTTTAAAAATGTTGTTGAGGTGGAAAAATGTACTAAAGCTTTTCTTTGACTCCTTTTGCATTACTACTCACCGTCTGGGTGGAAAACATTTCAGAAATGGTCTGGTCGTATTGTTCGGCCAAGATGGCCAGTTTACGCTGCTGCTCCACCATTAGTCGCTCAAGAACAGCCTTGTGCTCACACTTTGGCGTGGTTTCCAGCAGATGGTTCCTTAGTGCTTTGTACTGCCGGGTCTGGATCTTACATGTGTCCTGAAATTGCTTCTTGATCTGCTGTTCTTTAGACTACAAAAAAAAAAAACATGTGTATTACTTGTATTACTTGCATAAATACATTATTAATGTACATGATGTGTGCGTTTTCATTATACACCAGTGCAAAGGAAAGATCAGTTGAAAATGCACCAGTCACATGTTGGCAAAGTGATTACAATCAAACAGCCGGTCACATAAACGAGTCTGAAATGATCTCACAAAGAAAAACATAAGGCTTCAAAAGTGTGATACAGTCAGCTGGCAAAGAGTTCCATAAGAAAGGTGCTAAAATGGGTAAGTCTGCTGCTGCTGCCGCCATGTGGGCCATTTTCAGATCAGTTTTGTCAAAAAGTGGGATTTGTTGATCTCAAAGGTCAATAGCATAAACCTTGTTAAAGATATGCAACAGTTTAATTTACGAGGAAGAAAAAATATATCAAATTTCTTTCAAAGCTTACGCATCAATAAATCCTTCTTTCCCAAAATTTCAGAAACGTTCCTCTAAGAATTGAAACTAAACTAAAGATTAGATGACAAAATGGTTCTGCAACTAAATAAAAGTAAAAAAGATTCCGGGACGGGGTTAGTGACTATTAAATGAACACAAGTATCCAAAAACCTCTACGAACCTTAAGGCACTTGGGTTGCTGGCGTACTTCCATGGCGTGTTTACGTCTCAGTTCCCGCTCCATCTTCTTGTTGTACTCCAGCTGGTTGAGCAGCTCTGTCTGATGCTGCAGACGGGTCAGCTCACTTCTGGTTTTCTGGATGGTGTTTAGGTGGCGAAACTCCAGCTCTTGCATGGACTCGTGGTGCCGGAGAAGCATGGCGTGTTCAAGGTCTTTCTGAGTCTGACGCTTGTTTAACTCCTGATGACAGACATTTGGATCAGTTAAAAAATAAATAAAAAAGGGGGTCTGACATTTTACATCTCTCTTAATTCCGTCGGTATACTGAGGCTTAAGCAGGGCTGACCTCTTGTAGCAAGTCTTTTTCAATATTGTGACGTTCAATCAATTTCTTTTTGTTGAATCGGCGACATTCTTGTTCCAGGAAATCCCTTTGTCTGCGCTGTAGCTCTGCCTCCTTTGCAGCTTGGTAGACCTGGAGATTCTCCTTCTGTTTGGACAGCCATTCCTGCTTCTTCTTCTTGGGTGTTGACTGGTGTTCATTTAGCTCCTAAAACAAAAATCAGCAAAAACACACAAGAGAATAATAATGAGGACCTTAAACTGTAAGCACACAGAGATAAATCAAAAGAGAAAGATGAATGCAATGAGCCGTCCAACCTCTTTGAGTTGCTCCTTGCGAAGCTTGTACTCCCGTTTCTGGGTCTCGATGAAGATGTTAAGTTCTTTCTTCTGCTGACTCTGGATGTTTTGCTGGAACCTCTTTTCGTCATTACAAAAGGTTTTTGTCTGAAAAAAAAAATCTACTTAATACATCTACAGTTAATCATTTAAAAATCACAATTTAATTAAATCATTATTCTGTGTTTTAGTAATTTTAGCACAAATTCATGGTGCAGACTGCAGGCCAAACAGGGAAAACCACTGAGCTAGAGATGAAAGCGAAAGCGAAGCACTTGGAGAACTGGTTTTGACGAGAGAAATACGTTAATTCATCTGATGGCCCCCCCTGCTTCTAAACACCACCACACAAACACATGCAGAAATGATTTTCTCAGAAAAAAACATATACCGTAATTTCCGGGTTATGGAGCGCACCCGATTACAAGCCGCACCCAATCATTTTCACGTATTAAGCTTGCTTCTTACGTAAATAAGCCCCGTCAGTGTACTAGCCACATGCATTACGCAACGCCGTCAGCCCGACATAGCACGTCCAGACTTCCAGATTGGGTGCAAATGTGGGAGGACACAGCCTTGCGTCAGCTCATGAACTTGAATACGCCAACATCTGCCAAACAGCATGGATCTGACTTCTGTTCACAAGTTCCTCAGTTATGGGTCTTTTTTTTTTACTTATTGACAATTGAGGTATCATACATAAAATTACAAACAGTAACCACATAAATCAACATTACATCCCTCAGTTATGATGAGGAAATTTACCTCCGCGATTCCCCATTTCCCATGAGTCTTAGAGGCTAAAGGCGGGGCCAACGCCCGGTGTCGCCACACTGTTGTACGCGTTTAAGAATGAGCAAGTAGCAACAGTGCATGGAGGGGTGAATGGGAACAGCTTGTGTCGTGGCAGCGTTATGGGAGTAACAGGGCTGGTTAAAAAAACACACCAGTAAAATAAAGCAGCGGCGACTGAAAAGCGCGCGCCTCAGCGCGGCGCGTGCGTCAGAAGTTTCCTTCCACAACAAACACTGTTGCTCCGCGGACGCCTATGCACTCCGCGCGCTCCTTGTCTCCTCTTCCTCACATGGCGGCTGTGGGTCGGTGTGCACTTTTCAAAGTAAAATTCCGCTCAGTCCTTAGAAACCGTTAAAACGATCACGTCAATTTGTGTTTCCAGTCATGTCCCGACAAAATAAAGGCTGATGTTATTCCCACATATTTACGTGCAGCCAAGCTGCAGATTGCAGCTTTTCCGTCACGCAGCTGACCGGCTTTTCCAAACCCGTTGGTGATGGTGGATTTTTTCACGCTGCTCTTAACGATTGCTTTTAACTTGAAAGCTGCGTCATATTGTAGTGGCGATCACGTGCATGTTGGGTCTAATGGCACCAAAGGATTCTGGGATGTGGCTGGGCATGCGTGTTTCTTTTTGTTGAACCATGACTGAAGTGTCTAAGACCTGAAGTCAAGTCCATGCTGTTTGGCTGCTTAAAGGTGTGTTAAAACATAAATGACTTTTTGCTTGGAGTTGAGTAAGCATTCAACCCATGCTCCGAAACTGAAAATACGTTCATGGCGGCCGCCAAATAAATCCGTAAATAAGCCGCGTCACTGAATAAGCCGCGGGGCTGTAAGCGCAAGACAAAAGTAGCAGCTTATAGTCCGGAAATTACGGTATATAATATAAAATAAAAATACATCTAATGCCAGACTCTAGTAACTAATGAATGCAAGCTCCTCCCCAATGTCTTCTGAAAGTCTTTCATTATTTCCTATCCTCTTTTCAATGGTTGTTAGCAACAAATATTTTTACAGAGTAAAAACCGATGTCTGTGCTAAGCTATAGTGTAAAAAAAAACCTTTATGTCTTTCATTTTGTCAATTGTTTTGAAATTACAAAAAAAATGGAATATTCTCATTAGAGATAGATCTAACAATGAAGAGGTTTGAACCTAATAGATTTTAGCAAAGAGAAAAAAAAAATAAGATTTTTGCTCATTTAAATACAAAACATCTTTTTTAGTGAAAGAAAGCATAACTGTAAAGTTGGAGCACTTCTGTGCTAAAAACCATACTTCTTTCTCCATGGAAGCCTGGTGCTTCTTGACCAGCTTGTCCATCTCCTGGGCAAAGTTGTTCCTTTGGTTTTCCAGCTCTTTGTCCAGACGGAGCCTGTGCTCGTCTATTTCAGCCTTCAGCTTGTTCTCCAGAGCCATCAGCTGTTTCTGATGCTGCCGCCTCATGCGCTTGTAGCCCAGCATCTGCTGTCTTAACTCAGAATCCTGCTCATGTTCCTTAATCTGGCGAGTGAGCTGGGAAACAGACAACAGGTTGTTTTTTTAAGTACTCGGTAAAAACCACCATAAGAAATCAGCCTGAAATGCAATATCCATTACATACAAGCTAAATAAAAAACACCTTTTATGTTAAAAAAAGAAAAATGACATGCTGTCAATCAAGTATTTGCTGAACATCAAAAATATTCATGAATACAAATTTGCTTTCTGGCGAATTATTCCTTGAAATTTTTTGCTCCAAATGAATATTTTTGTTGGTTATTGCAGCGATCATCCATTTGACTATAGAATTCAAGTATCTGTAACGTTACCACTGAAGCTGTGCGTATTGTGGCAAAGTGTTCACGGTTCACGGTTCGTTTCGGTTTTTGTGTAGTTTGTTCAGGATTGTTTGGCTCTGTTGGTCGTTGGTGAGGCTCTGCCTGTTTATCACATTTTTCTGGATCCTAAAAGAAAAAAGTTTAAAACATTGTAAGATAAGAATTGTGAGTGATTAAAGCCTGACTGCACATTAGAGCTTCAGCCACTTACTGGCATATGTATGACAGAATTGTTGGATATCTCATCTTTGCCAACTTCACTCTTGTCATCTCCTACATCGGTCAGACTGTTGACGGAGCTGCTCTTAGAACTGGCACTGATTGACACACTGGGGATGGACTGGTTGCTTCCCACGCTGTTTACTGTGCCGATCTTACACAAACTGGGGTCTCCCTCCTACACAGAATACAGAAAGTAACAAGGTTCCTTTTCCAGCGGACATGAACCAAAAAAATCAAAAAAGTCCAGAACTATGAGGCAAACATCACACACCTCCTCTTCATCTTGCGTCTCAGTTGTGGGCCCATTGTGGGCTTCCTGAAACAAGATCTTTTTCCGTTTACGATACTGCAGATTGTCTAGTTCTCGAACTGCATCCTTGGTGCGATTGATCAGGTCTGTCAGAACAGATTCTGGTCGTTTGCGTTGGACAAATGCATGCTAAAAAAAAAAAAAAAGGTTAAGTTGTCTACTGATAAACATGAGACGGTAAAAGTACAAGTGTAACTGAAAGAAAAGAAAAAAATAATCTAGCATGGCTATTTTTGATCTCTACCTTTAGAAGCTCCTCTGAGTTTGGTCTCTCTTGGGGAATTTTCTGAAGGCAAGACTCGACAAAATTTCCAAAGTCATCCGTCCTACAGATGAGTTAAGGAATGTGAGGAGAAGACAAAATGGAGCGATGTATGTAGTGATGTAGTTTGTTTAAAACAGCAACGTACTAAAATTATCAATTATAAAATTAACTATTAGTATCATTATGACAAATTATTCTTTCAAACAAACTCACCATTCAGTAGACTGCAGCGTTGGACTCTCGTTCTGTGCTATATGATATAAGGCACTCATTGCATTCATGTTGAACAGTGGAGGCTTTCTTTCAGCTAGAAGCAGATTCAGGAAAAACAGTTTACACACACACACAAAAAAATACACACCTTGATCAACAAACTTATTCCGAGTGTCAGCTGTATTCACACTAGTAGTCCCCAACTTATTTTCACGGACCAGCCTGTACAAAACTGAAGTTGGAGTTCTTTTTTTGATTGGTTTGTTTCTGGTTTCACTGAACTTTAGAGGGGAAAGGTTAGGGCCTTATTTATCACATTAAAATGGTCCTAAATAATATCTACATTAAAAAGAAACTATTAGACTAAAGTCCATGTAGAAACATTTGAATGTGACAGATTTTCTCTAAACGCTACGCTCACATTGGGGATGTGACGCATATTGGAAAAGGCATTCTTGAAGGTGCTTTTAGCATAATATGCTGTTCACAATGAACTGTTGCTAGTGCAAGTCCACCACCTACAGTTGGAAGAGGGTTGGTGGAAAATGTCAAAGCGGTCCAAATCTTTTAATCTTGATCCAGGCTTTTTCTTTCCGAGCTCTATTCTGATATGAGGGACTTTGTGTACTGAAATTCCAGCCAGGCACAGTTATTAATTTCACAAAACTGTTGGCACTTCTGTGAATTAAAAAGGATGCTATCCACATGTCATTAGCAAATCCAAGTCCCTGATTTGTCAAAGTCTGTCTTGGTTTTATTTTCAACACACGTTCAGTTACTACATGCTTTGTATGTAAAGCCCAAAACGGTCTTAAAAATTCCATGCGTGTTGCAGAGGGTGGTGTGAACGGGGTTTTATACGTCAGAGTGGAAGCTAAAAAACCAATTCAGACACCAAATTCAGCCTCATCTGACTTAAGCTGTGGGGGAGAGGTATTTTCAAATGACAGTAATATCGTGTAAAACTCTCTTAGCAGTGTCCTTATAACAGAGCTAGTCACAACATTTTATGTTACCCATAGACTGATATGGCGGAGAGAATTTGGGAGTTTTTCCAAACTAAAGCATGGATCAGCATCAGATAATCCATAAAATGGATATCATCTAATTAAATGTTTTTTTCTGCTGCCCAGAACCTCGTGACCCATAAACCGGTACCAATCCACTCCCCGGGGATAAGTAACAGTGACATACCTAATTCAATGCAGGTAATTCCCAAAGACCAAATGTCCACCTTTCCATCATACTGACCCTCATCCATGGCTAAAATGACCTCTGGGGCCATCCTAAGAAGAAAATACAGCATAAAACAAGGCAATAAATGATTAGATTAGAAGTCTGCAAAAGTACTATACTCAATATTTTCTATACAGCTATAACTGCATACCAATAAGGAGTTCCAACAAAGGAATTTGCAGGACAGGCAATTGAAGCAGACCCAAAGTCGGCAAGCTTTACTTGACCCGGCTCTGTTAACAAGATGTTTCCTGCCTTGATGTCGCTGTAGAACGTTTCGAGGGAAATGATTAAAAATTGAGTCAGGCATGACGCCTGAGGGCGTTACACCATAGCATGTTCCTTCAGACTGAAAACACTCACCGGTGAATCATGTTGTGGGAGTGAAGGTAAGCCAAACCTTGCAGAGCACCATCGGTAATTGCAGCTATTTCAACTTCTTGCAGAGGTTTCTTGTGAACTAAAAGGGATGCGTCATTAGGGACATGACAGGATGAGAAAAAACAAAACACAGAGAGACCAATTTATCGACTAATTTTAATCATAGAGCATTGATTATGAATCCCAAAAGCTTTAAACTCACCTTCTAACAAATCAGAAGCAGATCCTAAACAATACTCCATAACCAGCTGGATTGAAATTAGGGTTTAGAGGTGATTAGTTTTTGTCTTTAACCACAAATCACTTTACCTTGAGACATTCTTATCTTACCCATGCTGTAGTCTCTCGAAGGAAGCATCCTTTATACTCTATGCTGTTTGGGTGTTTTATCCTCCGCAGGAATTTCACTTCCTTAATTATGTCTTGCCATTTCTGTAAAATACAAAAAACGCATTAAATACATTTATGCATATTCGGTCTGACAGGATTTATTTATAACCTTTGATGTCATACAGATAAAAACTTTACAAACGTCAGGGCAACAAAAAAACAAACAGACATTTCTAATCTTTAGTCCCGACAAAAAAAGGTATAGTATAGAGCTGTGACGGTGTCGAATTTTTCATCACCACGGTGATGAACCACCAGGGGGCGCGGTGTCGCGGTTAACCACATTTATTTTATTTTTTACTATCCTCACACAATCAGGTACCGTAAATTCCGGGTTATAAAACGCACCCGATTACAAGCCGCACCCAGCCATTTTCACATGTTTAACTATTTCTGTACATACACAAGCCGCATCAAAGTACAAGCCGCATGTATTAGGCAGCATGATCAATCTGACAAATTATGCCCCGACTCCCAGAGTTAGTGTGATTCATTACCACACTGTGGGATTCAAGTACACACACATCTGCCAAACAGCATGGAGGTTTATTCTGTTCACAAGTTCTTCAATTATGTTTTTTTTTATTTTATTATTATTATTTTTTTATACTTATTGACAATCTAGGTATCATACATAAAATTACAAACAGTAACCATATAATCAACCATTACATCCCTCAGTTATGATGAGGAAATTTACATCCATGATCCCCCATTTCCCATGAGTCTTAGGGGCTAAAGGCGGGGCCAACGCCCGGCTCGCCACACTGTTGTACGTGTTTAAGAATGAGCAAGTAGCAACAGTGCATGGAGGGGTGAACGGGAACAGCTTGTGTCGTGGCAGCGTTAGGGGAGTAACAGGGCTGGTTAAAAAAACACACCAGTAAAATAAAGCAGCGGCGACTGAAAAGCGCGCGCCTCAGCGTGATACCAGCGCGCCTCAGAAGTTTCCTTCCACAACAAACACTGTTGCTCCGCGGACGCCTCTGCGCTCGCCCCGCGCGCTCCTCGTTTCCCCTTCCTATCCGAAAAGCTCACACGGCGGCTGTGGGCTTTTTCAATGCAAAATTCCGCTCAGTCCTTAGAAACCGTTAAAACGATCACATGGATTTGTGTTTCCAGTCGTGTCCCGACAAAATAAAGGCTGATGTTATTCCCACATATTTACGTGCAGCAGGCCGAATCACTATGACTCAGAGGTAAATTCACTCCTGAGCTGTTCTCTCCGTCATGCAGCTGACCGGCTTTTCCAAACCCGATGGTGGATTTTTTCACGCTGCTTTTAATGATTGCTTTTAACTTGAAAGCTGCATCATATTGTAGCGGCGATCACGTGTACATTGGGTCTAATGGCACCAAAGGATTCTGGGATGCGGCCGGGCATGCGCGTTTCGTTTTGTTGAACCATGACTGAAGTGTCTAAGACCTGAAGTGAGGTCCATGCTGTTTGGATGCTTAGAGGTGTGTTAAAACATAAATGACTTATGTTTGGTGTTAAATAGAGAATTCAAACCATTCACTGAGTCCGAAAGTACGTTCATGGCGGCCGCCAATTAAATCCTTAAATAAGCCGCGTCACTGAATAAGCCGCAGGGCTGTAAGCACAGGAAAAAAGTAGCGTCTTGTAGTCCGGAAATTACGGTATTTTATTTACCTTTCCATATCAATTGTTTTAACATGAATAGCATCAGGATTCCTCTGCTAAAATGAAACTATTGGACTAATTTAGCAGAAAAATACCGATGCAACATCCAAATAAATCCCATTTATTTATATGGCGCTTTGCATGACCACAAACAAGTTGACAAACATTACAAGACCAAAACTGAAAGGTTAAAACAAAAAGTAAATAAGTGACATAGTAAAATAGTTACACGGATAGAGGCAAAAGAGAAGACACAATAAAAACGCACCAACAGAGCAGAGTCTCATGCTGTGTCAAAAACCTGGCTATAAGCATGAAATTTAAAATGGTTAAAATGGGACAGTGAGGATGCCGGCTGAACACTCAGAGCTAACGTTGGATGTTGTAGAAAATCATGGTGTATATTAGGATAAAATAAAGTTTAAAAAATAACAGACGAATAACAGAATTTACCCAGAATTTTGAACTTGATACATATGGAAAAAGACAAAATATACACTTCAGTTGCTTTTGAAAGATTAGATTCTTGCATCAAATAGGTTTAGAACAAGATTAAATCCACCTATGTAACTTTCTGATGTCTACAATAAACAGGTAGTTAAGTGCAGCCTATTCATGTGGTGTTTTGTGTGATGCTTCTATAAAAGATGAGCCTTTAATTGCTCTCTAATTTGCCAGTTTGGTAGAACGAACGATGGTGATCCAAAAGAAATGAACTGAACTGACTTTAGAAAATTGTAAATGAAAACTACTGGATGTAACAATTAATGCAAGATGAAAAAATTTATTTTTAGCATTTACCATTTAGCAACAATTTATACAATATATTCTCTCCACTAGGAGAGCAGAAAAGTCTAACGTTAATAGACTCATTCCAAAAACATTTTTAGCCACATAAAAACATGCAAGCAAACAAACCTCCGTGGACTGCTTCCCAAGGTAAGACATCTTCTTGATGGCCACCACATCATTTGTCCGCACATCCCGTGCCTGAAAAATGAGCACAAAGCACACTAAAGTTTCATCTTTGTTAGGAATGATGCAAGACTTACAGTGGTGCAAAAAAGTATTTAGTCAGCCACCAGTTGAGCAAGTTCTCTCACTTAAAAAGATGAGAAAGGTATACCTCTACCATAGGTATACCTCAACAGGAGACAAAATGAGAAGAAAAAAAATCCAGATTAAAGCAAAAGCACAAAATTAATTTAATAAATATTTGATAAACAATTTACTAAACATGTGATTTCTATCATTTTAAAACTTGATCTGGACTATTAGTTGAGTTTTTTTTTTTTTTAAGAAAAAAGAAAAACCTCACCACTACTTGTTAATGTCAAGTATCATTAGTGGTCACACAGCTGAGTGGGTGATGATAGCTTTTCATTACATTTGAGAATAATGTTTTTGTCGGAAGCGGTAGACTGCGGTCAACCACGTTCCAGACTATTTGGTAGTTCCTCCCCTCTAATCTAATCCTTTAATGCCAAATGTCACTGGACAGCATTTTTAGAGATATCACCCACAATCTCCCAGTAAAAGGGCAGACACCATTCCACCAGGCCCTTCACCTAGGCCAGCTTGTGTAGACATATGCCAACCACCGTAAGTATCATACTTTGAAGTGAATACGGTTGCTGGGTTTTTTTTGTTTTTGTTTAGCAGTAGTTTTGAGGTCAGAGAGGGGAAAAACCTTGACTGAATGAAGTACTTACAAAATATACAGCACCAAAGCTGCCATGGCCTATCTCTTGCAGATCTGTGAAGAGCTTTTCCGGATCCTCTTTGAAAAAGAGTTCCGCAACGTCGGGGTCCTTTAGACACCCCGCCCGACTACTGTTGGGCATTGTGGGGAGTTGGGGGGACAGTGCCACTGTCGCCGGGAACTATCTGGGTCTGCGACGGCGACGCAAAAGCCTCCGTCTGTGGATCATCGGCGGAACAGTGGTTTCATATGACTTCAAAGCTAAAAAAAAACACAAAAAAGAAGATATATTGAGAAATCACAGCAGAGTAAAAAAAAACTCAAGAATTTTAGTATAAAATGTGGGAATTATATTACTGTAGCATAGAACATCAGAATCAGAATCAGAATCAGAATAGGTTTTATTGCCAGGTTCAGTAGAGCGCACTTCACAAAACGAGGAATTTGTCTTGGTGTATGGTACAGTTAAAATAAGTTAAAAAAATTAAATTAACACAACAACACACTATATACAGTTGAGTAAGGTGGGAGCACAGGTGGGCTGGGATGGTCTGTAAGTAGCAGCGATAGTCCTTTGGTGGGTGGGGGGGGGGGGTCAGCTGGGATGAAGTAAATATAAATAAATTGAGACTTGTACATTTCTTGTAGTAAGATTTTCTACATTTCCTATGGTCATTTAACCATTCTTTTTTAGATTTAAAAGACAAAATACAGACAAACACAAACTAAACCTTAATGAGTCAAAATAAAAGAAAACTATGCAAAATATTAGGTCAACTTTAAAGCCAGGTACAAAACAACAGACAGGCCTGAATTTCCAATGACTTGATATGGCATCAGATAACCGTTTCCATAGTCACAGCAGCTACAGTACTGAACATCCAGATCATGTCAGGAGACAAGAAAAGAATGCATTTATTTGAAAGGGCATAAAACGTTTATTACTTTTCTAATTAGCCGATACCTGAGCTGCTACAAAGCGTTTCAGTACAGCGGCTCCTTGTTTACTTGAAGTAGCTGAACTGTACAAGGTGTATAATCTCAGGGTTTGTTTATTAGCCTCCAAATGCAACACATGAATTTTAACCACAAAGCTGCTTTGAGTTTGTCTGGACTTTTGATAACTCCACAACAGTAATACAAAACAATATGTTTAAGGTATGTGATATGATTGTAAGTTCACCCTAGAAGGGATCGGCATAAAGAATATACATAAGAACAAAATCTATGAAAAAATTTGGGGTATTTTAAAACCAAAAATAATAAAAAATAAAATGAAACACTACAGAAGTTTAAAATAGCAAATAAAATGTTCTTAATTATATAATTTTACTTGCGTATTTTCAAGACCATAGAAGATCACTGAGGAGAATGCACTGAGTTCATGTGCCTCAGATGATCAGTTGCAAACAGATGCAAAGCTGACGCCAGAGTCACAAGACTTCTTTCCCAGCCTGGGAGAAACATCCCCTAGTTCAAGCAGACATCTTTTGTCTCACAACAACACAGAACAGCCCACTATTCTGCACAGATGCAGCCACAGCCCTGAAATAAAAACCTCATTAGCATGAAGGACTGTGGCTCTTTATTGCCGTTGTTCTTTGGAACACTGTTGCCCCTTAGCGAGCTTTGCTGTCATATTTCCCGATGGCCTTTTCAATCGTGGACACAAAAGGAGAAAAGTAAGGATAACTAATACCTTCATGAAACACCCCAGCATTCCAGCTAACACAAACACGTGCAGAAGAATGCTGTTGGACAAGACAACAAAGCTGGAGGGCTGGACTTGCCTATGTGTGGCTTCACTACACTGCATTTCCCAGCATTTCCTGTTCAAGCTGCACCAAGCATGGGCTCTGATGATCCATTTAACCAGAGATTATCTTTAACTAAATAGCCATTTGATCTCCTACTTCCTTTTAAAACTTCAAAAACTAAGGCATGACTATACATTCCAATGTTATAATCGCAATGAGTTGTAACTACTTTAAGGAAATACTTGACGTTTCAAAGCAAGGTACTGACATTTTTCTTGAGAAAAACAACAAAAAGATTGCATGATCTGATAGATAGATAGATAGACAACTTTATTTATCCATTTGGGAGGTTCCCGCATGGAAATTGACAAATTGACTGGTCTGACCAATTGAAAACATTTCCAACTGGCGTACCCAAATTCAGGATTTGACAGCAACTACGTATACAAAAGTTAATGTTAATATCAGCAAATACTGATTTTGTGATTTATTGTCTTACAATCATTGAAATAGTTGTTTTCGTGTTTAGGAGGCAGCCGAGCCTTACCTTTCTCTCTCTCCCTAAAGGACGTGGTTACCTGAGGTGTTTCTCCTCGATTGCAACACAGTTATACTAACTTATATTTTAGTTGTAATCAATGACTAAGAATGTAAAACCCTTGATTTTTTTTTAAGATTAGGTTATAAAACTATAATATATCCCCCCAAATAAGAGGTTTTGAGACATTTAAAACATGCGCATATAAACAAGAATCGTTGTTTTTCAGATAAGCCACACGAGAAAAACTTAACGACCGTAGTAGCCAAGTTACGGTAGGGGAAATACTCGCCGTTTAAAATAAAACAATAAATACTGGTCATATGTTTTGACTATCGCGAAATTAAACATTTCGTCTAAACGAACAGGCATTTCTGAAATGTAAAAACAAATCTGTGTAATGTTTGCTAAGTTAGCTTAGCATGTTAGCAAAAAAACTCGCCGTGGGCTGACAGGCCAGCTTCAGGTTTGAGTGTCGGATATTTCAAAACAAATTTAAAACTATAAGACGTAATCTCTCTTTCACGGCAAACGACGTAACGTTGCGCGCCAAGTTGTATTAGGTACCTAATGCCGCTGTCATATGTTTGCTTTACTCCGACAAGACACTTCCAAATGTTGTAATCCCCACCCTTAAAGTAACTGGGGTGTCTCAGTCGTCAGGTCCCACTCCCAGGCTGGTCCAAAGATGGCTGCCAACGGTTCCACCACGGCCTTCCTTGACGAAAATGGGTTGGAAAAACGTGAGGAAACTTCAAATCTCTCCGACACACCCATAAAACAAGCCCCGAAGACACCCACGAAACCTACTGACAAACTGGGTGTTTTAGGCTAGCACGCTGTTAACTGAGCTGTTAAGTTATGTGAGAGTAGCTATCTAAACTCAACTGTCTGTCCTCTTTCGACATGTTGCAAACAACAGTTCGGCCCCGCCTGTTGCAGGAAACTGTCCCAACAAAATCCAGAGATTTAAGGAGGCAGCAGCCTGCGAGAAGAAGGCAGAGTTGGACGTCCAACAGCCCCGCCTTTCAATTCCAAGCCCCGCCCACTGCCAGATTTTGAAGTTTTGGTTATTTTTCCTGTTTGAGGAAGTGTTTTTCCCTCCCTATCATCCATGGTTAGCGTGCTTTAGAGATGTCCAGCTCCACAAAGGTCTTTTCTGACAACTGTCTATCAGAACCGCCTTTAACTTACAATAAGCAACAACAAACAGGGGCGCCTCCAGAAAAAAAAAAATCTGGAAGCAAGTAGTACTTCTGTGGTAACTCAAAATTAGTTATCCAACTCTGACTTTGTTTTTTAAACATTTTCTTTCAGAAATGTGACACAATTATCAGAAATTTTGGAAAAGCTTTAAGTTTCTTTTAGGCAAAAATATTTCAAACTTATTTTTTATACAACCTATTTATTTGAGCTTTTTCAACACCTTAGTAAGAGAACAGGACTAATAAATGAGACATTCAGTTTTTTAATCATCCCCACGGAGATGCCACTGGATGGACCATAAAGGCTACTGGAAGTCACACAGGAACTACATTTTTGAAAATGTTTCTTTGTATGTGATATTTGATCACTTTTTTACTAAATGTATTTTGTATCCTAGCCTTTAATGCGTTTCCTAAGTTATTTGTGCCAGGCTGAAACGTTTTTCTCAAACGTCAATATTGATGGCAAACTGAAAACCTATACTCATTATTAAGTATTTAAATTTCCACTTTGGAAATGCTTTTTGCTATATTTTCTTAAACTTCAAATAAACCTATTCTCTTTTGCTGTAGGGTGTCTTGGGATTACATCTTTTGTGAAATGGAAAGAAACTGTGTCAAAAGCCTCATTAATACATAAATGTCGACTGAAAATTGAGTTTTCGTCTCTACTAAAAGTGTGTTTTTTATTGCCTAAAGTTTTCCCTTAGGCATACTTGTTTTTATAGTGGTCAAAGATAAGATTTTAATTCTTTAATTTTCTCCAAAGATTTATTGAAGCTATAGCAGGCTTGTCAAATTACATTACAAATTACATTACAATAGAATAGAAATTGGTTGTCAAGTTATGCTTGAAAACATTGTGTATTAGGTAACATCTCTCTCGAAAAATACATTTTATCTCAAGGGACATACTGGTAAGATAAAGGTTAAATAAAAAGTCTGCACATAATAGTAAAATAAAAAAAAATCATATCTGGTTTTTGCTCCCTTTTAAAGAAAAGCCTCTGATCATATACCAAATTCTTCACACAGTGCAAATCTGTTACAAATACATTGTAGGGTGTTACATTTTTGTATAAGACAATTTACAATGCTGTGCGATTTAAATATTATTACAGCATAACGAGAGAGAAAATCCAAATATAATGTTCCAAATTGTTTTGACTTGAAAGGCTTTTATTCTGAAGAAGACAACGTGGTCCTAGAAACGCCTCTTTCATGACGTCAGAGGATATGCGGAAGTTCATTTCGCCGACATTCCCACATGGTGAAAATGGCTGCTGACGGGGAAAAACAGCAGGGCCACAGAGCTGGCATATACAAACAGAAAAATAAAGTACACAAACATGGTAAACACCGGACGAAAGGTGACATTGAAAGAGAAAACAAAGGTAAGTGATGCTCAGTCACGACGCGTTTTTCTTCTTGGAGTAGTATCTTGGGGCTGTTGTTCCTATGCGCACGTGACGACGACGTGCCTTTTTTTAGTAGGTTTTTGCAATAAAATCCTGTCACGCAGTGTACGTGGAAAGTATATTATTAGAAATGAACTGGTTAAGCTCTCTGAAAAATTAACTCGAGTCCATAACAGACGAACTATAAACGATTTGACGACTTCTTATTTGATATATTGACATTTGATTTATATTTATACATATTATTACAGACTGAGATGGAATCTGATATATTTCATATTGAAAAGCTAGTTTTCTCGCCTTTAGTGTTTTATCTGTGCATTATTTAGTCCATCATCCATAACAAAGTAATAACAAAGAGAGATGAACCTTAAACACAGCCACTTTGTTAGGGTTTCTTTATCCCCATTTAATAGGTGATTACTCTTCATTTTTAGCTAAACAAGACTACTTCCAAATGTGGATTCTTAAAACAGTTTATAGTAGAAATCTTGTTTTTTTACCCTCTAGTAAACTCAGATCACGTAGTCGCACCTTTTTAATATTTGAATTCTTGGATTCATAAAGATATCTTCCTTTTAAACTGTAAATGCTTTATTACTTAATATAGTTACTTTTATGAAAGACAATAATTAAATGATGTATTTTTGCCTAACATGTGATGTGATTTTAGAGTTTTGTTTTTTTTATCCTTAAAGATAGTCAATCTTTGTTTTGTAGTTTGCATTTTTATGCTTCAGTATTACTGTTTATTAATCACATTTTAACCCCCCCCCCCCATTCTTTCATAACAGCCCCTATTTCTATCTCTGAAAGAACAAAATAACCATAGGCAAAAACGATCCTGTATTTACCTTTAGGGGACCACTTGCAGCACACCACAGTATTGCATATTTGTTTTTAACTGTCCCACAGGGAGAGTTTCAGTGACAGCCCTCACTAAAAAACAACGGAAGGAGCTGAAGAAGATGGACAGAAGGCACAAGGCCAACCAGCTACGCAGAAATAAGAAGGACATGGTATTTCATGTACTGTTTGATGAACCGAATCCTGACATTCTTGTTTGATGCTACAGACTTTCTGTTTCTTGCTGTTGTAGATCCTGACAGAAAAGCGGCGTCTGGGCAGCAGGGACGGACCTCCTCATTTGGTTGTGGTGGTATCCCTACATGCAGGAGCGGATGCTGGTGCTGTAACTAAGCTGCTAAGAGAAGAAGGCTCTGGAGGAATTGTGCAGCAGGAGGGGTGCATCAGTGGCGTTAGCGACAGCTTTGGGCTCATTCTGCCCCGTTTCAAACTAAGGTTCACCTTTCTTAGTCAGAGCACAGGTATGTTTGATTGAGTTCATTGATTTTAAAAGAAACTTTGCTTTAATACATCGTCATAGTTAACTTGAATTTAAAAAAACCCTTTAGAAGCAAAGAGAAAAAGCTCATTTAGAAAACCACACAGCTGGGAAACATGCTACATAATGTATTTTCTGGTGTATAAGTCGCACTGCAGTATAAGTCGCAGGAGCAAAAAAATAAATTATAAAGAAGAAAAACTCATACATACATCCGGAGTATAAGTTGCACTTATATATAAGTCCGACGTTTCTGACCAAATTACCAAGCCCGGTATAATTCTTTGTTCACACCGAACGGAATGCACACTCAAATTCGCGTCCTCTCCCTCTTTTTTGACATGCGTTTAATTTGTTACCTCTACCTCTTTTGACACACGTTAAATTTGATGCTCAATGCTTGTCCGAAAATGTGTTTGTAAACTAGATGCTTCTGTCGAATGAGGGAGAAGCACCCGTCATATTTTTAGCCTCACTGCTACACAAACTGTTTACTGTATGTTTTGTTTATAATGCATGGAAGACGTTGAGAGATCAGGTTTATTCATTTTGAAAAGTTCTACAAAAGCGTCTGTAATCATATCTCCATGCCTCGGCTCATGAGATCATTAAGTCTTTTTTTTTTTTCTTACGGCAATCATTACCTTCAACACAGCATGAGCTGCATATGATTGACGGCGCCACCAGCTGTACTTCCCTGTCTTTGTGACCCAGTTTGATTACTTGCTTTCCAGTAATAGTCCAAGAAAGGGAAAAAACAGTATTGTCTCGATTCAAATAAGAAAAATATAAAGTATAGGAGGAAAAAGATCAGATTCCATGTTTGTTTTGGACAGCAATTCTTCTTCTGCGTTGCTATCAGTAGCAAATACTGATCCACACACCTGCAAGGATCGCTATATATAGGTAGCTGAAACTGGAGTTCCACGTCAGCAGGTACCAATTAAAAAGCTATTTTTAGCTTTCTGTGGAATTTATAGTTCTAAAAGGAAGCTTAGTTAGTGTGTCATGAATAGCATTAGAGCAGTTAAAGCAGGCTGTAATAAAAGCACAAACATCTTTATTGAGATCCTTTTTGAACAAGTAGGACTTGATTTTATGTAAATGTCTGTTTGGCAGACATTTTGGCAGGCAACATTTCTGTCCCACTAGTTTTCTAACTAAAAAAATGATGTTAGATTTTAGATTTGTATTTACGTTGCAGTGATTTTCTGTCCTCATGACTTTGTGATCATTTTCTGTTTCCGCGTTCTGAAACCTCCTGGTCTGGTTTAACAGCTGACATGCACTCCCTGCTGGACGTGGCAAAGATTGCAGACACCCTGGTGTTTGTCATGGATTCTGCTGAAGGTTGGGACAGCTACGGAGAATATTGTCTGTCATGCCTCTTCGCCCAAGGCCTCCCCAGCCATGGTTAGTTTTCCTGTGGTGGACAAAATTGACACTTTTTTGAGGGTTTTATTATCAACTTATTATTTCCTTTAATATTTTGTAACTTCTTGTCTCTCAACTCCCTCCCAGCACTAGTGTGCCAGGGTATGTCAGACGTTCCTGTGAAGAAGAGGGTCGAGTCCAGAAGAGCTTTGTCAAAAATAGCCGAGGTCCGCTTTCCAGATGCCCGTCTTTTCCCCCTGGACTCTGAGCAGGATGCAACTCTGCTTCTCAGACACCTGGGATCTCAGCGACAAAGAAAGCTGGGTTTTCGTTCCAGGCGTTCCCATCTTATAGCACAGAACGTTACTTTTTCACCCAACGACCCTGTAGAGGGAACCGACAGCGGGCGCACCGGCCTTGGCACGCTCTGTGTTTCTGGGTATGTTCGAGGCCATCTTCTTGGGGTACACCGATTGGTGCACATCAGCGGTCACGGAGACTTCCAGCTCAGTCAGATTGATGCTCCATCTGACCCACTTCCACTCAACTTAACCACACCCAGAACGGCAAAACCTGGAAAAATCCAAGAGGTGGAGATGCAGGTAGTTGTTCATTGACTTTTAAATACTTTAAAAAAGGATGTGACAGGTTGAGTCCAGTTTACAAATCAGATAAATCTGCATATTTTCTTACACGACAGAGTTAAATCAGACAGGTTTTCTGCTTGGATCTTAATGGTTTTAAGGATCTCTTAAATTAGCTAACTTGACTTTGACCTTCATTCCTTCATTCAAATCTGTAAGGAGGCATCAATAAAACATGTATTACTGTATTAGTGTGCAGAATCAATGCATGTTTTTTCTACTTAGTTAAAAGACAAACTTTATCTGTCGTGAAACTGCATTTTATGCTATTTAAGATGTTAAAAAAAAAACTACAAGTTTTGTGCCCCACAGGAAAGAGATGTTACCGAGGCTCCTGTGCGAGTTCTCATGAAAGCTGACCCCTCCCTCAGAGAGAGTCTGCAGTCAGAGGCCGAGGTGGACCCCATGGACGGCGAGCAAACGTGGCCGACAGAAGCAGAGCTTTTGGAGGCTGAAGGTGCAGAAACACAGCTTGTACTGCCTGCTTTATCAGACAGATAACTGATCAAAGAGTCTGAGCGGGACCAGGATTGAAAGTTCTCTTTATTGTTCAGACGCCAGAAAAAGCAAAACCATGAAGGTCCCCAAAGGAACATCAGACTACCAAGCAACATGGATCGTTGATGACAATGAGGAGGAAGTGGATGATTTAGATGGAGAAAGCAGTGATGATGATGATGGCAGCATGATGGATGAACCTATGGATAAAGACGATGAAGAAAATGACTCCCAGGTATACATTTAAGGATTTATTACAATCTGAAAGTGGTCCAGTTGCATTTTGTTGTTATAGCAACAGCATGGGTGATGAAAGGGGGCGTCCAAACATGTGAAGGGTGAGCATATTGAGCAAAAGGTGTGGAGTGTCTGTGTTTCTGGGGCTGAAACCTGCATACGTGACCCACAGTCATTGCACGCTGCTGGTTGGAGGCACTGTTTGTTTTCTCAGTGTCCGTCTGTGGCTCACCGTGCCAGGCTGCTTACCACAACACAACAATAGTGTTTGGAGCAGGGGTCCCGAGAGAAGCCTCCTGTCTTCCTGTCTTGTGAAGCAAACTTCCCGTCTGGACGAAGGGAAGGGTTGGCCATTTATTTCTTTGCATCTTTGCTTGAAAAGAAGCTGGCGAACCTCTCCTTATGCAACCGGTTCCTTAGGATCTGGAGCTGTTATTAGCACTCACAGGAATACCTACCTCAGAGAGGGTAACAATGGAAAAAGGGTACTTCAAATGATGAGGATTATTGTTATTGTGCAGCAGGGGTGTTGGAGAACTTTTGAATCAACCCCATGCAGAGTTCTTTCCGCTCAACCATCAGGCTTTGACTGCACTATGCCAGCTTGATGGCAGAGGTGAAGCATGTGTTTTCTAAAGGTTCCTTTCCTTTAACAAATTAATGACATGGAAGTTGAAATTGTAAGACAAGAGAGGATGTCCTGTCCTGTACGTTTGGAAACCTGCACAATATTAACACAATGCAGATATTTGACAGTGTCCTCCAGGGAGCTCTGAACCCGCCAACGCAAACAGACGCAAACGCCATCATGAACACAGCTGAAGTTTTTGGTTTTGCTCAAGTTATGCACTTGATTTAAGCTTAGAGACATTGTTTTGTCAGCAGAAATGTGAGATGAGTTTTTAAACTCACAGAGAGGAAAATTATTAATTCTAAAATTCCGACCTGGATGCAGAAATAAAAAGTTTTAAAAAAGTTAAAAGATTTATTAAAAACACCCAGAACTTTGCGGTTTGCTAGTAGATGGCAATGGCAACAGAGTAAAAACTGTGATTATAGTTGTAAGAAGAAAACTGATTAATAAAAGGATTAAAGAAATGAACATACATATCAAGAAATGACTTAAAAGCTGGAAAAATGATTTATGTAATGGCAGAAAGATTACAACCAGAACCATGCAGGTGGGAGAGATGGCCTCCAAAAATAAAAAAATCAACAAAAACATTTGTCATGGTGGGAGTTTAGGATTTGCATTATGAAAGGGCTTTGGTTTCGTTGTATTTTGTAGAAAATATCTGCTGGACAGTTGTCCAGCTTGTGTTTCTAGACCTTTTGCTATGAAACAAAAAAGAAGATATTAGGTTGAGTCTGAATTCCTTAGTGCGCTCTATATTGCGTTCACCATGTTTTTGGCTGTTTAAATCTACAATTCTAAAATCCAGTGCCCTAGAAATTTCCCAGAAGTCTCTGCAAAAAAATCGATGTGCAGTGGTGATCACTAGATTGGTGAATATACCACAAAGCATTTCATTTTGGGCGACAGTGGCACAGGTGGTTGAGCGGGTCGTCCAATGATCGAAGGGTTGGCGGTTCGATCCCCGCTCCCACCAGCCAAAATGTCGTTGTGTCCTTGGGCAAGACACTTCACCCTCCTTGCCTCCAGTGTGGCTCCACTGGTGTGTGAATGTGTATGAATGATCCCGGTGATGGTCAGAGGGGCCGTAGGCGCGAAATGGCAGCCACGCCTCTGTCAGTCTGCCCCAGGGCAGCTGTGGCTACAACAGTAGCTCACCATCACCAAGTATGAATGAGGAGTGAATGAATAATGGACATAATGTAAGCGCTTTGGGTGTCTTGAAAAGCGCAGATAAATCCAATCCATTATTATTATTATTATTTGAATGAATTTTCAAGTGAAAAATATGTGAAAAACATATTTCAATTTTTTTTTATTAGCCATTCCAGTTTACAATTTCAGAAAACAGTGGATTCATAAACAGTCTTTGTAAAATGTTCATATTTCTAATGTTACGTCATATTTTCCAAATAAAAAAACAAATTGTGAGCATGGCGTCCGAATAGCTTCTAAAATCCTGGGCACTAGATGATAGAGAGTTTTTTAGTTGAAAGGTAGTGGGGAGGGAATTCAGACATAGCCTTTGTCTTTTTTGTATTTGCTTCATCAATAAAGTTGGCTTCCTTCAATTGATTGCAGTCCACTTTGACATCATGATTTAACTCTAGAGCATCAAAACAAACATTTTTTCTGCTTAGGAACCTGATTCAAGCGGTGTCTCAGAAGAGGAGGAAGACGAAGAGGAAGAAGAGGAGGTGTGCTCCACAGAGAGAGCAGGAGCAGATCATCGCTATGATGAGAACATGGATCAAGCAGGAGAAGAAGAAGGTCTGAAACTCTACCGGGAGGCTCGATCCCATGAGATGTTCCCTGATGAGGTGGACACGCCCCTTGAGACTCCTGCCAGAACCAGGTTGGTGTGCTCTCATGTAGGACCTTTCTCTGCTGCCCTCTTCAGATGCCACCCCATGACTTTTTCTTGTCTTTTACTCCAAGGTTCCAGCGCTACAGGGGCTTAAAGAGTTTCCGCACCTCCCCTTGGGACCCCATGGAGAATTTGCCTCACAACTACTCGCGCATCTTCCAGTTCCAGAGCTTTGAACGCACCCGCAGACGCATACTGGCAGAGGCTGCAGCCGAGGATGAGGGCGCGCTGGTAAAAGGAGACGCCATTTTCATCTGGAACTGAACAGTTACTGGGTATTTGAACCTCTGCTCTTTTCAGAGTGGCTGGTATGTGACGCTGCACATCATCAATGTGCCGTTTTCTGTGATGGAGAGTGTCCAGTCTGGAAAACCCCTGGTGTTGGTGTCTCTCCTGCCTCATGAACAGAAGGTACTGCTGCACGGTCACACAAACGGCAGTGTGCCACAGACCACACTGAAGCTTTTATTCCTTCCACAGATGTCGGTGATGCATGTCTTGGTGCAAAGACACCCCAGTAACACAGAGCCAATCAAATCCAAAGAGGAGCTCGTGTTCCACTGTGGATTCCGGAGGTTTCGGGCTTCCCCGATATTCTCTCAGCACACGTCAGGTAGGACACCTTTCTCTCCTGAGCTAAATGTACAGACTTCGGCCAAATCCACATTTTTCCCCTACAGCTTCGCCCTACCCCTAGTTATAGGAAATTGCTTCTTTTGATTCGGGCATCACTCCCACTCAATGGCGTCATCAGTAGTCACCGGTCATCCACGTAAGCGCGTAGCTGCCAGCGCTCAGAAAATGCACTTTAAAAAAGTACTGCTTAAACAAAAAGTCATTAGTTACATTTACATGTAAATGTCTGTGCTTCAGAGCACACCCCATGAAGAAAAGCGCTTCTCCTCCACGGCACAGCGTGGCATGGATGGATGGCACACTCACGCACGCACACACACACACACACACAGGGGGGTTTCATTCGAAAAAACTGTTTTGGGCACCCCTATAATGCCCCCACAGTTGGAGGGATAGGGAGAAGCCATAGAGATAGGGGAAGAATTTGGATTGGGACTTAGAAATCTCCTAAATGCCACGGACAGCAGTTCAAACGCCAGAAAAAATGGTAACAGAAGCACTAAAACTAAATGATGTGCTTTTACATTTATTATGGCCAATAATTATTGATTTTTTAACTCCTTTTTTAGCCGACAAGCATAAGATGGAGCGCTTTCTGAGGCCCGATGCTCCCACTGTGGTGTCGTTGTATGCCCCCATCACCTTCCCTCCTGCTGGAGTCCTTCTCTTCAAACAAAGAAAAGATGGTGAGATGTCAAGACCCGTTTGGATTTGAAAACAGATTTTTTTTTTTTTTGATGATCATCTTGTCAGTTTATTTCACATAAAGAAACCTGAGGTAGATCAGCAGCAGCTGTTGTTTCCTCACAGGTGTGCAGGACCTGGTGGCTACTGGGAGTCTGCTTAGCTGCGACCCCCAGAGAGTTGTACTGAAGAGGATTGTCCTTAGCGGGCACCCTTTCAAAATTAACCGGCGCTCAGCTGTTGTCCGGTACATGTTCTTTAACAGAGGTGAGAGGACGTCCCAGCTGCTGTGATAAAGTCGGGTGTGTGTTTCCCTGGAGTGTAAACCCTCTTTGGTTGTGTTTGTGCCAGAGGACATCATGTGGTTCAAACCAGTGGAGCTGAGGACAAAATGGGGTCGCAGAGGCCACATCAAAGAAGCATTAGGTGAGATTATATTTCCCAAAACTTTGTATTTTGTCCTTTTTTGTTTGTTGTTTTTAAAGTTTCGTCTTTTGTACATCCTAACTTGTGTACTAAAATTGCAGGAACACATGGTCACATGAAGTGTGTCTTTGACAACCAGCTGCGGTCCCAAGACACCGTCCTGATGAATTTATACAAAAGAGTGTATCCTCATTGGACGTATGATCCATATGTCCCCTCCCCCTCACCTTGGTTCAAATCAGAGGTTACTGTGGATTTGGAGGACTTGGAAATGGAATAGAAGAAAACCAAGGAAGAATAGGGAAAATAACAGCAAGAATAAATGCATGATTCAGTCAAAAAATGTCTGCAATAAAGTTATTTTCATGCAATTTTTATGTGTGGTTGAATTGAAGTCACTTAAAGTCCTACTTCGATCATCTTCTGATCTATTATGATTATGCTGTTTTTAGCCAAAAAAAACCCACCAAACTGTTATCTTGGACATAGTTTCTGCAGGGCGACAGTTCATTAGAAATTGGCCTAATGATAGATATTCTTGGCTAGAAGTTGGTGCATCAGAATGGAGCAGAGCAGGGAGCTTGTGGCCAGCCGTTGGACGTCCCACATCACATATGCAAGCTTTGCCATCGTTTTATTTATTTTTTCCATCTACTCCTGATTCACAACGATTTGAATGAATACATACTCAGAAATTCCATTTTAAGATGAATTTGTTTTATACATGTCCTCCATCATGAGAGAAATGCCACAAGAACATGTTACAAACACCAAAACACTTGATTTTCATTTGAGTTTGTGTGACCACTAGATGGCAGTCATGGCTCAGTAAAAGGCTCCCTCACTACATTGTAGGAAACAGCTGTGCGTGTTTGATACTTGAGATTAAACAAATCCAGGGGCTGTTACCTCAACCGCTTGTAATAATTCTGACATTCAGTCATGTTTCAAGCTCATTATGCTGGAAACTTGAAGGGATGCATAGGTGGCAGGGTCCCTGCAGCCACATTAAAGAAGCTAGAACACGACAAAGTCGGTATTTAGATAATGTGATGTTTGAGGAACTGTAATTACACATGAAAAACTTCACAATTGTATTTTGAGCAAGGTTTCTGTATCCAGAGAATGATGATTTACTTTAGAAATGTAGATAAATGGCAGATGTGGAAACCCTCATAATGAATTGAATATAGGAAATGACTGCAGCACATAAAACAAAAGTAAAAAAAATCCAAACACACGTTTTCTATAGTTTACAGGTGTGAACATATACAAATAAGCAATACTTCTGCAGTTCCAAGCACCCGGCACTTTCTCCAAGGTGGTCTTGCCCTGACCCGGAGTCTATTATCAAATCCAGTCTCCATACACACACACACACACACACACACACAAAAACAGATCATGACCTCTTCTATTTTAAAACTCGACTTGAGATGCTCCACAATTTTGCATCCTTCCCAGCCCATACTTTCTTCCTCATGCAGATTTATGACATGCAATATTTATCATAAAAACTAAGCCCTCGCATGCCTGCAGCAGCATGATTCATCCATGGACTGAGCTGGGACTGCAGCACGGAGGCATGCCAATATGTCTGGGAAACCAGGAGGTGAAGACTTTGAGATGGAGAGGAGAATGGGATCCAAGAAAAGAAGGGGAGCTAAAGTTCATTCTGTGCTTCTTTTTCCCATTTGATTTCCCATTTGACAGTGGAAAACTGGAAGTAAAAGATAATAGAATTGAGAAAGACAAATGTCAGCATTGCCCATTGGGGGCAAACTGAATACTGCACTGTATTGTAGTAACACTCAATTTGTTTTCCCCTCTTCTACTTTATAATAAAGAATACTTGCAGAAACTAACATTGTGCATGTTCAGGTATGAAGGGGGCTTTGCTCTACTGGCCAGCTAAGTGTGGCGTACGGGGTTTATTGCCCTGTAATGGATAACACTTACATATGCTATCAGAGTGGAGCAGAATTTAAATAAGCAGAATAAACATCTGTTAGAGGGGCCCAACAGCAAAGTAACTAACCTATGAATTAAGTACTTTGGCCCCCATCATCATCAGGAAACCTGAATGCTGATGACTTTGTTCATCTGGATCAATGCTCCCACACTTAAAAAAAAAAGAAGGGTACAGAGGGAGTGAGGACTTAGAGGTGACATTCAATATTTATAAAACCGGGAATGTCAAAAGAAGGGCAGATTTAGAAAATTAAACTAAGACGACAAAGACGGTGTGTACAATAGAGGAATGTAAGACTCCGAGGCGGTGTGGGCGAGGGAGTAGCAGAGTGAGAGTGGCTGGCGTTTATGGATTGCAGATGTGGCGCGTTGAGGTTTTGGCAGGGGCCTCGCGCCTGAATCCTGCACCGGCTGGGTGGCACCGGGGTGAGAGGGAGGTCACTGCACCGCACCACACAGCCCACAAAATACTAAGTTCTGGGGGAGAAGGGTCAAATACACAGTAATGTAGATCTGCAAGACTATCATCCCAAACACATCACCCTTTGGATTTAATAATAATAATAATAATAAAGTCATCAAAATGATCTGCACATTTTCTCAGACATGAAAGATGAACCACTTGCAGACAGCTCCGCATTAGCACTGTAAGAGAAGACTTCTAAAATGAAGGAAACCAGCAAAATCACACGTGGGCAAAGTTATGAAGGTGCAGTGTCTCCCAGCTGCCATCAGCAAAGGGGCAGGGTACTCGTAACTCTTATCATCACTTTACCAACATAAGATGTTGGTAAAGTTAAAAATTAGGCTCACGTAGTATTCTCTCTCAGAGGGAACAGGTCACTGTAAATCAAAACCAAATGTCCAGAGTGATTTCAGTTGCATTAAAACAGACTAAATGTTGTAACCCCAAACACCAGGAGCAGGAGACATTGATTGATTTGAAGCAAAACCCATTTCCAGCTACCTGATCGGAACTCAGCTAAACACATTTGGAACATTTTGGACTATTAATCAGGCAGCACTATACTTCTGCCATGAAATGTGAAGACTTTTTTTTATTGTAGCAGCATTTTCTGTCCCACCAGTGGATTTGTGAAATCAGTTTTAAAAAGTTCATTGAAAGGTTGTCCAATCCCCCCCCCCGATATATCGATATCCACCCATATCTGTTACACGTGTGTGCATGCTGAGGTGACCCACTGCACATTCAGAGCTACATACCTCAGTGCAAAGAATTTTAATCCTTGGAATAAAACTCTAAATGTTGGGGCACACAGAGCGGTAACTGGCTACTGGGGTTCAAAGTGGAACACAGGTACTGCAAAAAAACTTTGTGCACACAACCACATTGAAAATTAGACTAAATGTTTATAATAATGACAAAAAATGAGGAAAAATGTGCATAATTCTCCATACAACATTATGATGCTTTTCCTGTGCAACATGCATAATTTCACACCATTGCTGAACATATTTGTTACCCAAAACAATCAGCAAAAATCACAGCTTTTTGCGGAGACTAAATAAAAACTAAATAAAAAGGAATAAAAAGCCTTTTGACTTAAAAATGTCTGTAATTTTTCACAGATTTCTGTTTAGGTTAAACATTCTGGTCAAGAAAATATTTGTTCTTTTTTTATTTTCCTTTTCCAAAATAAAAAAATCTGTTATTTTCTAGGACATAATTCATTAGAAATTCACCTCTGTGTTGTTGGCGAAACTGTTGGCGGGAGTAAACCTGCCACCATTTCCCATCATCCATCTGTAACACCCGCTCCTGCCAGCTCACAGCCCCTCACAACCCCAAACGTAATATTATCTGTGCAACAAAAATGGGGAGCAATATTGGAGTTATCCAGCTGTACAGTTTTGTGTCAGGTTACAGCTCGGATGAGGAAAATGAAGTCGCCTGCAAGTGGATTCATCAGAATGGAGCAGAGCAGGGAGCTCCTGGCCCACTGATGGTAGCACCCACGTCACATCTACAAGTTTTTTCCAACTGCATTTCTTTGTCTGCTCCTGATTCACAATGATTTGAATAAAGAAACACTCAGAAATGCAATTATAATCCAAAGTTTCTTTATATATGTTGTCCTCTATCATGAGAAAATGCCAAAAGGACATGTTAAAAACACCAAAAACTTGATTTTTTTTGCCATTTTGTGCCATGATGTGTGGCGTTTTGCGCTGTTTGGAAAAGTAGCTTTCGTTTAGTTGGGTACACCTCATGTACCCTCCAGTTTATGAAGGTGCTGCCTGACGGCACTCACACATCAAGGTCCAGCTCTGTTTTTCTTTTCTTGTGATATCATTCCTTTCCTCTTTGTTCCCCTTATTCTGCCTCTTAGCCTGGTCTTGACTCCCTGGTTCCTGGCCAGGCCTGCTGTCCCCGGAGGAGCCAGAGAGGAGATGGAGAAGGGGCACCACCGGGGTTTTGAGACCAACTCCAAAGCCACAACTGCATCAGCTCCTCTCCTCTCTTCTCCTCCTGGCACCCTCCCCAGCTCTGCCATTAATCAGAAGTGAAAGGGTATTTGAGTGCATGTGTGTTTGTGAGTGAAAGACAAAGATGTAGAGTGTGTGAGCAGCTCAGTGTTTATGTGAGTCTATTTGTGCTGATAGGGAGCTGGATGGTCGGTCGTGATGGTATGGAGACCAGGACCATACAACAAAGCCTGAGAGTTCATCTAGAGAACAAAGGAGGTGGGAGGGAGGATGACTGACTTGAAGCCTGGCGAACACATTGGGGCTGCCAGCGATGAGAAGGAGAATGATCTGCAGAGGTTTTTAAGGTTACACCATGAGATCAACATATTTACAGATGGCTTAAACCATTTTTGCTTTGCTACGAAATCCTTCAGGCTGGGATTCTCTTGAGATTTATGAACCGAAGTGCCAAAACTGCACCTGCTCAAAAACAAGAAGAGGGGCCAGCAGTCCATGACCTAAAAAGTTAACAAATTACATCAAGATTCCTGTCAAAGTTTGGTTGTCTTTCTCTTTCCTTTCTCTGATTATTCAGGTGGGAGTTAGATCCCACAGAAAAAAAGAAAAGAAATCAAACCTGCTCTGCTCCCGCCCGCCAGCGGGCCTCCCAGAGTGCTCTCTTTTTGACATCACTTCACAGAGACTTGGCAAGCTGATCTCTCTGCTGCTCTATCATTCCCTTCTCCCTGCTTCCTGCCCTGATGATGTCACACTCCATATGGTTTTCAGCAGTATCAAGACGGAAAAGCGATTTAGTTAGTGAGAGGATAAGGAGGGGAGAGGAGGAGGGCTGGAATGGGGAGCAGGTTGGACACAAAAAACAAAAGGTTAACTCTTCCCCTTGTGTGCACTGAAAGTGGAGGATCCAGGAGGGAGAAGTGATGTGGAAGAAAAGGAGGTCAGGGGAGAGGAATGGTTGATTTGTGTGAGGCTAATGAGGAGAGACCAGGGAGCAGAGTCTGTGTATCCGATAGCCATGTGCTGCACAGACGCCCACTGGATTGGCTGACACACAACCCTCCAACATGGAAATGCATTTTGACATAGCTACGAATACATGAACTTCTAACACACTGTGAAGGAAAAAGAGGCAAAAACGGTCGGAAGCCTTTTGAATTATTCTGATTTAGCATTATATTTACTCTGCATTTATGTGGTGCCACCTCACAGTGTGAGGGTGTTCCTTGTTCATGTGTGGGACGGAGCGGCCACACGAGGCTAACTGATTACTATTGACAAATAGAAGAAAAAACAAATCTGGGCCTTTAAGAAGATGCCAACAAAACCAACTCCGGCGGTTAACTACATTTTAACTTAACCAAATGAAAAATCCAACAAACTGACATTAAATGACCTACAAATCAAACACAATGGAGAACATATTATCAGATCCCTCTAAAAAACATAGGGAAAACTAAAAAAAATAAAAAACATTTCTACAGGACTATAGATAAGAATAAACATAGGACTTGGATTTTCAGGAAAAAAATTGCAATCCTCACAAAACAAAACAGTATCCATTCCCATTTTCCCTTGGTACCTCCCGATTGGCTGTCTTGTGTACATAATGCCCCTCCTTCCTGTAGTGACCATGTGGCACCAGGAGCATGACCAACCTGCAGCATCCAGCAGTTTGCCAAGGACCGGTAACGACAAACTAAATGTACTAATTACACAGAAAAATGGACTTTAATAAACAAACACATTATGTATTTGTAAACTAAACAGGTGTGTGCAAAATATGAAATGAAACAAATGTTTTGAAGGCAAAATTAATTAGTAACTCGAACACAATATTTTCTGGTGTTTTATTCACATTCTTGAATTGCGATTCAATACATATTATTTTGATGGATTTTGATGGATTTTATTTTGATAGAGTCTCTATCAGGTTGCACACCTCATCAAGTTAACTGTTACAGTCAAACTTTTATAATAGAACAGAGTTTTCTTTTTAAGTAGGCTGCAGGCCTAGAATGCATTCACATTAGTTAAAGAAGTCCATAACCCAAAACGCTTTTTTTGGGGGTCAAATTCTATCCAGAAAAAAATACAACTGAACCATATTTGTAAAAGGCTAATACATTTTGAAAGCATTTAGACTTAAAAATGTCTGTAATATTTCACAGATTTTGGTTTCGGTTAAACAATCTGGTCAAGAAAAGATTTATTCTTTTTTATTTTACTTTTCCTGATTTAAACCTTCCAGGTTATCAAAATAGCAACCAACTAGTTAACAGAACAGAGCCTTAAGAGACAACCAATTGAAGAAAAAAGCTGCACACAGATGTAAGCAACTGTTTTTACAGTTAGTTTTATTATAATTATGCATTGTTTTGCCAAATTAAAAAAATCTGTTATTTTCTAGGACATAGTTCATTAGAAATTCACCTCTGTGTTGTTGGCGAAACTGTTGGTGGGAGTAAACCTGCCACCATTTCCCATCATCCATCTGTGTACACGCGCTCAGGCTTACAGCTCCTCACAACCAAAACCTAAAGTTATCTGTGCAACAAAAATGGTAAGAAATATTGAAGCTATCCAGTCATACAGTTTTGAGCCAGATGCCAGCTCAGACAAGAAAAACAAAGATATACATGGATCTATTTTTCTGCAAATGGATGCATCAGAATGGAGCTGAGCAGGGAGTTTTTGCCCCGCCAATTGTAGCTTCTACGTCACATCTGCAAGCTTTTTCCAATGGCATTTTCTCGTTTGCTTCTGATTCACAACAATTTGAATAAAGAAATAAAAATTTCTTGTATTAAAAATGAAATTTTTATCCAGCTACATTGTTTTGAGCCAAATGCTAGCTCGGACAAGAAAAACAAAGACTTACATGGAGCTAATCGTCTACAAGCACATACATCAGAATGGAGTGGAGCAGGGAGCTTGTGGCTTGCCATAGTAACTAAATAATTATTTTAAATTCTCAAGAAAATTTCTCTTCAGCACTTTTTCATAACCACTGCTGCAAAACAAAATGGAGAAAACATGATTCCCCCCCAAAAAAAAATACACTAAATCTTCTCCAAAATTAATCTGATGAAATTGACAACAAAAGAAGTAAAAAGTATCAAATCTACAGTGCTGGTCATTTAAAATTTTCATTTAAAAATAATATGATATGACAATTCACATATTACTGACTCCTATAAAGGAAACTGGATTTTTCAAATATAATAGTAACAATAATATTTTTAAATGCTTCATGTTTGGAGATCTCAACTTGATTGGTGATTTGTAGCAAAAACTTAAGGCCAAGGTCTCCAAAAAGTCAGAAGACAATTTACACTCTTTTATGCTTCTCTGTGTAAAGAGCAATCAAGTATTTTTTTTTATCTGGCAGTAATCATGGCAAAGTAATTGTCCATCACCACCAGATGGGCAACCTAAAATAGAGAGTGAATGCACAAAACAAGACTGCTCATTCAAATCACATGCCTTGCACGCCTTTGCACTAAAGCTGTCGCTAAACAGCTCATTACAATGAATTAAGAGTGGTCTGTGTGTAAATGTTGAACCTACCATTCAATTTTTGGTGGATGCTTGAGGGGTGTGTGCCTGGTATGGTGGTGCGGTCACAGCAATCATCTGGAGATATGTGTGGCCTTGTCCCTCTGGAAGAAAGAAAGCTGAGACGGATGATTGATGAGAAGGAAGGGAAGAGGAGAGAGCAAAAAGGGCTGTTGTTAGGGGTTGAGAAGAGCATGGAACGGTTGTTTTGAGGTGATCAAATGACTCTCGGAATGTCATATCTATTGTCCAATCCTCCTGTCTTTCTGCTGGCAGGCAGAAATGCAGTAATCGTTGGGTGACTGCAGTATTCCTCACTAAAAATCTAAAACGAGGTGATTTGGACCTTGGAGACACAGTGACCCTGGAACATGTCTAGTCACAGATGCCTAAAAAGTTGGCTACATCTTTTCAAAGTTTCTCTATCCACTGAGATTCATCAAGATATAAGCCTTATGTGGAACCTGCGATCCTCACACTTGGAAAGGTGTTTGATTTAAAGGGTGACAGTTTACTGTTTAGGGATTTGCTGCTCAGCCTGCTTTATCTCCGGCTCTGGTTTTTGACTGAAAAACGGCCTTTGGAAAAGCCGGGGCGTACAGGCGGCACAGGGGTATTCCCTCTGCCTCGTTTGGAGCTCAGCTTCATTTTGAATCAACCAGCATTTTTTTTTTGGGTTTTCCAGTTCATCAGGAGTTCAGCCATTCAGGTTTGCTGCGCTGAAGATTGTGCTGTTAAATTGTGTTTTGACAGGCTGAAATTAAATGTCTAACGCAGGCCTCAGGAGGCTGATTGATTAGTGAGATAAGGCCTGAGTGGGAAGACAACGGCTGTACCCGCAGACACACAAACGAGGCAATAAGTTTTTTAGCATTATCCTTAAAAAAATATATATTATTATTGGAAAAAATTCCCTTGACTGGCCAGTTAGCAATAAGAAGGCAGACAGGAAACATGGGGTAGTGGTGGTGGGGTGTTTGACATGCAACAAAGCCCTCCAGCTGGAACTGAACCAGGGACTTTATGAGTCTGTGGCGACTCTTTAATTATCCAAGATACAGGGTGCATGCTCTGTTAATGACATCAAAACCATTTTATTTGCCTTTAATCATATTTTCCTCAGGCTGTGCGCTGGTTTAATCTCTTGGTCTGTGGATGAGCAGAGTAAGAGGGTATGCTCTTATAAAGCAGCAGAAGTGTACACAAGACCGTTTTTTGTGTTATTAATGATGCTTTTGTAAACTGTTTACATTTTTAGACATTAAATAAAGACATTTATAACATTTGTGACAAGTGTGGCAGTGCTATGGCATGTTTTATAGCAGCATTTTCTACAAACGCACTTTGGAATTTCATTTTCTCAGGCTGTAACATTTTATTCTGATTATTGGGAAGAATTGTGGTGTAAATAATTGCACATTCAGATTCCTGGTCAATTTTAAAATACCACGAGTAACGCAAAAGAACTAGGAATGATCAAGACTTGCAGCATAGTCATTCTTAGTTAAATGTGTGTAATAAAAGAAAGGATCACCTGTTCGACCTGCAGCGCAACATAATGCATCATTAAGTGTCTTGGCGAAAACTATTTTTGACCATGAATTGAAACACTCACATCCTTGATAGACGATATCTATTCTCCGTCTCAACTTTGCCTGCTGCTCTGTGTGAGGTTATCACCAGTTCATCGAGGGAACATGGAAGTGGGAGACAATGCCTTCCTCAACTTCTTGGGGTGGATCATATCATTTCAATGAAACAGCAGCACCTTGAACTCGCGTAATTTAAAGAGGAAGAGACCCTGCACGCCCTCATGGGATTGTCAGCTGCTATTGCAATCAAAACAAACACAAACAGGCCTCACTTTTGCGTTTGTCTGGGTCACATCAGCCGTCTGCCTCGTGCAGTGATGGGAAAGTCATTTGCTTCGTCTGTTTGCTGTCATTTCAACCATTTTCAACCGCTCTGAAAAAACAACAGGTTTTTTCACAAAACATTATTGACTTGAATGTGAAATTGCTGGTTTGATTTAAAGGCAGTAGCTGTAGAAGTTGACAGGTCAAAAGACCCATTTTTGGACTTGTTATAAATGACTTGATTTTGATTAAACAAATAAAAAAGGTGTGCATCTCTGCAACATGACATACTTAGTGGTTACTTTAGATTAAAAAAAGCCTTAACTATGGATAATTAAGATCAGGGGGCTACACCCTGAGGTTCCATTGCCACATCTGGCTCTTTTAATCCTCCATTGTGGCTCTTTGGTTAAATAAGAACAAAAAAATGTATAGTTTTAAAATGCAACGGTAAAGTAAAAAGTTAATAAGTATTAAAGTTTAAAAAAAAAGCATGTAAACTTACTCAAACTTCATTCAACTCCTTTAGAGACAGTCAGACTAAAGCTTTCTGACAGATTTGTAAGTACCATGAACCACAATAAAATCAAGTGGAAGTCAGTGAGCACAACCAGAGTTAAGGTGCACAGGATTATAAGACAGATTTCCTATTTTTGCACCTTAGGGTGCGGAAAATACGGCAAGGGACAATTAATTAGCTCTGATTTCATTTGAGTCCATTAGATTTACCCATTTGTGGCTGAGATGAACCACAAACAGTAAAATAAACTTTTTATTTTCAAATCACTGCTGACATTACAGTATCACCTCCTACATTTGGTGTATTGAGATGATTGTGACTCGGGTGTCTTTTATTTTGAAAGAAAGTCATGAGAATCTCTGTCAAAAGTTATAAAAAAAACCTTCCTATTTAAAAAAAACCGAAATGTTTATATTTTATTTATGTCAAAAAGCAAAAGAGTGTTCAAATTGATCACTACAGTAACAAATCTGGGTTTTATTTTTCTAAAAGGTGAAGACTTTATGGCTCCAATGGGTTGCAGTCATTGAGAAATCGACCCAAATTAATGGCTCTTCAAGTGTTGAAGGTTACAGGCCCCTGGTTTAGGTATCTGAAAGGGCACAAAGCCATTAGTTTTAAATATTTTAAAATGAATTGCTTGCATTATTTTACTGTTAAACGATTAAGTCTTTCTGGGTTTATCTTCTTGATAATCTAATATGCATAAAGATGCCTGCAATGATATGATTTAGCTATTACAGACTGTTTTTAATGTCTCTTCAAATGTAGGATTTACGGTGAAGCAGGTCGTGGCTCACCTTCCAATGCGCCCCCGCCATCACCGCGCGCGCGTCCGCTGCTGTCACGAGGCCTGTGGGACTTCCGCCGTTGGGTGTCGCTGTGCGACACGCATACTCCTTGCAGGCGGCACGCTTGGTCCGATCGGACCCCGGCACAGCCTAAAGGTGTCAGATCGTCCCGCTGACATGTGAGGATTTTTGAAGTGTGGAAGAGGCTGAAGGAGAGGAAACTGGACAGGAAAAGCGCGCGGAAGGGAAGGTCTGAGGAGAAAGAAGGGTTGGAGTGCGGAGGGAAGTGCGGAGCGATTGCCGAAGAAGAGGAGGGAGAAGACACGGCCAGAGCACCAGACATGAGTGCGAGGTAAGAGGGACGGAGGCAGAGGGGCAAAGGGGGTATCCACAGAGACCGGTGTCAGGAAGACTGACTTTTATGAGTTTACCTCACACCTAGTACGTTTGTGTTTTTTTAATTATCGATGAAGCTCGAACTCGTAAAGAAATACACCCATCATTTCATTTCTAATTTTTCTCCTATTAAATACATTTTCCTCACTTAAAATATGCAATCCAACATTTTTTTTTACATTTAAACTTTTTAAGGACCTCCAACAAGAAAAATGAAGAATAGTGAAGGCATTCAAAATAAAAATTTGAAACAAGTATTACATTTGCAGTATTGCCTAAATGCGGCGTTAGACCCTGCTGTCCTTTTCGCAATTCAAAATCACTTGAACCAAACTCTTTATACAACCAGGTAAAGCCCCTGTTGTCTTAGAGGGAAACTTTTTTGTGTTGCCTTATGAGTTTCTCATCCTTTGAAATGCCATCAAGCCTTCTTTTGGCATTTTTTCAGGTGAATTGTCCCGTGGAGGAGAAATATTAAGAACACGTAAATATCTATCGATATACCCAATCAATGGATGTAAATAAAACCCATAAATAACAACAATAATAAGTAATAACTGTGAGGACACACTGGGTTAGGGGGTTTTAAGTCCCTTGAAGGTTTTTGACATCTCAAAACAACTTTTCCATTTTCTGAAACCTCCCCGATCACGCGCAAGAAATGCGCCACGCAGAGTTCGCTTTGGCTTCAACAGCTGCCTGTCTCTTTAAGACGATGTGTTGAGAAGTTCACGTCGAGGTCACTTGAAGTTCCTGCCCTCGATTTTACCTTTTAGTTTTATTATAGACTGACATCACACGGGGCGCTAAAACACTTAAGGCGCATAGAGGCTCCATTATCATCTCCGTGCGCCTTGTTGCTCAGACTCAAAAAATAGCAAAGGGAATTAGAAGTAGGAGAAGAAAAAACAAGAGAGGAAAATGATGCTGCCCTAAGCACGTATTTTTTTTCCTTTTTTTGGAAAGGATGAGAAAGAGTGGAGAGGAGGGGCATTAAGGGAGACAGAGGGAGGAAAAGTGGGTGGGAGGACGTACCCAAGGAGCGAGAAGAAATTCATATCAATTAATAATCATAAAAAAAGAGCTGGCAGACGCGCTCGGAAAACTGGCATGGTTTTTGGGAGGCTGGCAGTTCAGCGCTGAAGCGTCAGATATGACTCCTGGTGACTGCTGAGATGATCATTAAGGGAGACTTAGATCGGATGGCAGAAGACATCGGGTATGCAGGTAAGAACAGAGCCACACAAGCAAAGAGGGACAGGGTGACATTCTGATTTCTTCCTCACTCTACAGCAAACTCCTCAGAGTTTTAAAAGTTTATTTTTTTATTTTTGAGAAATTAAAGCTTTTTGCCAACTTTTCAATTGAACAGGAAAGCTTCGCTTTTCCATTTAACGCAACGTGTTTATTTGAATTTGTGATTTAACTGTCTTAAGGATCAGGCGGCTGACACTGTCATGTAATAATTTATTAAAAATATGTCATAAAAAAGTTTTTTTCCCTTCTTTTTAGTATTTCTTTAAGTGTTTCACTTTTATTAAAAAAAATCCTAAAAGGCGAATATGATGCGCAAATAAATGTCCAATTAATGGTTAATTACCTTTTTTATTTTTATTTTTTTTACTGATGTAGGGCAAAAAGAAAACGCGCTTAAGTTTTAGCAGCAAAGCTGCAGAGGATCTATTTGTTTTAGTACAAGCAACAATGATCAGATTTGGAATGACGGAGGCGCCTCTCTGCGCGGCACCGCGGCTCTGAAGTGCGCAGGAGTCGCTCGAAACAGCTATCCGCCTCAGAGCCGTTTGCTGGAAAGTACTGCTTTCTTTTAAGGATGGATGAGGCGCAAATCAGACGCGGATTCGCTCGTGATTCGGTTGACTGCTCGGTGCGTGACGCGCAGAGTTGAGGCGCGTTTGTGACAGAGAACGAGGGGAGACAGCAGCTTTAAAAACTCCACATGCAGAGCTGAATCCTTTGATCAGACCAAAAATAATTAGGAAATTACAAGTTATCTGTGTACTGTAGCAATAGGGAACAGCGAGCCTCTCATAATAAAATAAGGCAACGTGGTTACATTTTGTCCCATAAAGAAGATTAACCTAATTCAACATTTTTTTATTGTTCTTTTATGCCAATTTAAGGAATTTGCCACCTTTTCACATTCATGTGGATTTCATAAATGCTTTCTTAAGTACGGATGGAAGCAATCAAACAGGGTTTGATGTTCAGTGACTAACGCCAGCTTATTCTCCATATTCAGATTTAAAAGCAAACAATTGATTTAATCTAAAAGCTAAAACTGCAAGGATTTTTTTTAAAATTTAATTTGCATCAACTGTATGTTGCAGCATATTTAGAAAACAGTCAAATTTAGGGGGTTAAAATAAACAAAACTGCGTGAGCTTAGACAGCAAATTCAAATGGAAGAGAATAAAGTGTCAACACAACCTTTTAAGCAGATGTCCAGAGTGTTTATGTGACTCAGACTGAATGTTCTGGCAAGAAATCTAGTTTAGCTTTACCCCAAACCACAAAACGACAAAACAGACAAAACCCCAAACAGTGATTTTTAACTGAATGCAAAAATTCACGTGTCGTCTGTGTAAACTAGTTTTCCTTAATCAGAGTCTTATCAAGAGGTTTGAGTGTCCATTAAAGATAAAGCTGTCTTGTGGATCCTAGAGGAACTAAAGTCAGGTGAAAGCTGAAAAACAACCTAAAATATTTACAACCTGACAATTTACCAAAGCAAACTGCAATATGCTGGTTTAAATATGCTGCATGCCTCTTCTCAGGATGCATTCAGGTTGCACATGCCCTCTAGATTAAACATTATTATATATATATATTACTATAAAGTTTCACTTTTTTTTCTCCAGAGAAGTGATATTAAGCTGAAGTATTGTTTAAGAAAAAGTTTGCCCTTCAAAAGACTCAAGCAGCAAAACAAAAGAAACCCTTGTTTTCTTGATGGGAAACTTAGTCACCATAACATTTGTTACCACAAGATGTAACCAGAACTAATTTATTGGAAGCACGGCTATTTATGTTGCAGCTGCATTACTATTTTTTAACTTACACTTTTAGGGGGGTTTGATTGTAAAAAAACAAAACAAAAAAAAACTTTTTTTTAAATGCTTGTCACAAATCATCACATCGGGGTGCGAGGGGGTATGGTGTCTTCCTTGGAACAGGACTGGGCCGCTTGATCTGCAGAAGAGAAAACACCCTGATGCTATCGGAGTATAAGCACAGTTTGTCACCAGGATCTGTGATGTGAACTAAACTCAGTGGAGGTAAAAATTCAACACGATTGGAAGGTTTAAGGTTGAACATCTTTGATCCGAGCAACGATAAAACACGCGTGGAACTGGCTGTTAGGCAATTAAAGGTAGCAGAGGGAGGAGTATTGTGGGTGACAGATTTGAACATGATGCACTTTTGACCCTCCTTAACTTGTCATTTCTGTCTTATATTATTGTTAGTCTTAATCATTTGTGACAAGATCATGAGTGATAGATTACACTCATCATGTGGGGGTTTGAGCTTATGACATCTGTAGTATAAAAACATATATATTTTTTTATTTAAAAGGTTTCCCCACTACACACACACACACACACACACATCCACAAGTGTTCCCCTCATTATTATGAGCTGGACATCATTGTGACTTTCCATTTCCCATTTTTCAGTGGTGACATGTTATTTTAAGCCTGAAGCTGAACATGAACATTTTTAAAAAATACACAGTTGAAAGCGAACTAACAATGGCCCCTGAGGTTTAAAAAATACTCACTTTTTGCTGTTTTGATGAAAATAAATCCACAACCAGTTTTTGTTCACAACTTCACGTCCGATTTTTTTTTTTTTTTTTAAGTGGAGTCTTCCCCCACTGTCACACTGAGCGCGCACTTTGAATGACATAAACAAGAAGTCAATGAGCTGGTGTCAGGAAGACTGCGATCAGACAGATGCAGTGATTTTTGTTTAGTTGCTTGTTTCCCATCAGCGACTCTCATCCCTGAGGGGCAGTTTGAGACGTTTAATCTGCCATGTAAACTATCCTCAAAAGCCACAGCTTGAACAATACGCGAGGCTTCACGCATGCTGCTGATGTCGTTTATTTTAGGCCTGATGGGACAATTACTGTTGATATTTGAGTGCGCACATTTGATGCCTGAGTCTATCTCAGTGTTGAGAAAATTAATCCAGCAAACGCTGATTTGATTTACACCTTGTGGTTTCGTTGTTCCTTATATGACTGAAAAGAAAGGCGAGCGGGAATCCTGATCTTTTTTTAGATGCGCCAGTCGCCCACAGGTTCATACCTGCTGTTCATCACAGTTATGAAACACCATTCCTTTTTCTTTTTTTTAAAGCCTTTTCCTTCACTTCTGGGATATTTTAATGGGAAGCAAGGAAATGCAAAATATATTTATGGTTTTCTTATTGCAGAGGGTATAAAGGTAAAGAATTGTGGAAAAAAACAGTAAACACTTTAGCTAGAGTTTTCTGTTATTGATTGTGCTTGTTATGCATTTTTAAAACAATTCTGTTCTGTTTTGCCAACAAAATCTGTGAATTATGTATTAGTCATTTGTCAATTGAACTTCCTTAAAGACCTAGTTCTATGAAAATGCTGTTTCGTGGGTTTTTATCATGTTCTTGTCACATTTTTCTCATGATGAAGTACATATAAATATATAAAGAAAAATAAGCTTAACATTACATTTCTTAGTATTTCTTTATTCAGGAGCAGACAAAAAGATGCAGTTGGAAAAAGCTTGTAGCAGTGACGTAGGTGCAAGAGTCTATGGCCCACGTGCTGGCTGGTTCGCTCAATTTTGATACATTCACTTGCTATGATAGATCCATTTGCGTCTTTGTTTTCCTTGTCAAAACCATACACCTGGATAGCTCCAAAATTGCTCACCATTATTGTTGCACTGATGATGTTAGGTTGGGGTTTTGAGAGGCCTAAGCTAGCGGGAAAGAGTTTAAACAAAGGATTAATGGAAAATGAAGGCATACTTACTACATGCTAACAGTCACGCCCACAACTCCTGCCGCCATGCAAAACCTATACCATACACACTACACTGTTTATTTATTTATTTAATTCTGGCTAAAAACAACAATCATAATCAAAAGACTACTGGGAATACTTTAAAATAGCTTAATAGATGATTGAAGTTTAAGTTCAAGTTCCCCTTCTTATATCACTTTAATACTGACATTTTACAGCTTTTAACTTTAAAGCTGTTCCCATCCATCAGTGACCTATGTAGGAGTTGAGAAGATGACATGTTATTTGAGGATCTGCTGCATGACATTTTACAGATCTTGTTTTTTTTTTCAGGTGGCGGACTGAAGACAATGCTGGATGCCATGGACGTTCCAAGTCATTCTAGGGATCTCCTCCTGCAGCTTAACAGCCAGCGTACTAAAGGCTTCCTGTGTGATGTCATCATCGTGGTGCAGAATGCCCTTTTCAGAGCTCACAAGAACATTCTGGCTGCCAGCAGCCTCTACTTGAAGTCTTTGGTGGTTCATGATAACCTCATCAACTTAGACCATGAGATGGTCAGCCCAGGGGTTTTCAGGGTCATTCTGGACTATATCTATACAGGACGTCTGAGTGAAGGAGACCCTACTTCCCCCACTGAACCAAATCTAGGGGCTGTGCTGGCAGCAGCCAGTTACCTTCAACTGCTCGACTTAGTGGCCTTGTGCAAAAAGAAGCTGAGAAGAATTGGAAAGTACCCTCAACGACAAGCTCCTGCCTTTCTACCCTATGCCAAAATGGGGCCTAACAGCATGGGCTTTGGGAGTAGATACAGGGTTTCTACTCCTGTAATTCAGTCCTGTCCACCTGGAGGACTTTTAAATACACCCAGACCACATTCACTAGAGGATATGGTTCCCCATCGGCTAGCAGTTCACACTGGGGAAATATACGCTCCAACCTCCAACCAGGGCTCTCAGGTGTTCCCTCCACTACCAGCAGCTCTACCTGCCCCGCTGGGACACTCAGCTCATGAGAGGAACTGCTCCCCTAGCTTCGGCCTTGACCTTTCTAAGAAAAGCCCCACCACCCAGTCTCAGTTCACACCCTCTCAAACCCGTCTGGCAAACAGTCACAATGAAGAGGAAAGAGATGGAACTCAAAGTGGACGCACAAGTCCAATGCTGAGTATGAATGGGAGAGCATTTGGACCAGAAAAACCTGAGGTTTCCCACCAGACAGGGCCCCGTAGCCCCCCAGCTTTCCCACATCTCAACCAGCCTCTTGGTCCCCACCTCCCTCACCTGCACCGTTCCGGTTCCCAGGGGACAGACCGCTACCCGTGCCCTCCAAGTCCTGAAACTCCTACAGAAGGTGGAGAGGCTGGCAGAGAAACGGGCAACATCTACCGCTGGGTGAAACATGAGCCACTGCCGTATCCAGCTGAGGACGAGGATGAAGACGAGGATGAAGAAGAAGGGGGTGAAAATGGAGAGCAGCATCACAACCACCACAAGCCCGGGGAGGAGAGTGAAGGAGGGGATGACAAGAGCGGATCCGGCACAGAGGAGACAGGCAGTAGCGAGGGTCGTCCGTCGCCTTCTGGACCAATGGGGAGGTTCCACATGCCGTATGAGCCTGAGAGCTTTGGGGACAACGTGTACGTGTGCATACCCTGTGACAAAGGCTTTCCGAGCTCAGAGCAGCTCAACGCTCACGTAGAGACGCACACAGAAGAGGAGCTCTACGGTAACCCCGGAGGAGAGATGGTAAACAACAACAATATCACCAAAAACATGAGTGATAACACAAATGGCTATGAAAGCCTTAACAACACTCTGAACAGTCTGTCTCCCCTGGAGAACAAGTCCACCCATGGCCTGAATTCAGGCGGAATCGCTGAACTGATACGACCTTACCGCTGTTCCACCTGTGAAAAGTCCTATAAAGATCCGGCGACTTTGCGGCAGCACGAGAAGACCCACTGGCTGACACGGCCTTATCCCTGCAGCATTTGCGGTAAGAAGTTCACGCAGCGGGGCACCATGACGCGCCACATGCGCAGCCACCTGGGCCTTAAACCTTTTGCCTGTGACTCGTGTGGCATGCGCTTCACGCGCCAGTATCGCCTCACTGAGCACATGCGAATCCACTCTGGGGAGAAGCCCTATGAATGTCAGGTGTGTGGGGGAAAGTTTGCCCAGCAACGCAACCTCATAAGCCACATGAAGATGCACAGCAATGGAGGCACTGGGGGGGGGCTGACCACCGATGGAAAACTGAAGCTGGATTTTTCCGAGGGCATCTATCCTCTGAGTAAATATGCAGCGGAACACCTGGGGCTGAAGCAGGAGAAGGCTAGTGAGCTTCTCATTCAAGCGCAGCAGCAATTGGTGGCGGATGCCAAAGCCATTGAGAGCCTCTACCCACTTTCCAAACTTGCCTCTGAGCATCTTGGCCTCACCCATGACAAAATGGATGTCCTGGGTCAACCACTGCCCCCTCCTCTACAAGCCCTCTCTGAAGGCCGCACCATTGACCGCTACTCACCCAGCTAAGACATATGACATTTTAACGTGGGTCTGTGTGCACACGCAATTTACAGTATTCTAAAGCCTTTAACCTCAACTCAGTTATCTATCTCGTCTCCACCTCGGACTCGGGCCACATGGAACTGGTCTGCTTATGCACACATACACACCAAAAAAAACGAGACTTTAAGTGCCTTTCTATGCATCTAATGTATCTAAAATCCTCCTTTATAAAGGAGCTTTGAGCTTTTATGTGACCAAGGGGACACTCACTTAAAGAACTTCAGTATTTATGTACAGCATTATGCAAAGAAACAGTTTTCTTTTTAATTCCGCCTTTGAGCCAAAGTGACAATTTGAAAGCCAAAATGAAATTGTTTTATTTATTTTTATATTGTGATGAAATCCAAAGAAAACATGTTGCAAGGAAATGTTGCAATCTGACCCTAAACATGTGTACTACTCATTTTTGTACAAGATAAAGGAAAGTATGGAAGGACAAAAATACTGGGTTGTCCAGACCTAAGCAGAACTTTTCTTTACGAGTATAGAATATACTCATCTGAACTTTAAAGTAATGGGAGTATTATTATTATTATTTTTTATTTTATTGTATTTCATTTTTTGGGGTACTGGACGATTAACGAGTCTTGCTCTTTAGCATCCCCCCTATTTATATGAATTGATTACATGATAAAGCAGTTGCCTGAGTATTTTAGTCTCCAGCCTTACTTTCCCCAAATAAAGTGTCTCAATCCCGTGTAAAGGTATGCATGGACATCTTTTTTCATAATTTGTCACGATAATGTTAGCTAAATTGGCTTCACGCTCAGCATGCAGCAGTTCTTGAGCTAAAACCTCCTGCAGCGGCAAAACGAATGTTCCGATGCTGCAAGCACAGCCCGTTGATCTAATCGCACATACCCAACTGTTGACACACTAATCCCTGATCATGATGAGTGCAGAGTGAACCATGGGTGTTGCCTCTGACACAGTTATATTACTGATATGGATAGACCTGAGCAAAGAGTCAGAGGGCAGAGTAAATGACAAAGACATTTACTGTCAGAAACACTTAATCCATTAATAGCTGTGGTTTGGCAATTTTCCGTGGTCCTGTTCCCGGCTACTATTTAACCAAGAGAGAGCTGTGCTCAGCTTCTTGCCTCAGAGGCATTCTGCAAGCTGGAGGGATGTCCGCTACACAAATAGCAAGCCGGTTATCTGTCAGCGATATGGACATAAGAAGGAGTTTGCGAGTCTTCCCTGGAAGCCAGCGGGGGAACAGGACTCCCCCAGCTGCTGGGCTTCAGTAATCTCTGTGAAATCTCCCTTTTTCCTAGACAATTCGCACTGCTCGCCGACATGATGTCCCATTTCATGCCTGCCAACTCACTCCTCTGATCCATTTTTTAAATGTTTTTTTTTACAAATATCTCCTGGCCTTGCTCTGCTCCAGAATGGCATCAGATGAGGGAAAAAGAGATTTTTCTTGATTAGCGGACCAGCAGTTTCTTCAACTTGAAAACAAAAGAGCACTTAACCAACCGCTGCTGGCGAGATGCAGATCTGCAAGTCAATAATTCAAAGAAGATGTTGGCTTTTTCTTCTTTTTTCCATATTTGCTAGTCCTTAATATTGATCAGACATGTTTGACCACTATAGTGCCACTATATGTCAACCTCCGTGGGTGAATGTGAAGACAAAAGCCATAAATACACTGTGATCGACGTTGTGAATCTAACACGCTCAGAAAATCAGAAAAAGTGCCTGACTTTTGCATCTGAAACATGTGTCTAAAATTTTAAGGGCTTCCTTCCTGTAGCATATGATCATATCAGAACATTTCTTGTCACTTTCTTTAATCGACTTTGTTTTCATCTGAACTGAAAGCAGCACAAGTGAAACTGGTGCTTTTACCTCAGGACTGAACCCACCACGGGGATGTTAAGCTTTTGTACATTTTTACTTAGAACTATCAACACGCCAACATGCACACACCAACATGCACACTTTTTTTTTGTTGTACTTTGATGTGAACAGGGCAGTTGCTCTGTGTTAAACCTGTGTATTTTTCCTGTGTCTAAACATAATTTTATGTGGGATTACTTGTGATATTAACATTTTATTTTCATTAAACGGTGAAAATTGCATTTTGTTGTTCCTGAAGAGGGTTTTCTTGACAAATCAAGTTAAAAAAAAAGGTCTAAATATCTTTTGTAGTCATTTCTTTTCACAATAGTTTGTAGGATGGCTCTTAAGTTGTGTTTTAACCACATACACAGCAATATGGAGGGGATGTGTTGTGTACTGACACATTATTAGCACTTCCTTGAAACAGACAAGCGGTAGCATGAAACCATGAAAACTGGTCTCATATTCTTAGGCCCCGTTTATCCAGAAGTGAGTGAACTCTTGACAAAAACCAGACAGAGGTCACACATGCACACAGGCACACAGGAAGCAGGCTTGTTTAGCTTGATGCTTTAAGTTTGGGGAGTCTGTCATCAAGGCAAAAAAAGGAAAACGCTCTCAGAAAGAAGAGTGTGAAAGAAAATGTGATTATAGGAGCTTTGCCAATTAACATGTGCATTGATGTAAAAATAAATATGAGTCGTGGGAATTTGATTTTTAGTTTTCCCAGTTTAAATACAAATGTGTTCATTACGTTTTCTTGCCAGCACCACTAAAACAACACAGATTTTACAGCCACTTGAGATCTGTGCAGCAGGAAGAAGGGCGATAAAGCTTGAACATTTCTGCAGGATATGCACTGTTTGAAATTTGCTAAATCACAATAATGTGTGCAACAGTGGAGGAGGAGAGTTGAGGATCTATAGAAAGCTTCTTCTCATCTGTTTGTGTGTCATCTTGCTGTTAGAGTGCGTGAAGGACTGTTAATGCATGTCCTGGGAATAGTATTGGTGTGAAGGAGAAGAGCTGAGGCGCAGGAAGTGAACTTTTGGCTGATGTGTCGTGCTGAGCAGGATGTTGCCATGTGTTTCTGCGCAGGAGCAGACACAGAGACAGGGAATGGGGAGGGAGAGGAGCACGGAGAGCACAGCAGGGAGGACGAGAGCCATTGTCTCAAAATGAAGGCTTGTTCTTATTTCTAAAACTCGCTATTCAAACACATGAGTGCACGGTATCTCCTCTTTTCCTTCCCCTGATTGCTCTTTGGGAATACATTTCATGAGGATGTGACACTGTGGGCTTTCAAAGCTGTGCAGTGAATCGTTAAGATTTATGTGTAATGATTTAAAGATTCTTTATGTTTCATTCTATTCCTTTTTTGTGGGTATTCTATGATATACATTTTTATTTTACTTAATATGTTCATATTTTGAACATTTCTGAAAATGGGGGCATTGTTTAGCCCTGAAAATATATGCAAATCATTAATAAAAAAATGATAATATTTCTATGGCTTTGTGGGTGATTCACTTCATCGACATAGAAGTGTTTTGTTTGAGTTTAGTCACAGTAGAAACGATTGCATTCTATTTAAAGTTTTTATCTCAGGAAAAGTAAAGAATCCTCAGATAAGTATTAATATAAACACGATTTACATGATAAACTATTTAAACAATTAATGTTTATAGTTTAAAGTGTCTTTTTTATACTTAAATCTAAATGAAAGTGCTATAAAAAGCTATGAAACCCTTACAGACCAAAATGTGGTTGGGGTTTACAATAAAAAAAAACAAAAAACAAAACAGGAATAGTGACTTTGACTTTGATTTGATTTTACAATGCATGTCAAAAGAACATGAGGATTCAGGAAATGATCCAAATGTGGCTTTTCGCACAGTGAGTTAGAGGATCTGACAAAGGAAAAATTCTTTGTTGAGGCTAATTATAGAAACACAAGTTACTTTTTATTAAGAGTACTGCTTAAATCAGAAATACAGCAATGTAAAAAAGAAAATCAAACCTTAAAAGTTGATTTTTAATTGGACCATTGCAGATGTTCCTTAGGGAGTAAAGGATCCAGCATGATTGCATTGTTATGTAGAAGTACCTGATGCGTTCCTTTAATGCACCTGTCAGTCGACATGTCGTGCTTGGCTCAGAGTGCAGCAGCGTGAAGTGCAACAGAGGCATCAGACTCTTTTAGGAGTCTTTATTACAAGCAGCTGCTGTAAATTTATTTCTCTAAACTGCACTTTTCTGGAAAAACTATTGTATTATGGCTCTTTTTTCCCCCTTCCCTTTTATTACTTTCATAATCCCCCAAAAGTCCCACAACTGCTTTCCCTCTGGCACTTTGCCTCTTTAGTTTTCCCCCTCTTCCTCCCTCTGGTGCAGAGCCTGGCCACTCTGGCCTTTTACCCTCGAAGCACAGCTTCCCTCTTTACCTCTCTCTGGGCCTTCTCTCTTCTTTCACTTAACACAAACCGCTGACCCACGAAACCCCCCCTTCCCATGATCCACTTACTTCCAGCTGTTTTTCATGCTGGAAAAGACAGTTGTCTAAATGTTTATGTGAAAAGCTACTTTCTTTTTCTTTGAGCCTTGATCAATTTACAGAATGAACCTTGTGTTGTGTGTTAAAAAACAGCAGATGGGCCCAAAAAAAAAGAAAGGAGAAAAAAAAAATCAGACTTCATTACTGTTTTCTGACCTTAGAGCCAAGATGTGGCTTACAAAAGGGGAGATTAAAGACGGCATCTTGTTGTAAAGGAAATGCAGAATAATGTGAAGGGAAGTGTTCAGAGTAAAATATGCTCAGAAAGATGCCAGTAAAGTAAACATGTATGAAATTGCACAACTGAGTCGGGCCATGGCTGCACCGGCCAAGTCATGTGCCGAGATGGAGAGAACGAGTAAAGGAGAGGGGTCTGAGTGGAAGAAAACCAGAAACAGAGAAAAATAACTTGCAGTAAATTAAGAAAAACTAGCAGCAGTTTGTGCTTGTTTTTTTTCTGGCGTTTAGTGGGGCAGTTAGATAGACCTTTGTTTTTTTTGTTACTGTTTGATCAGGAAAGACTATTCTTTTAAAAATCTGGTTGTGCATACCCTTGTAAGAAGACACTTTTGCAGGCTGGTAACAGTTACCACCCAGTCAGCCCGAATGTGACTCTTTCTAATTGATCATCTGCTTACATCTGATGGGTCTGTTTAACTTGGACCTATTTTAGTTTTCTATCTCTGGCTTGAGCACATATGAAACAGAGAGCTAGAGAGCGCTGGCTGCAGTCTTTTTGTTTACAGTGTACAACTTCTGCTCCAGAAGTTTAAAATCAAAGACAAACAAAAAAGCAAGGACAAAACAAGCAGGAATTTGCAGGAGTTTTTTTTCTCTCTCAAACACACCCGTGCGCTCACACTCACAGCTGCGTGGCAGACCGCAGCCACAGATTAGGTCAGATTTAATTAGGGTGCCCTGCTCCGCTCAGAGTGTCGTTTCTTATAGCAGAAGCCATTTTTAAAGGAAAGGCGACTCCACGGTCGGCTTCCTCTCAACACACAATGGAACCTGTGCCAAAATATTACTGCGCCTCCGGGCCCAAACACATGTGCTCAAATATGAAAGTATCTACACTGCATTTTGGAAAACATTTGTGTGTTTATAGAGAGAGTTCAGATCTAATGAAGACCACCTTTGAAAAGGCACAACTTCGTTTTAGCGTTAAGAAAGTTTGGCAGTAAACCACTCAACAGACTGCAGTAACTGAAAGTGGAAGAAAATATTCATGACAGAATACAAGCATCAGACATGAAGAGTTCCCAAAGCTGGTGCTACTTTAGCAGAAGAAAATATAAATCATTTTTTTTTTGTATTTCTATGATTTGGAATTCGTTTATTTCAAGCTATCAAAACAAACAAAAAAAAAAAACTTCAAACACAGAAACAGAAATACACAGTATATCTACACACAGATGTATTAAACCAAGGATAATTAATAATGAATTGATTGGAAAATATATATACATACTCATACATCCACTGACACGTATCTTCTGCCTGATGGAAGAGAAACCCTGTTGACCGGGACAAACATCTACAATAAATCCTTTATCCCCATTGCAGTCACTGTTTAATTTAATATAGCACTTGTTTAAAACTGTATGTTGGTGCGTGTGATTTTTATGTATTTATTACATTTTCAAGCTATTTTAACCGTTTTATCAATTTTCTTTAATTTGAATGTGTTTTCCTTGTGAAAGATGAACTTCTGTTCTTTGAACAGACCATAAAGTTTGAAAAGAAAAGAAAGAAAATGTGTTAATAATATTTACCGAAAAACCTTTTAAGTACTTTAAATTCTGAATTTCTTCATTTCAACACCAAACTAGAAGATATTCTAGTTTCTAGAATATTCTAAGATATTCACTGTAAATATTACATGATAAAATAATTGCGATTAACTTAATTTGTAAATTTCAAAATGAGTATTATCTTCTTCATTGATTGATAAAGATTTTTCTTAACTTTTCAAACTTTACTATTATTCAAACTTCTTAAAATATAACTTGTGAATCAAAAAACTAACAAATGAGCCAAAAAAAGAAAAGTTATTGTTTTTTTTATCTTTTCACATACAAAAAACTATTATGCATTGATATACTTTTTTCACAAAATATTAATTTTAGATTAACCTAAATTGGTATTTGTTGAATTTAATCAGCCTTGATTTGCAAGGATTTTATTATTGGTTCTTATAGACCACTGCATCCATTTGTGTGTTTGGCATATTTATTGTGCATGAAATGGGATTTTATTAAATAAAAAAAAAAACTGGGACAAAAGTCTGCAATAAATACCATTTGACTGCAATGGAAACCACAAAAGTGAGAAACTTCAGTTCACTTTCCTTCAATACTCTCTCCCTCAAGTCCATAATCTCCCATATGGAGACATGTGAGTGCCTCATTTAGTGTGGAGAATTTCAAATTAATCTCATACATCACACACAGTCCACATCAAATGTCGAAAAGATCCATTAGTCTGTCAGCAGCAGCTAAACCATCCAGGCAGGCACACACAAACATCCTTCCTCACTGTATGAAAATCACCTTATTATCGCCAGCACGTAAGAAATCATAGCGCCTTCCAGATGTGTGATATGAATCGAGTAACTTGCCACAAATCAAGTCTTGATGTTAAACAAATTAGCATTTCTTCCCCAAGGTGCTGTAAATCATCAACATTCATGAAGCCTGGGTGCTTCCCAAGAGAATTCCCCTACTTAGAATGACAGACATCGTCCCCTCTGCTGTTTCACCTGTAGGTGAACACTGAAAGAACAGCATGGTAACTATCATATGTCTCACTTCATCCTGTTTCCTCAACATGTAGGATGGACCCATTCTGCAAGGATTTGAAATTATAGCAATTACTTAAGGTCCCCAAATCAATCACATCATATCTATTAACATACCTTGGAAGTTCAGACAATCTGTAAACACTTGGGGAGTTTACTCTCACTATCCAAACTACCTTAGACTAAGTGAAGTGGGCCCTCAGACAGAGAGTAGCCCTGCACTGCTTCATACCTCTGCAGCTATGCAACATCTTCCAGAAAGTACAGATCAATGAATTTCAAAATCTGATCTGAACTTTAAATTGCTGCAAAAAACAAGGTCAAAATTTACAATTACAGATAAATGCAGCTCCTATTTTACCTTCAGTTTGGATGATTACATCCTGAGAAAAGGAAATCCAGAGCTCATATTTTGGATACTCAAGTGTTTTTCATGAAGGGACTCTTTACTCAAGGCTGAAGCCATTTTTGTTTTAGTTAAAACTTCTTACTAATCTTTTTCACCAGCAAAAATTCCCCTCAAATTCATTGAACAAAAAGTGTTATGTCAGGCTCATAAATCTTAGTGCCTGCAAAAAGCTTCAGAGACTCTGGAAAACCTCTGCTTTACTTTCTATTTGGAGGCATCACACATGGCTAAGAGCTGCACTGTCTGGATTCTCAGGTGACTGGTGTCTGATCTCTGCAACCTCACCATGTAGAGATGAAACTGTCAGTGAAAACTACATGACCTGCACATGCATGCACAGACTGACAGCAGGTCACATGCATGAATGAACGTGTGTCAGACTCGCAGTGAAGCCCATTTTGCTCAGTGATGGAACAGTTCAGGATGTTTTTCCTCATCAGCAACTTTGTACATTGGGAAAGTCTTTGACCTTTCTCATCCTCAAAAAGAAATAATTTAGTAAAACACGGACAGAGCATATAGACAGTGAAGTCTAAATGCACAAACAGGCATGAAATAGATGTCGACTAAAGGAGAATTAAAATTCTGATGAACTTCCTGTCTCACTCAGCATTTTCACATCTGTGAACGGAAACAATTTTCAATGGAGAAGAGAGAACTTCTTACCTTTTTTTTCCTTAAATATTTCATCTTAAATGTTTCCTTGAAACCCTGCGACAGACTGGCGACCAGTCCAGGGCATCCCTTGCCTACGCCCAAGTGGCCGGGATAGGCTCCGGCAACCCCGTGACCCCGAAAGGGAACGGTTAAGAAGATGAATGAATGAATGAATGAATGAATGTTTCCTTGAATATTTTACACATTTTTATATAATTTGTTTTACAAAGCGGTTTCAATCCGGCATATTGGTATGCACTCGAGCTCATCAGGATTGCATTGCTGATGTAAAGTGGTACAAAGATTCCTAGTTTTAAATGTATTTTCTTTGATGTTATATTTCCCACATCTATGGCGTGAAACATGTCTGTTGAATGCCACACAAGAAAACCCAAACAAAGATCAATCAGTTATTGTTCCCAGAGTAACTTTAGTAGTTTGTGTACCAATGGATTATGCATGCCCTTATTTTCAGAAAAGGAAGCAAGTCACAGTTTTAAAAACTCACAAATGTAGAGGCATTTAATTGTCCAGGTAACTGTCTGAGAAATGCAAATAGTGATGTGTTTCTCACAGATTGAGAAAGTGTTTTTATTTAACCACAGCAGTGACAATAGTTCACTGACAGTTGTGAGCAGCAAGAAAAAGAAGTACATTTTAATAATGTTTTAGTAGTAATCATTTCAATGTAAGTCTTCATCCAGTATGGGAAGCAAGACCGAAACAGAGATGAGGGGAAGACCATTGACCGTTTTTAGTCAAACAGTGCGTGTGGTCATGTGACCCACCGCCTTGTTTTGGGTCGATCCACCTTTGGTGCTATGTTTGTAGAGGAACAAACAAGCTTGCAGTTATTGGAGCATGCCCAGTAAGGTCAGTGTTCTACCAATCAAAAGACCACACCTCCGTTTGAAAGCCATTCCAATCTTATAATAAAATTAAATGATATTGTTTTGGATATTACATCTCATAACAATATAAGACAATTTTGGGAACCTGGCTGTAAATACGTTTACTGTAACACTAGAGTGATTGGGGCACGGCCTGCTTGTGAAACCAAATGATTTGGCTCCAGTTACACTTGTTTTTAATTTTTCCATACAAGAAGTCAAAGCGTTGCCCTCTGGGAGGGGGGAACAGTGTAGGCATAGGTTCATTAATGACTTTTGGTTGGCAGAATGCAATTGTAAGCAAATAAAAGAGGTGGGGGGTATTGGGTTGTTGCAAGGAAAGAAATAAGTGAACGGATGTAGGAGTAAATCATTTATTTCATGCAATCCATCATCTTAGTGCCAGAATACAATTTAGAAAAACTTATTTCTGAGTGCCCAGAATAATTCAGCTCTGCTGTTGGCTCATGTGTCATGGGTTTTACTGTTACAGACAAATGCATTCAGTCAATGCTGCCCCTTAGATGTGTGAAAAGTTGTTTATTTGATGAATCAAACTGTGACAAGACATGATCTTATTTTACAATTTCTGTCAAAGTTGCAAAGATTTTAAAAGGCAAATAATAAACAGGGTAGCATCCATAACCCACATGATTTGGTGGAAATTAAATCTTATGGTACTTGGTGTTTGTAAAACTGCGGATAACATGTGAAAAGTAAAATGTTTGTTGTCTAAATTTTGACATTAATGATGTTGCTAATATTGAGTTTATGCAAATAAAAGCACCAGTTCTATTGAGACCAACATTTACGTCTTTGATTCAAACAATTTTTTATGTTCTGTAAACCAAACCTTGTTTATTGGTCATGATTTGTCAATACAATAGGGGTCTGTACGGATGTAGTCAAATCATGTGACTTATGTATTTCCCACCATATTGGATTTAAAAAGAAGAAGGTTGAACACCCTCTCTTCTTGAGCTGTATACAGTGCAGCTGGAAAGGGATTAAAAAAAATCAACAGGTTAAAAATGTCTCACTGAGTAGTCAATTAACTGGAATCTGTAGGCATTGGGAAAAGTTGGGTAATTCAACAAGTAAAGGAAAATCAGCTGAGGATTTAACCCACTGACCTTGAAGTGTTTAATGCAGAGCAGCATGTATGGCGCGAGTGCCCAGTCTCTCCATGTCAATGCCGTAATCCACACATTTATTCCACCTCGACCAGTTAGTGGGTATCCAGTTTTGAGCTATTATCTGGTGTTATGGCATCCAGCACTGTAGAAGTTATTTCTCTCATAACTTTAATCAGTTCAGTACTAAAAGGGTTTACTGAGTAGTAATTGTTGTTCCTTGTTTACTTGAAAAAATATGTCCATCATCCTAATAGCAATGACATTTTTCCTTTTTGGAGCATCGTATAACGTTTGGTAACATGATTGCAGTTTTACAAACAGAAAAATACAGGGATCTTCTTCCAAGCGGGTCAGAGAAAACAAACAACAGAAAAGTAAAACTCTTGATCTAATAACTTGTTCCTCTCTTCAGGTCCATTGAAAAACATGACATTTACCTTTGGAAGGGAATCTGTACTGTATGGATCGACATTATATTGAGATAAAACAAACATGATAGTCTTATTGTTGTATGATTCTAATGATGATTCTCTAAAAAAAAAAAAAACTCTTTTTTATTGCAGTTCTGATAAAAGATCCTCCCTAAATCCAACAAACTGTGAGGGAGATGAGTTAAAGGGAAAAAGTGGTAAAGTTTGATACTGACAGTAAAAGATTGAGATAAGCAGAAAGGAGGCAGACAGGCCGAGTCATCCAGCCCAATGTCTATCATCATGACCTTTACATGTGTTGTCTCACATCATGTTTTACAGTCACACTCCTCAACCTCCTCAACTCCTTTTTGTCTTTCTTTCGATGCAAGCCACCCCTGATACATTTCACCTCCTAAACTCCCACTGAATGGAAAACAGCTGGATCAGGGACTGCCCAGAGCACATTATGCCCAATCCTTCAATGAATTCCCATCTACCTCTCCCTTTTCTTACTCTGTCCGGTGTGTTCCCCTGCTCCCCGTCCTCATTTAAGGTGGGGCTGTGCAGCTGAAACAAAAGAAAAACAGCCTGCATGAGAACATGTTTCTCCCCCATATGGTACTCTCTTCCTCTCCTCTTTCTGTGAATTCATTTCCCAACCCTTGCTCCCTGGTGACACTCTGGTGTTATGGCTGGTTCTGCTTTTGACAAGCTGAAAATGCTGAGATATTATGCAGCTGACTCCTATGGCCAAGAATGCATAAAACTGAATCGTGTGTCAGAGTTATTACTTTACCCTGATAGCCAGCCTTGCTCACCTGCTGAGCTCAACAAGGAACTGTGAGGAAACACACTGCCACACGAATTTCTTTTTCATGATGAAGGGCTTATAAAAAAGAAAATTAGTCTTAAAATTGGGTTTCTGAGTGTTTCTTTATGCAAACTTTACAGCTCCTTTTAGGGAGCCAAATCTTTTGGATCAGTTCATTTTAAAGAGCCATTCAAAAGACAGGCTCTTTTGTCTCCTTTTATATTTATCAACTTTTAAGAAGCCAGCCTGAAGTTTATTCATTTAATCCTGGAAATAATCTCAGGGAGGTTTGACTGGCTTAGATCTAAATCAGAATAATAGAAATTCCATTTCTACCAACAATTTAGTTCTAATTATTTTGGAGATGTTAATTTTAGCTTCATTTGACATGTGTGGACAAGATATTAAAGTCTAATCTTGATTTATTGGTATTTATCTGTACATGTATAAAAAGTGTGAATGTTTACTTTAAATTTGGTTATCAATGCAACAGCCAAACAGGGGGTCTGCAACCTCTGAAAATTGTTACAATATTTAAATAGGCTATATATAACAATTTTGATTTATTAGCACATTCACGTTCCTTTCAAAAATAAAGTTAAGTGTCAAAAAAGATCCTCCTAAAGCAGTACATGCACCGTACTTGCACTTAATGCAATTCATGTCATTTAAGAACTTTGCTTCTGAACAGAAACTTCTGTAGGTACTGCTGTACAGCAGAAGATAAGAACACGTGCTTTAAACTTAATCTGATAATAAACAGTTCTGATAATAGATTTAATCATTTTACTCAGTCATCTGACATGTGCATTTTGGAAGATTGATAAAACACATAAGATCTCTTTGTTTAGTGTCATGTCAGGAGTGGTTAAAGACAAGTTTATATAACTATTATGAGATCATCTCTTAAAATAAATAAATACATACAGTAGCAAAATGTAACCAAAAAAATCCATTATTTACACACTACAAGAAACAAACCAGGCTACTTTGAAGCTCCATGCAAAAACCTCTGGTGAAACATCTTAACAAAAGAACATTTTTAACAAACGGAACAAGTTAAACTCATGACTACAACCTTCCTGCCCACGCTGACTCTCCTCCCCCTCCCCTCTTTCCCGGCTAGCTGCACGCGCCGCTTCTCAGAGTCTATCTCCTCTTTTTTTCATGGAGGTACTCGCGTGAATCTGGTGTTCACCACTACCTGTGGGATTTGCATCTGAAGTTAGAAGGATGAGCTTGTTTGAGTATTTATGTGAACATATAAAATTCAGGGGACTGAGCGAACGGTTCCCATTGTTCACGTTAATGATCTGTTCAAAAGATTTGATTCGCTTGTCAACGTCACATCACTAGAGCAGACAAAGAAATGCAGATGGGAAAAGCTTGAAGCTGTGACGAAGAACCTACAATGATAAGCCACAAGCTCTCGTCTTGATGCAAATGCATCAAGAAAAAAAACACACCACATTTCCTACTGTATTATCAGCCACAAGAAACATTTTTTGAAGTATATTAAATTGTCAGTTCATTGGTGGTTTTAGTTTTTTGTAATATGATCCTAAGATGTTTTAGACAGAGTCAGATTCAGAATTCTCCAAGGTTGCCGAAACCTGTAGGTGTAAGACCCAATATATAGGCGACTGGGCTTGGTGACAGGCCTTTTTGAGTACTTCACAACTTGCTCTAATGATTTAATAATGTGGCAATGCTTGTCATCAATCTTTTTAATTCAACCCCAGCTTCTTTTTTTACAGATTTATTTTCGGTTTTATTACACAACAATCCCACAAGGAACCCCAAACTGTCCAAAAAAAGTCAATTTGGAGCAATAAATGTTTTGCAAAAATAATAAATGTTGGGATCAAACAGTTTATAGAATTTATAAGAAAAAAAATCAATCAAACATGTGGAGACAAAATAATAATGTATAAATAATAATGTATAAACAGAAGCAAAGACAAGGGCATAATAATAGAAAAATTGTTTAAAAAACCAAAACAGAAAAAACTCCACAAGAATGTCTTCCAATGGGTCTCACCAATATCTAACTCTTTGGTGCTTGTTTTAAACCTAAGTTTAAAAGCTAAGAACTTTCTGAAACTGTCACTTTAAATTTTGAATGAAAACAATGCTTTACAATGTGGGGTCGATGTCATGCCTATGTAATTGTAAACAGCTGGTGTGATTGGCAAACTTACCAATGAGTTCAGAGACGAAGGAGGGTTAAAGTCCCATTCCGATCTTCTTTTGATTTATTGTATAATCGTTCCTAGTGGTCTTTTGATTGTTAATTTGCCATTTTTGGCCAAAAACAAAAAAAAACTGCGTTGTTGGTGGGACTGTTGGCATGGAGCAAGCCCATCCCCTTCCCATCAGCCATCTGTTTATGTGCTAGCTTACACCCCTTCACAACCCCAACCTAATATTATCAGTGCAACAAAAATGGTGAGCAATATCGCAGCTATCCAGCCATACAGTTTGAGCCAGATGCCAACTCAGGCGAGGAAAACAAAAGCGTACATGGATCTATTTATCCACAAGTGGATTCATCAGAATGGAGAGGGGCCGAGGGCTTGTGGCTTGCCGTAGTAACTTGTACATCACACTTGCAAGCTTTTTCTAACTGCATTTTTTCATCTGCTCCCGATTCAGAACAGTTTAATAAAGAAATGCCCAGAAGTGCAATTTAAAGCTTAATTTTCTGTATAAATGTCCTCTATTTTCAGAAAAAGGCCACAAAAACATGTTAAATACACCAAAAACACAATTTTCAATTGAACAGGTTTTTAACTGTTGAGGGGCATTAGACACAAATCCTCATGCTTTCTTATTTTATGTCCAATAATTTATTGAGCCTATAGCGCTCAACAATGGTGATTGCTTAACTGTTAAAATGATCAAAGCTGGCCAAAACTTCTGTATTTATTTCTGCCATTCTGTATTATAATTTGCTAAGTGTCCACTTGTGGTCTTATGATTAAAGTTTGCTGAAAAGCTTGCCTATAAAAATTAAAATATTAAAATAAAATATGTTTTAACTAAAAAGGGAAGAAAAAAAAACTGTTCTCTTTGAAACTGTTTGGTAGAGGCTTTACACTGCAGAGTCACTGTGGTTATTTTTCTAATAAGTTTGTTAACTTCAGTTCCTGGTATTATCACTAAAAGGCAAAGAAGCAACATCATCCTGAAGTCTTGGCCAAGTGTTTAGGAGGTGAATGTTTCCTGGGAGGCCAGTGGCAGTTTTACACTGACACCTCAAAAACATCTGATGCAAAGAATCATTTTGAAATGTAGGAAAATTCATTGTTTCATCATTTGGTCATAGCTGTCACACGGAATGGCCATTACTCATCACTTATCATCCTTTAAGGAAAGGTTTAGCGTTTCTCGTAAAAGTTTGAAACGCCAGGCAGACATGTTGCACACGAAAGGGTTTCAGAGAGTGCCCCCCACCACCTTTAATGGTACGGCAACATTTTTAAAGAACGGTTAAATATAGTTATTGGCTTGTATAATCTTTTATTTGACCATAAACAGCTTACCTGAACTGCAAAGATTGTAAAGCCGACACTAAATGTGTTTAATTAGGAGCCAAATGAAGGTGCTGGGTAGTTTGGATGTGTCACAAAGATGAAATATTAGTTTGAGAGAGCTTGGGACAGTTTAAAAACTAAAGCAGGGTCGACAGAAGGACAAGGAGGAAGTATTGCTTCAGATGCAGTGGGGGCCCGGGTGACAAATTGGGTGTATATTGTGGGCAACGTGTGCACTTTTTGTCAGTGCCAGTGCAATTTCCTGCCTGCAGATTGACTAAGATGTGGGCACCTGCCCTAACAAATCCACCCATCCTGTTTTTCTCAGCTCATATATAGCACAATGCTCTCTGTTGCTGCTGTGCTAGGCAAAACAAATTTAAACAAACTCCATTTTGGTTTAATCATAAAGTAGTTACTGAAAGAGGGAGTTGTTTGATCCTCTGGACCTTGCGTCACCTATCAGCTGACCTCGAGGATGAGCACAAAATTCCTGAAATCAGGGGCCCACACAGCGGAGGCCCAAACTGTAAGACTCTCATGCATTAGTCATTCGCAGATGCTGGAAGTCACAGAGAGAAGCACACACGCTTAGCTAAACAGGAACTTAAATCATGCATTTTGTGCATCGAGCACAGAGCAGAGCAGCGGCCAGACAAGTATGGACAGATTTGCCTGGCCTTGAGGGAGAAGGGCTGACGGCCAGCCTGGCTGCGCGCACACACACGCTCACACTCATACATATATACAGACACAGGCAGCAGAAACACAAGAAGGAAATAGGAGATTGTTATCTTCCGCATTAAGTGCAAAGCTTGAGCGGGCGTTTAAAATGCTGGCCTGAGGCGAGGAGTGCGTTAGGGGAAGCTGGTTAAACAAATGAATCAAATGCACTTAAAAAAAGGTGATCTAGTTAGAGAAAGACACTGCACTTTGACTGCTGGGGGCCGGCTGTGACCTGATGTTTTACTAGAGATTGAGTATGTAAATGTTAGCAGCCAGGTTTGTGCAAAGTGTGGTCGTTTAATTATGACGATGCTGTTTTAAGCCATGTTTTTAGGACATAGCTCCTGCAGAGCGACAGGAGTTCATCAGAAATTTGCTTCAACGGTCCTGCCCGCAACGCCGTTGCGTTGGCGTGGAGTAAGCCTACCCCTGCTCATCAGAAAAGGGCAGAGCAGGAAGCCTGCAGCTTGCCATTGTAGGTTCTACGTCACAGCTACCAGCTTTTTCCAACTACTGTATTTTTCATCTGCTCCTGATTCACAACAGTTTAAGTTAAGAAATACTTTTATTTCTTTATATATTTCCTCCATCATGAGAAAAATGCTACCAGAACATGTTAAAAACATCAAAAACAAATCTTTCCCCAAAGTGGGTCTTTGAAAATTTAAGGCTATTGTGTTTTGTGTTGAGCTTTCATGCAATAACAATAACACAACCATGCAAGTGTGTGTTTCACTTTCTCACAGAACAGAGAGAATCACTGGACAGTTAAGGGCAAGGTGTGCATTACATATTCTTACACACCTAAAAGCAATCCAGTAGTGTTTTGTTCGGTTTGAGAGTGGGAACAAATGACCAAAAACCTCTATTACTTTCACTTTGTGTCTGTGCCGAAAAAAAAAGTGAAGATCCCAGGGGCCTGTCGATGCAAAGCTGTTATTTTACCAGGATTGTATATCTGCCTCGCTTTTGGACGAGGCACATGTGTCTGTTTTATCTTTGCCCATTAAAAATCTTAAAATGGGTACAGGTTTGGACTGTGGCTGTGGTCCCTCTTGAAAAGTGGGTTGTTTATTAATTTCTTCCTGCTTCCATCCACATGGTGGCCTTGAGGAAGATACTGAACCCCAAATATTTTCCTGTGTGGATGAAAAAAAAAGTAACTAACTTTGGGGAAAATGCCAAATGAATGAAATGTAAATAATGTAATTCCATGGTTTCCCAGGTCATCAGCATGAGTGTATGAGAGCATGCTGTAAAAGCTCATGAGGCATAAAAAAGTCTCTTGCCTGTGTAAGAAACCAAGAAGATGACATGTGTGTGTCATCCAGCTGTAGATTAGAACCCCATTAGCCTCAGTGGCCGCTCTGCTGTTTAGACTGGGAATAAACAGAGAGAGGGAGATGACTGGGCGCCTTGTCTCTCCATCGTCAACCTCCTGATAACACTTGCAAACACACAAAAAACATCCCTGAACAACGAGACTGTGCTGTGCCACATACTACATGTGTGTGAATTGTTGTATTTGCTGCTCTCATGCCCTCCGCTGGCAACATCCTCACTTCCTTCACCAGCTGCAGCTCGTCTCCTACTTCTTTGCTCTTGCTCCTTGGCCCTTTTGGTTAAATCTTTTTTTTTCCCATTCCCGTTTCATTTCTCATGATCGCTGGATTACCAATCAAAAGGTTAATTTTAAGAGGTCAAGTTATTGCTGAAAAAGTATGCATGAAACAGCCAGTGACTGTTTTTTTTCAATGAGCCATGCTCACAGTTTATAATGTATTGTCAGAAAATCTGCAATAGGAGCTGAAACTCCAGATTTCTAGGTTGCAAAATGAAGAAGGATGAAAAATCCTGTTTATAAACGATGAAAATAAATGGATAGCATTCAGTTTACAGAAAAATCATGCTTATTCTACAGTAAAGAGTTTTAATAAAAAGTAATGAAAGCCATTTTTCTGCATGTTTTAAAGTCTGAAAAGCAAAGATCTTAGAATCTTAGTGAATATGCAAGTGTAATCATTAAGATCAGATTAATTCTATTAGTTCAAGTACAGTGGCTTAAATATGTGATCTCTTAATGCCAGATAGGTTAAGAGTGCAGGTAGGATAAGATAAAGACTAATGCTTTAATTAAACAATTTTTGCAAAATTCAAAGCTTCTAATGTTGTTTTCTATGATTCCCATTTCCTTTGAGAGAGTTTTTAAAAAGGTAAAAATATGGTGTAAAATGAAGATAGAAAACATTTATCTTCAGTGCTTGTATAAATTTCTGTGCACCAAAGCAGCATTTTGTAGTAAAACTCCAAACCACGGGCGACAACCACATGGAGATGACATTAGATTTCCGGTCCAGATGGGACAGAGCCTTTAGGATTAACTGGCTGGGGATCTTCACCAGTCCCTACTGGATGCATCCTGCTGTACAAATGCTCAAAGGGTTTGAAACCTCTGTATTTTAAAGACTCAGAGGCATGTCAAAGAGAATTATGGGACAAATAAGGAAAAGCTGTAAAGCAAATACTGAAGATAGGCTCCAGCAACCCCTATGACCTTGCACAAAGGCTAAGTGGGAAATTCTGAAATTACAATCCACTATGAAGCTTGTTTGAACTCATTTTTACCATCTTAAGAAAACTAACTTGTACAAAACAAGAAATGGTCATTGTGACAGTAATCCTCAATGAGTGGAACTCAAACCAACGCCCAGGGTAACATTACATGATCAGGAAGAGTGTTCAAATTCAGGCTAAGCTACAACAGGTCAGCTGAAGTAGTTTCGTTTTGTTTCCTGTAAATAGCTTGTTCCTGTTTAACTTGTGTTCTGTGAAACTGTCCTGGTAACAGTTATTTTCAGTTTTTATGTGAACCCTTTGCTGATGGAAAAGAAAAAAAAAACATTAATCTACTTGACAGGAAACATAAAAAAAACAAGGATGTGGGCTTTGATTTGCACTTTAGTGCAGATTCACTCATAATTGCGCAGTATCCCTGGATTTTTCTATCTACAAAATAAAATAATGTTGGTCATTCAAATAATTTTTAGACATTTAAAATTTTTTTTTTAACCATTTTAACCATTTTAGTCTATTTCTTTTATTTTGTGTTTTAACACACACCCAAAACCATACACTTTGAAAATATTCAAAACAGGTCACAAGTACAGATTTATAACAGTAGAATTAACCTTAGAAAAACGTTTTTCCTTTTTTAATCAAAACTACCTCAAGAAAACGCTTTAGTGAACTGCTTCAAGAAACTCATTTTAAATCAAGAACGTGCAGCCCTTCATTCAGCAATTAACCAGCAATTATTTTTATTTTAAAACAATGGGAAGACAAGTGTGTTTGGTCTTTTGTTTACATATCAGTATAATCAGTCAAAGAATGGAAGGGAAAAAATGGGAAATTTGATTCAGGGCGAACTAGTCCAAGTGCCTGCTTGTTTACAATCTGCCAGAGACAGATTCGTACATGGACACCGCAGCAAGTGAGTGCACATCTTCAGCCAGTTCTGCCCCAGTTTACTGGCAGCAAGCCCCTCTGTCTGTGCTGAAAGTCACGTCGCGAAGAGAGAGAGAAAAGCCCAGAGAAGCAGGGTAGGAAGACGGGGAGGGGGGGGGGGGTGTAAGGGGCACAAGGAGCAAGGCACAGGAAGTGGGGAAAGATGAAGAGCCAAGAGACAATGTGATGCACAGGGGTGATGAACCGGAGGAGAGGAGGAGGAGGAGGAGGAGGAGGAGGCAGAAGAGGAATGTTGGAAGAGGAGGAGGAGAGAGCAGACGAAGGAGAGCACAGGGTGTGTGCATCTGGCACTGGGAGGCAGGGAAAGATAGCGTGGGCCAGGCTGGCCGGACGTGTGTGTTTGTGTTTGATTGAAGAGGGATGTGAGACTAAGACCCCTAACACGCTGGGCTTTACTGGAACCCTGCTACAAAGAGATAGACACACAGACGCATGTTTCACACACAATTCCATATGTTTTTTAGTGTCCAGTCCTTAATGTACGAAGAGGGGACAACTAGTAAAACTAAAAATGATTAAACATGATTTAAAGTGCAGGCATTCTTTCTTTAAGAATAAATGTAATTAAATGTTTTTTTATATATAAATGACAGGATGTCAGGTTCAAAGCAGTCAGCATCTGACAGTCACCTCTGTGTATTCTGGTTAATGAGAGTCTTTGACTTACTGGTTCTAGGGTTCATAGAGCCTGAGAGCTTTTTCAAAGTGGCAGTCCTACCCTCCAATTGGTTTCCACAGAGGACTGCCCAGAGGGTTCTATAAAAGTTTGGTGCCTCATTGTATCCCATGTTAGTGATAAGAGGGGAAGAAACAAAGCATCTTTTCCTAGCACTTGGAGGATCCAAACTGTTCTTAGAGGCTTGTGGATCAGTTAACTTAAATTAAGATTTTGTGAGGGAAAAAAAAAGTATATTCAACCACAAAACCACAAACAGGCTCTGTGAAAAGTTTATGTAGAGCAACTACTTCTGAGAAATACCTAGTGGCTATTGGTAATTACACATGAACACAGTTATTATAAAAATGATCAACAGCTCAAAACCAAATTCACATAAAGACCTGTGGGCTGAAACCCTCGACAGACATCTGCGTCGACAAATGACGAACGCGAGAAACTCTTATAAATTATGCTTATCATGCACCCTCACAAAAATCATCACAAAAGACCAACATTTTGTGCACGGAAAATGCGCAAAATGTACTTAGTGGCTGTGTGACACAGCCTGTGAAATGGATGTTTTAAGTTGTATCAACTATATTATTCAAAATAGAGAAAGGCCAGTGGTGTGTAAAAACATTCTAAACAGTTTGGCCAGTGAAGGAGAGTAAAGAAAACAAAAAGAGGACAAAGAGGATGAACAAATGACCTGCCAGCAAGAGCTGCTGACAAATGGCTAATGATAACAAATGTCCCTTTTTACCAGGAAAAATGACCTGTCTCAAGGTTGCAGGCCACACACCAAAACAGGATGGACTTCAGATCACGACATCAGCTCCTGTTTGTGTGCTACTGTAGACAACTAAGCTCCTGCAGACTGACAGATGGGTGCACAGAGCTGACACATGGCAGACTGGACATGCAGCCTGCTTCTTACATAACCTGATGAGTTAATGGGTCAGTTGAAGTTGGACAGGGCTGATGTAAACGTGTCTGCAGACAGGCAGCAATATCCTGTCCGAAATTTCATACGCTCACTTCTTACGGCATACGTCTTCAATTTTAGCCCACAGTATGAGAATTCCATTGCTCCTGCGTGTCACTTCCTGTCAAGCAAGGCACAGTGTTTCTATCAACACGGAAACGGCACCACAAAATGAGTGGAGGAGACGCTAAATATTCTGCTCTTCCTTATGAGACTCCAGAGGCCAGATGTACACACATACACACTCTGAAATAAGGAGAGGCAGCATATCCGATAATGGCAAAGGGAGTGGATGTGTTTGGGGAGGATAGGGGAGGGACATGGGTAAGACGGGGGGGCCATTGTTTTAGACTTGAGGGGTAGAAGTGTTGGGAGGGGAGAGGGAAAGTCAAGGGGAGGCTAAATTTAGAGCACCTCCGCTGAGGTATTCCAAATATTCTTACGTGTATTTGGATGCTCACGTATACAAAATATTGTTTCTTCTAGTTTTGAGAACTGCATCACTAAGCAAACTAATGGTTTTCAGAAATTCATACAACTTTGCTTTTGAGAAAGTCGGATGCCACTTGTAGTCAATTCTTTTGGTAATTTACACAGATCAACAAAAGTTGACTCAAAAGGTTTCTATGGCAACAATAATTTAAAAACAGTAGAATTCAAGATGGTGTAGGCCACAAAGGGTTAAATCTTAATGTTCATGTTTTTGGTCATTTCCTTGCTGGCTGCACGGCCTTGACCTGTTTGTGTTGGAGCTGGACACACAAAGACACACAGACACACTCAAGTCCAGAGCGGACCTCCACTTCCTGTCAGACAGGGACACCCCCCTGGAGAGGGAGCATGATCTGTCTCCACTCCGTCCCCCGCAGAATCCTCTCATCCACTTTCGTCCACCTCATTGTTCTCTTCACACTTGGCCATGGTCACATGGGACCATTCATTCCTGAGAAGACGACAGGCTCTTCAACAGGTGCGAGATGAGGTGTCGGAAATTTTCAATAAATCTCAGAGGTGGTGTTTGCCAATGAAAGAAATGATTTTTTTAAAATCCCTGGTTTTGTCTGTCTTTAAAATGTAGATGTCCGACATACATTATTAAAGTACAAATAATTTTAAAAATTGATAAGAATTGGGGACAAAACTCAATCTATAAGCATGCTTAAAAAATTAAGTTGTTATAGGTATACACATTAAGAATGTTCTTCTTCTACCTCTTGAAAAAAGAGGTCTGTCTTGGTGTGTTTTTGTGTGCATCTGGTTTGACTATTACAGCTAAAGCGTCATGTCCTTGACCTGGAGAAAGGCACCTAAGAGTGTAATGCATTTCCGTTCATCGTTGTGCAATGATGTCACTTTGCAAGGTGCTTGGCTTCTCGGTGGACGTGGAAGGAGTTGAGTACGGAATCTCTGAGGAGGTGGGAAAACAGTTACAAGGGCCAAGACCCCAGCAATGGTTTGGAGGCTTGTTTTTACATTGATGTGTAGAAATTGGCCCAAAACCCATAACACAACAAAAACTATGATCGATTTCACTAAACCCAGTTTTTGTTGTTTGTTGGTCAGTTGTTAAACCAACATTTGGCATTTGAGCCTTGCACCTCTGTTTTCTACCTCCAACTCATTCATCTTCTCATCACATTGCAGTCAAAGCGACCACACGCTGCGGTCTGTGATTACAGCCAAGTGTTTACAGTTCTCATTTAAGCACGTGTGAACACAGCATCCTAAATTACCCTTAGGTACCTTAAAGAGAAACAAACATGAACTTCAGCTTGATGTTAGCCTAATACCAATTGCAGAAACTACAGCATATTTCCAGTTAAAGTTTCATAGTTTGCTTTAAACTGTAAAGGACTAAAATGGAGAGGCACAACAGTTTTAATACAGATTTTGACCTCCACATTTTATTTTTGCTGTAGCCGACAATGTTTAATTTCACTATACATAGGTTAAATTGAAAATGGCACTGCCGAAGATTGCACAATTCTGTATCGGCATCATTGCATGTGCTCATATGCACGAGGGTGCAGGTTTGTCCTAGATGTGCATGCGTGTAATGAGAACCAAATGGTGGGGTGTGTGAGTGCATGGTTTTCCTCCCCCATCTCTAATCAGACAACCCCCAAGAGTACTGTGTGAGCGTGGACTTTGGACTTGGAGCGCAGAGCTGATTCATAAATCAGTTCTGCTGATGAAGAAACCTGGATACATGATGGCTCCACTGACCTTGTGACAGAGCTGCACATCATCCAAATCTGTACACTTTTTTGATTGCTTTTGTTCTTTGAGTTCTAGTGTTGTGAGGAAAACTTCATTGTTATGATCACAATGAAAGCTATGAAAAGATGTGGAACTACAGGTATGAAGAATTCTGCTAGTTTTGATGACTGACCACACAGAGATCCAGTGGTCAGGGTAGGTGGTCTCTAATGACAAGGCCAGGCCCTTACTAAAGATAACTAATTTATGTTTTTTCTCTCACATTGGATCGCCTGCCGTTACCTCTCCTATGCATATTCCTCCCTTCCTTCCCTTCATTTCTTCTCTGATTTAGCTCTCACTCCTTGCAGGAGGTGGCCTCTCCCAGTCCTCCATCTCTCCTTCTTCTCCATTTCTTTATCTTTCACATGTGGCCAGACAGCTGTGGCTGGCCAGTGTTCAGGTGGGTGGGAAGGTGTGGAGGAAAGAGGAGTGGTGGGTTTTTTGCAAAATCCAGGGCACGGTAAAAGCATGAAAGTACATTTGACACAAAATGTGATCAGTGAAGAAAACAGATCTATCCAAATAACTTCAGTTTTTCCCACCCCATCTATCACAGCCTCCCTGTGCACCATTAAACTCTATTACAGAGGACAGCAGCACCGGGAGAAAGGGTGAGGGAGACATGGGATTTAGGGAGAAGTAGGAGAAGAAGGGGGAGGATGATGAGGGCAAAGATTTCAATATCTGATTTCCACATCTTAAATACATTAATTTATCCTCCACTGGGGCTCCCTCAATGTGAGCAAAGAGAAAAGCAAGAGATGGGAGGAGGGAGAAAAAGAGCAAGGGTACTATGACATTTTCATTGTGGAATCTTCTCTCCTTTGTTTCTGTGGTCAACATATTGCCCAAAGATTCCAAATGCCATCATGACCACTCATGGTTGAAGTTGCTAAGTGGTTACAGATGGCATTACATACTTTGTTTGCAAGTTGATAACTTGATTCCTGTCAGATTTTGATGCTTTGTTCCTGCAATATATTAATGCCAGAGAGTGATTTACGAGTCAATGGTGCATTGGCATAAATTGGACTTTGTGATGTCACTTTATGCCAACTTGCCTCTTCTTTTCCCTGAGTGCCAGGTCCTATAGAAAGCTGATGAAGTCCAAGACCCTTTATGCTATGTTCACACTTACATCAGCAACGCCAATGAAAAATGTATGTACAAAAGGTTATTTGTGTGTTTTAGGCTTCCTCTTTTAAAACTCTTGTGTTTTGGCTACACAAGGGTTCAAGTCCGTTTTCGGGCCCTAAATACACAACGCATGGCCATTGAACAAGGGATGAAATTGAAACCAGTTGAACCTTGACCATCAGGGACTCAGATTTGGTAGTAATGTACTAATTCACAGAAGTGCCAACTGTTAATTGATCATGAAGGAGAAATTAATATTTGAAGTTTGTGCCCGGCTGGAATCATATGACACCAAGTTTTTCAGACTTTATCAGAATAGAGCTGCAAAAGAAAAAGCCTGGAACAAGATTCACAAGATTTGCACCACTCTGAAATTTTGCACCAAGCCTCTTCCAACTGTGTGTACATGAGTTAGTATTGGCTTGCAAAAGTCCAATGTGAACACATGTGCTAAAACCGCACTCAAGAACCCATGTTCAGCGCATTCTTGAACTGGCGACACAAGACGGGGTCAATGTAGCCTTAGAGTTCACACGGGGACGAAAGGCTTTCTGACAAGGAATGCACTCTTTGCTGCTGTCTCAGGTGATGCAAACATATGCCAAGTCACCCCGAAAGTGGAAAAAAAGCCTATTCTTTTCTTTTCCTGTAGTTTTTTCTAACTTGTTTCACAGCCAGCTACAGTTAATGAGAAGCCAAACAAACAGAGCATGATGGGGGGCTGAGATGGAGTTAGTGTTAGCTGAGAGAAGGGAGGTAGCCACTGGCAATAAAAGGGTGACTTCTCAGGCTTGAGTGCATGTAAAAACCCACATCATATATTCTGACGCTATATACAGTTTTTAAACTACACAAGTGTGGGATGTCACAGTTCTGGATAGGATGAACTCAGGCTTCTCTGTACAGGAAAACCCTGATTAGCACTAACGACATTTGCAGATCATATTAATGCAACCACACACCTCTTCCTTTTCTCCCTCCTCCTTTTCTCTCCTGCTCCTGCCATCTGCACTCTCTAATTCCCTGCCAGACATCATAAACCCAACGCAGAGCCCTGAGACACACCAGAGCTCTGAGGGTGGAGGTGGTGAGGCAAGGGGTCTGCCATGCACTCAGCTCCCTCTTGTACATCCAGGCCTACTATACAATCTCTGAAGTAAATACACATGGTGGAATAGCACACTCGCTAGAGAAATCTGGCCACAAACATTTACACACCTAAACAAACAAAGAATACACAAGTGGAAACACTTACAGATTTACAGAAACAGTTTAAGAAAATTTCCAGCAAAATTACTTTGCGTATATAAATGAACAGCAGCCAACAGATCAAAGATAAGGCAAGCATGAGGCTGAATGGATCCAAAGAGAGAAGGAGAATAGTAAAAAGGTCTGCTGGTGTACAAGTACTATTAAATGTTCCTGCAGATGGACGGACGGGCGTTTTCATATTGAGACATGGATACCCTCCTTTGTATTCTCTTGACTCCCACCCACACATTGACATGTGTTTCATATTTAAAGCGGGGATGTGCAAGTCAATGGCCAACCACACAGCAGCAGACACTAGTTACAAAAATAGTATGCGTATGATATCTTGAAAGAAATATTAAAATAATATATTTGAAAAACAACCTGAAGATAATGATGATGACCCACAAGAGTCCAAAATACAAAAACATAATAAAAATGTTACATATTAAGCCTGGCAGGTTTTACTTAACCCCTACAGGTTTATATTCTTTCCAGTATACCATAACTCTTCAACCATTTACCCAATTAATGTAATTCCAGTGGATTCTGAAGCAGAGAAAAGCAGCCTTGCACTGACACACAACACTTTACAGAAGAAAAGTGCTTTTGCAATGGACAATAATCAGCTGGTTCTGTTGTGGAGACACTTTACACACCAAATACTTTATATTTAACAGCACCTTATGTTCGTAAAGTGTTGCAAAGTCGATATGAAAAGCCGCTTTTCTCCTAGTCAGAATCAGCTGATGTACATTGATCGCTTAAACTGTTAAGGAGTTATGGTATGTCTAAGGGTGTGTGTTATTTAGGTGTCGCCAGTGACGCTTCCGATGTTAAAGCCCAATTCAAATGATCTTTTGATTGATTTTAACCCTTATGTGGTGTTCGGGTCTGTGGGACCCGTTTTCATTTTTTATCAAGTGAAAAATGATACAATTAATTAATTTTTCAAACTCAGACTCACTGGCCTTGGTTCATTTTCTGTGAAGAACATATGTCAGAATACATTTTTAATGACCACACACCGTACACCCCCCCAACACATTTCTATTACATATAAGATGTTCGGGTCCACTGGACCCGGGGCTAATAGAAGTGTGGAAATTGATGTTTTATGTACCTACACTCTGTCCTCCACCTGTCTGGGCCTGTTGTGTGTGTGTGTGTGTGTATGTGTGTGTGGGTGTGTGTAGGTGTGTGTGTGTGTGACCAGTGAGAACGAGAGAGAGAGAGTGGCAGAGAAAGATTCTCTGTAAATGTGAGTTCTGTTTCTGCACCTGCGGTTCCCGCACAAGGTTGCAACAATGTTAGAATAATTCAAGCATCGAGTCTGTTTGTTCTCGTTCTCCCGCACATTTGACCATTTGACTTTCTTGCGGGAATCTTTAATATCTCAATCTTTATCGGCTACAAATTGGAGGCGGGACACTATAAATATAGCTTTGCCAGTGTGGTTTCTTATCACAACTGATCAAAATGGCCAAAAGACTTTCTGCGCAGAGGGCCCTGGAATTGATTTTAAGAAGAGAGAGACGTTTTTGATGATGATGTAAAGGGAGACGATTCAGAAGAGGAGGTTTCAGAATTAGAGGATCACATTTCTGAAAATTCAGAGTCTGACAGTGACTCTGAAGAAGATGATTAGATTGGGGCGGCCGTGGTGCAGCGGTAGGGCGGTCGACCCATTATCGTAATATTGCAGGTTCGATTCCCGCCTTGTATGCCCATGAGTCGAAGTGTCCTTGACAATGAACCCCACCTTGCCTCTGGTGGTAGGCGGGCGCCTGTGTTTGGCAGTGGAGCCGCCACCAGTGTCTGAATGTGTGAGTGAATGTGTGTGTGACTGGGTGAATGGGTCTGTGACTGTAAAGGGCTTTGTCCTTTTAGGAAGAAAGGCACTATATAAGTATATGCCATTTACAATTTACCATTCAGATTGAGCATCAGCCAGTTCCAAAACGAAGCCATCAGCACCCAGCCACAGGACCAGGCCGTCAGCAGCCAGGACCATGTGTTGTATAGGCTAGTGGCTAAAAGGCCATGTGTTCAATGGGGCTGATGTGTTGTCTTGACTAATAGGTTTACTCTATGTGTTCAGCTTGTGTTGTGCACCTGAATGGGTTCAGTTTCTGTGTTCAAATAAATAAAGTCAGTAGTTTTGAAAACCCTTGCTTCACTTGAAAATTTGTTTCCATTCATATCTTGATTTTAATTGATTTTCTTTATCACGTTTTAAATAATGATTTGTGAATGTGATCTAACAAAGGTAAAGGGCAAATATTAACCAAATATACTGATTGTAATTGGATGAGGTAAACATCTGTCGAGTATTTTAACATCAAAGTGTTTGATTGTGAGGCATTAAAAACCACAACATGCAACGGGTCCACCAGACCCATGAACACTGGCTGAGTAACAACAATATGAACACCACACAAGGGTTAAAAGTGTTCCCAGTAGTATTTATATCCAATGATCTCTTAGTTTACACTATTCTCTCGCTAGTTTACAGCCCCTCACAAGCCCCAGCTAACATTAGCAGCGCAACAAAAACAGTTTGGAGCAAGACGCCAGCTCTGACGAAGAAAACATGGAGACATGAATGGATCTTTCCAATTGCAAGTGGATGGATAGGAGAGATAAGCTGTGAGACTTTGGCCTACCATTGTAGTTTCTGCGTACCAACTGAGTCTTTTAAAACTGATTTTTTTTTGTCTGCTCTTGATTCAGCATTATTCAAATAAAGAAAAATAAAGTTAAAGTTAAAATTCATTGATATATATTTTCCATCAGAAAATACTACAGGAACATATTAAAAACACCAAAAACACAACTTTCATTGGAGTGGGTCTTTAAAAGGTTCAATAAAATTACAATGTTACAATTCTAAAGCAGATCTGTGATAGATCCAGTAATCAAAAACATTATTCATGGGACAATACCTTTTTTTCTTGATAACTGAAAGAATGATGTTTAAATCTTAAATGAAAATGAATCATCTCAGTTTGATGTGTACGAGAATCTGTTATTGTTTTATGAAAACTAGTCTATTGTAAAAATAAAAAAGATTGAACAATGAGACTTGGCTTTAAGCAATGACATTTTAAGCCACCATTTTGAGGACCCTTAAAGGGAGGGTTGGGCATTCTGTTCAAATGTTGAATTTTAAACTTGAAAAGCACAAAGCAGTTTTCTGTCAGAAACTGGTGACCCAAAATGCAGGAGACCATGCTTGGTGACAGAAACTAACCATTTCATTAAATTAACCTCCCAAAAAGCAACTATGGGAGCAAGAAAAATGCTGACAAAGCAAAACAGAGGAACTGACCCTGACAAACTGAAAAACCAGACACTTAGACTGAAGGTAATTAACTAAAATGAAGACAGCTGTGGATCATGATTAACCTGAAACTGGTGGGACTGACAAAGGGGCAACTCAGAACATGACCTAATAAGGCATAAAGGCCAAACGAAACCACAGAACCGTAAAAGTTTCATTGATTTTGTGATATAAAAGATCATTCCTTCACTCTTTCAAGTACGCAGGCAGGAGAATTTGCTGAATCAACAACACAAAATTTAGGGAGTTGGAAAAAAGCATTGCTTGTATCTTCTGGGGGAGTACTTGCTTTGTCACAACTCGCAGATAAAAGCTTGATTTTGAAGGCACAACCAACATACACTATGTTTCTATTTTTATGAACTTTGTAGATCATGTGGTCCTTTTGGCTTTTTGTGGCATTAGCTCAAAACACTTTGAACATGTTTTGAAGAAAAAAAATAACCAGAGCCAGTAAATTTCACAAGTGTGAGGTCTCATGTGTCCATGTATTTAGTTGTTTAACTTTACAACAACAAAAACATTTTTGCTATCACCTTTTTTAATCAACCAAATTATGGTGGATAAAACTGTTATATTTTTAATTTAAAATATATTTCCAAAATCTTTTTAGTTTGCCAACTCATGGAATGAATTTTTGATTCATTTGGTGAAACAATGCTTTTCTTTTGTGTTATGATCAGACGATACTAGCAAACAATTATCAAGTGTATTTGGAAGTGGTTCCTTTACGACAACAGTATGTGTTTCTGCATGCTACTAATTTGTTTGAACTGTTGCCTTGAGGGTAGAAAAGGGCAAACTCTAATGTGCGTCTGCATGTCAGTGCAGATTCACTGCTTTTTGATCACGTTCAATGGAAATGCAAGGTCAGGGTGAGCGGATGAGGGGCAGACACACATGCAAACAAAAATACAGACACACTTAAAAGAGAGCAACATAAAGGAGGGACAGCGTGAGGAAACACATGCCATTTTAAGTCAGCAACTCAGACGGTCAGCAATGTCCGTGAAAATAAACGTAATCACAGACTTCATCAGATCGAAGAAAGGTTGCTTCAGACAAAGGAGCAGATGAGGTTCCTGGCAGATAAGGAGATGAGGGAGTGGGGGGCGCGTTTTTTCTTTGCTTGGTCTCGTTTACCCAGCTGGAACACCAAGAGACCCAGACAAGGCCCAGATGTCACCCACTGTACTACACACCCTCCCAATTCCCCAATTTCCTGTCTTTTCTGTTGTGATGTCACAAGCCAGCTGGGGATGTCACGTCCTCACCCGACTATCCCCTCTGCCTGTCCCTCTTCTCCCCTCTCTCATGACAGCTTAGACACTGGCAGCCCACTGAGAATTGAGACAGTCAAGTGAAGCACGTATAAGGCACTGAAAGTTGTCATCTAGCCTCCCCCCAAACATGCTGAAATGTGATTATCAACACAAACATGGCAATTTGCAACTTAATTGAATTATAATTAAAATTATTCTGTGAAGTGACTGTCGATAAAAATCAATCTCAATAAAGGTGGCACATTCAAATTAAATGCAAAACAAGTATACCAGCAAAAGAGTGGCATAAGTATCCAATAAGTTCTTGTGTACTAGTATAACTCATAGGACTGGGATTGTACAACATTTAATCAAGTGAAAAGAGCTAAACTCACCACAGCTTGAAAGAAAATCTCATAATACCAGTTTTTAAGCATCTAAACCAAAGAAGGAAAGTGAACTGTGTTTGCTTTTTGTCACTTATTCATCCATATGAAATGTAAACTGCAGAATTTCAAGCATCTTCAAACTTTTCTGATCTATGTATTAAAGTGCTTCCATAAATGTTGGAGTCATTTCTTTAGGATGAATGAAACAACAGATTAATGTCAAAAGAGTCTTTACTACATTTTTTAAATCTTGTTCTGTCATTTCCTTTCACTTTTCTACTTGATGCAGGTATTTTGTAATGTCTACAAGTGAGCCCATACCAAAGACAGCATTTTACTACAAAAAGAGATAAAACAGAACATTGTAAAATGAAAAGTAGTGATTATATAGTTTTTCATTTTTAATTTGTCCAAACATTTTACCATACATAAAAATAAGTGGTCATAAATTGAATAACTGTTAGTTGTTATAAAATATTTTCATAATAAATCTACAAATTCTGTCATAAAAAAAATTAGACAAATATTTGTAGCTGAGATCAACAAATAAAAAGTCAAAGTCTAAAAAGCTTTAGATAATCAGCCAAAGAACAGTATTTTCTCTTTTTACCTAAATCACTTAAAGTTTTGCAGTTGCAATCAAATACAAAGACTCAAGTGAGTCTCTGTAAATGTCATCTAAATGTAGACAGGTACAGAATGAAATTAAATATAATTTAAAAATGCTAAATTTGGTTAAAATAGGTGCTTAATGCCAGTGTTTTATGTGCTGTATTGTGTTATAAAATTCAAAGTTGATATATCAAATAAAGACTAGAGAGTGGTGCAAATGATTGTCCAAATGGACTTTTAGTCTTTGACAAAAAAATGTAGTAAATGTGTTAATAAACCCACCTTTTGGTGGGTTTCTGGCCACCTCTAAATCTGACATCTCAAAAATACAAAAAGATAGAAATACCACTCATTGATACATCATCTGTTTTTTTTTCTTTTTTATATTGTGGAGCACTACTCAGTTATGTTTTATTTCACACACTATCAGTAAAAGGTCATTTAGAACACATACTGCAAGAGTATGTTTGCTTTTTTCTAAATTCCGCAGGTGGTTTCTCCTCCAAGCTCGGGTCCTCTACCAGAAGCCTGGGAGCTTGAGGGTCCTGCAGTATCTTAGCTGTTCCTAGCACTGCGCTTTTCTGGACTGAGAGGTCTGAGGTCTTTCCAGGTATCTGTTGTAGCCAGTCCTCCAGCTTGGGGGTTACTGCCCCGAGTGCTCCAATTACCACAGGCACCACTGTCACCTTCACTTTCCAGGCTTTCTCCAGTTCTTCTCTGAGTCCCTGGTATTTCTCCAGTTTCTCATGTTTCTTCTTCCTGATGTTCCCATCGCTTGGCACTGCCACATCCACCACAATGGCTTTCCTCTGTTATTTATCCCAATGTCTGGTTGGTTTTCCATTACCATTCTGTCAGTCTGGATCTGGAGGTCCCACAGGATCTTTGCTCTCTCATTCTCTACCCCTGTCGGAGGTGTTTCCCATTTTGACTTTGGGGTTTCCAGTCCATATTCTGCACACATGTTCCTCAATATTATTCCAGCCACTTGATTGTGGCGCTCCATGTATGCTTTCCCTGCCAGCATCTTACACCCTGCAGTTATGTGCTGGATTGATTCAGGCGCCTCTTTGCACAGTATACACCTTGGGTCTTGTCTTGTCTGGTGTGGTAGATCTGGGTCTCTATTTCCCTCTTTTGTTGCTGACCCTTTTTGACCAGTGTACCTATCTTCCGATGGCTATTTCCAGCAGGATAAAGGGCCATTTCACAAAGCTGGAATCATCTCGAAATGACTTCTTGAACACAACAATGAGTTCACTGAACTGAAATGGCCTCCACAGTCCCCAGATCTCAGCCCAACAGAGCACCCTTTAGGATGTGGTGGAACATGAGATTGACATAATGGATTTACTGCCAATAAATCTGCAGCAACTGTGTGATGCTTTCGTGTCAATATGGACCAAACTTTCTGAGGAATGTTTTCAGTACCTTGTTGAATCTATGCCAAAAAGCACAAAAAGGTCCAACCCAGTACTAGAAATGCGCACCACATAAAATGGCTGGTGAGTGTATATATAGTACAAATAATAATGTGTACTAATTATTGATAATTATAAGTTGTAGAGTGGCGTCTCAAAGTTTTACTTTGAAATTTTAGGTTAGTTAAGAGATGCCTAAAGTGTGTCCCCTGTTCTCCCATAAAACTACTGTGTGTTGTGTGTGTGTAGGTGCACAAGTGAGGGATAGTCCATGATCTCCACCCACACTTGCACACACACTGGGTTACGTGCAGACCAACAGCCCCCCCACCCGCACCCCCACCCACAGAAACTGTACACCATAATCTTCCTCTTCACTGCCCTGAACCCACCCTGTCCCCTGCTGGCCACTGTCCTTAACTAAACAGATCACACACAAGGATGCACACACACACACACATTGCACAGCTAAATAACACAGTCACACCAACTCACACACACTACAAAAACATTCTCTGAACTTTAATATCGTATAAGGTTTCAATGATGCACATGAGTATGTGTGTGGGTGGGTGACATGCAGACCCACACAGACGCTCGCTCACTGGTTCCACTGAAAGCACATACATCCTTTTACTTTCTTTGATGGATGAGGAAATGCTCATACAAACAAATAAACAGACCCTCTATTCGAAGCCAGAGCTTTCGTTGAGTTGTTCACGACCTGATGTATCCAGTAACTCCGCCCCCCATCGTCCCCTCTTTTTCTCTTCAACTCGGGCCCTACCTGATTGTCTGCTTGTTTTCCCTGGTGGCTCCCAGCTTCCGTTCCCAGGCTGAGAGGTGGGATGTGGAAGCATAGCCTACAACACATACTTTCCACCTCTAAAGGCTGAGGACCTCTGATGATGCGTTCTGTCTATTCAGCCTCTAGAGAAGCTATGTAACTCTTGCTTTTTAGCACTAAAGTCCTCACTGACTTAAGTCTGAATCAGAAAGAGCAAAGGGAGGAAACTTGTGCATTTACTTTTGCATTTATGCAGAGGGCCTCGGTATCCCTCCACCGCGAGTGTTTGCCCTTAAAAAACTATTCTAGACAACCCAACCCCTCCAAATGCCCATACAGTTGTAGGGGTAGGGAAAAGCTATAGGGGTAGGGGAAGAATTCAGATCCGACCATAGTGTCTTAAACAAACAAAAGCAATTTAAAGTTCTTTTTAGAGATCCAAAAACGTTGACAACATACAAAAAACATAAAAAAGTCAAATGCAATTGAATGGAATGAAATTATAATACATGTATAAAGAAATAGAAAGACTACAGTATAAGTCTGAATAAAGATTCAGTTGGAGAACATGTGAGGTCATCAAGAAGCTGGTTTCATCAATTTGCACCAGTTGCTGAAACCAGTTTGACCTTTTCTGGTATTGGGTCTATGTTCTACCAACTAATTTCTTACTGTAGATTTTTAAAGGACCTGCTGGGTTTGTGTACTATTGTCACCTACGAACTATCGTCAGCATTTTAAAATCAATCCTAAACATCAGTGGTAAGTATTTAAAAGACCCGAGTACAGGTTAGATGTGATCAGTTTTCCTATAGGTTAGGTGATGTTTCACATTTCCCTAAAAAATAGACGATCCGAATCAGCAAAGCTAAGTGCATGACAAACCGGGCAATATAAACAACAGACAGGAAACTGTCAAAGTATTTCCAGCCTGCAAAAGAGAAGAGGTTTAAATTAACTCCTCTAAACCATTTTTGGACATGACATTTGAGTTTCATTATTTGTCTGAGACGATAAAAAATGAATTTATGTGTAGCCCTGATGTGAGGGCTTAAACTCAGGTTGGAGTTTCATGTTTCCTATATTTCTAACTAGACTTTTAGTCTTAATTCTTCTAAGAATAATGTTTTACAGATATATTCACCATTTCTTTCTTGTTTCCAAAACAGTTACTTCTGTCTTGGCATTTTCAATCAAAGGAAGCTACAAAAACCATAGTGTCATCTGCATAGTCGATATATGAAACATTTTTAGTCTGCATGATCTGACCTACAAGGACCATACACATGCCGATCAGTAAAGGTCTAAGAATTGAGCCCTGAGGCACTCTGCACATTCTAAAAATCTATTTAATTTAATATATCACCAATGATGACCAAACAACATACCACTGCCTTTAATATATTTGACCCCACAATGAAGAGTATCTGATGACTTCAACCATTTTTTGGGCATCCCACGAAGTAGTTGAGATATGCTTTATAAAAAATGAGTTAACTATGACAATATTAATGAGCTTGATTTGACTCAGAAAGAGAATGTATATCCTGAACAGATAAAGTTTGACAATCAAATCCCAAGTGACCCTGCATGAGCCGAAGACCTATACCCAAGCTAATCACAAAGTGTCATTAGCTAACCTCAACCTAACGTTAAACTGATGTCAGAATGTGCTTTTCAGAAAACAAAAAACTCAGTCCAAACTGAATTTTACCACTCAAACATATACTAAAAGGATCTCATGTTTGATTTATTATTTCTTTATGTGAAACAAGTGCTCTGGTAGTCCACTCAGATCACATAATGGTAATTTGGTACTTAGTTCCTCATTTAACAAGCTTTTAAATAGGCCCAGCAGTTATGCACACAGAACTGCAAAGAATACCACTGAAGCTCAAAGCCAGATGTTCAAGCAAATAAAAAGACAAGTGGGTTTGCATTGTTATTTAGATTTCCCAGTCATGCACTTTTCAAGGTCAACTTCTTTCTGCAAAACATGACCACTTTTAGAAACCTCAGCTTAAACAATCAGTAACAATAAAGTGTACTGATTGTAAATGAATACAATCTTAGAGGAAAATTAATATTAATGAGCAACATTTTAGTTTCACATTTTGGTGTTTAAGAGCAAGAACATGTCAGTCAAGATAATGTAATTTCAGAAAAAAATCCTTGTCATGATCTGATAAAAGGTTCAGTACCATTTCTCGCAAGTGATAAAAAATGACACTTCCGCTATGAAACATTTGCACCGACACAAAATTGCCCAACAGTTGATATGGTAAGGGGGCTGGGTGATATGAGGTGATACAGCTAACCATAGGGTGAGGGAAAGAAGTAAAAACCCAAGATGTGCCTGTTCTTATCAGCTTCTTACAGATTTTAGTCACATAAGCTGTGCATGCATGTTTCATCAAAAAAAACCAGCCAAAATACAGACCTGATCTTTAGGATTACTACTTAATTTTGAATATTCGTAAGGTCAACTCAGTAAAGATCTGTCTAAGTCAAGAAGTTTGCAAAAGAGGTAAATCAAGTATGCAGGAAAGCAACTTTTTTTTAACTTGGCCTGTCCAACAGCTGAGCAAACAGATGAGAGCTGAGGGCCTCTTGTGTTGGACATATTTACTGTTACAACATGAGGTTTATGAATCTTCTGACACACAAGGTGTATATTTGAAAAAAAAAAAAAAACCTTTTGTAATTTAGCCGAAACTTTATTTATTTTACTTATATTTGCAACGTTTTTTGTTGGACGGAAAAGAAGAGAGTGGGATGTTAGTGGTGGTGGTGTGTTGGTGGTGTGGTGTGTTGGTGGTGTAGGAGGATGATTATGGAATGGGGGTTAGGGGGTTAAAATCACAAATCGTAATAAAGCAACAAGTTGCTTATGTAATCATTACTGTCAGGTTTAGATGTATGATAAATCTAAAAAGGGGCGGGGCCTGTCAACACACTCAAATGTTACAAACATGTTGGCTCCAAAAATGTTCACATACAAACATGCCAACATGGACATAATACAACTACCATTCGCGCAAGCATACCTATGCATTCAGACTAAGAAGTGAAACATTTAATTCAGTCATGCAAACCACTTGTGCAAAGGTGAGACAGCACCAGTGCTTGAGTGAGTGTTTCTGTTCTTCTGGGGAGGATGATGGAATGTGAAAAGAAGGAGGGAGAGTGCCCAGTCATCCTTACACCAAGGCCCCTGCCGAAGCAGCAGTGGCAGCCAGGACCCTCCCAACACCCGCGTGGTATATCAGATAGAAAGAAAATGCTTGCCGGGCAATCACATCCGCCACCCAGGCCAGGGCCAGCAAGATCGCCACAGAGGCCTCCAATGCCAGAGAGCAAGGAGGCACAGGGGGACAGAGAGTGCAAGCTCCGGCTCGACTAGAAGAATAGCCCCCCACTGCGCCCTGAGGGCCCATCACTGGGCCCTGCCCCTGGAGGGCACCCCTAGCCCCAGACGGGCAGCCAACCACCACCCAGGAGTTCTGAGCATAAGCCCACAGAGTTTATTTACGATTTTCCATGAATTGGAAAAATACATTTCTATTAGGCTTTGTTCTTACCTCCAAATTACATGCATGAAAACCCTTTTTTATTATTTTATTTAGAATATTGTGTCTTATGTCAGGTATATATGAAACACATCCAAACATTTGACAACAATCTGAGTATTATATTGATTTAAACAATGTTTTTCCCCCCTTAATAAACAAGTGTTATTAAGGATTGAAAATGAGCAATTTATTGCTATGAAATTTCTCTCTTAATATAAAAATAATATAAAATATAAAAACATTTAAGTAAAACAGAACTAAACCCTTATATTTATTTTTTACAGATTAAGTTTCACAGACACAAAAAATCTGGCAGTAACACATACTACACTGAAGAAACATGGTGGAGTCGGTTATCAAAATAAACGTGCATTTGTGGTACAAACAGCAAGTTTGGGATGGATGTACCTTATTAATGAGACTGGGGTAAATAGACATATATTTTTAACAATTGAGTGTATGGCCATCATCTTTACAAATGGCCATTTTGGATTTTTCTCGTGGCAAACGGGCTTTTCTGAAAGAACGGATCTGGTGATTTGGTGCTTGGCCCACAAAATGCACGACTTGTTTAAAATATCAACCTTACCGGTTCCTCTAGCATGTGCGAACCTCATAAAAGGAACTTCAAGCAAAAAGATGGTGGGTGCAGCCAAGTGGGATAAGCAACCTTTAAGCTTAATGGTTGGTCAGGGGTTATAGCCAAAGTTAGACAGTCGTTGTGTCTTTGGGTACAATTTTTTTTAATTTATTATTCTATAAAGGGCTTTCATCCAAACCAGGAAAAATGAGAAATTCTTATTTGAGCCATGCACTGTTATTTGACAAAGATTATTTTGGAAGTAAACATAGTCATTTTTTTGCCATTAACCTTAGCAGTTTATGGTAATATGAATTAACAATTATTGGAAACATGTTATATCTAAAAACACTGTTCCTTCTCATCAAAGAACAGCCTCTTTTACTGCTTGTCTAAGCAAACGTAACATAGGTGTGGACACACAGAATCAGTCTGACCTGGCTTGATGTCCAGATATAGCAGGGAGTTTCATGCATGTTTAATGGGCAAAGTATCAATCATGCAGCTGATTCTAGAAAGATGCTAACAATAAAAAGAAACTTGTATTTATTAGATGATTCTCTGAAAATAAAACTGGAAAGAGATCATAAAGAAATATTTATACATATTAGTTCACCCTGACATTATTTTCAGAGGGCATAAATTGGTGGTGTAATCCTGGTTGAATTACATGTTAAATTTTCTTGCTGCATGTCCATGTACCTAAGACAGTGTCCTCTGTGTACCCTCAACACAGAACAGGAAGCTGCCAGCCTTTCTGAGATTAGGCCTGTTTCCTCTCTCCACAGTGCACTCCCAGTGACCTCGTGGCCCTGTGACCCCACGGCCTTCCTCCCCTAGTACGTATGGCATACACGCCATCAGCCGGGGAGCGTGCCAGCAGGCATGTGACTCACACACATGCACAAGTGCACAAACCCCCTAAATCACTCCTCAGAAAATAATACTTGAGCTCAATTCAAAAACAATATGGTCTCTTTTGGCACAGACGTGGAATGCTGAAGTGTTCAGCAGACACAACACAGTCACACATGTCAATACTGTATCCATACAGAGCACCACTCCAGCACGTCCCCACCATGTCTCCCCTCCCTCTCTAACAAATTGTGGCAGTAATTTTCCCTCTCTTGCTCCGTTTTACGAGCCATAATGTAAAGCACCTGTAGCCACCGAGGGGCCAGATGAGGGTTGCATGAGTCTGTCTGTGGCACAGGCTGAGCCAGGATGGTATGCTCGAGTACACTTGTCAATTTTACCAGTCAGAGATTAATATTTCTTGAGTATTTGCATGTTAGATAAGCGAATTATTAAATAAAGTACGTTTATTTAAAAAAAAAAAACTCTAAAGCCTAGTGTGAAAAACAGCTCTTGGAGATAAAAGCGAGGAACCTGGGAGATAAAATTGAGGAACTGGTGAACTGATAACACTTTTTTAAATGCGGCAGAATTGGGCAATGAGGAAACTTCTGATATTGTGTGATAATACCTTTATCAGCATGCTGACATCTGACCAAAGCGCAGGATGCTGCACTTCATGGTGTACCCACTGCATGGTGCATGACGCCACGTGTCAAAATTCAGGGCAGAACTGACACTTTCCAAAGTTAACAGAACTTGCTGTTAAACTTGGGTAAAGATTCCTCTCATCTGACTATATGTGTGTACAGATGTGTTCAACTGAGTTCATATGTAACGCCTGGGCATTCAGCTTGCTGTAAAAACAAAGAGTCATTAGTCATGCGAATGCCTATAACCTGCTGTTCAGTGAGGTTTCAGGTCAGCTGCTTTTTATTATCTCATGGAGAGCAACTTAAAGCTTGTTAACTCTGACCAAGGCTCTAAGTTTGGAAACAAACACGTATGCAATTGATGCCCCACTGGTCTGAGTAATCAAGGGAAAAACTTTGAATGAGGGCTGTGTCCATTTTGCCCTATTATTTTAATTCAGCCCTATAAAAGTCTTATATATGTGGTTAGTTAACACATCTTTAATTTTTTTTACTTTATGTGCTTTTACTCCTTTTTAGTTTAGCAAATTAGGGCACGGTTAATCGACTGAATTGTGGTAGGGTATATAATTGTCTTAAGACGGCTGTCACCACAATTACAATTATAAACAATGTTTAACACGGCTCCTAACCCAAGTGCAGTGCTTGCCTTTACTGGAGAAATGGAGAAGTTATGTTTATTTTTATGTTGTGTGTTCATTCTCGAGTCATTTACATACTTCCTTTTTATCTGAAAATAATGGCACAGTCCAACAGGGTGCAGAATAAAGTCTGAGCCTCTAAAATATAAACATAGCAATTTTACCATGTACTGTGATTTTAATTATACTAATTGTAACTTTTGGCATTAAAAATGTAAAAAATTAACAAATCAAATGAGACGCATTTTGCCAGTTAGACAGTTTTCCCGTTTCCAGCAGCATGTACTTAAAGGCAATGCTTATTGTTAGACACTGGCGACTTGAATTCATAAGAGTGAAATGAAACATTAATGTGTTTGTAAAATGTTCGCATTTATTAGGGTTTATTAGGGTTTCATCATATTTGGCACTTAAAAAGAAGTCCTGCATGTGTCCAAGCTAAAATAAAATCCAGGGCACTAGTTAGTCCTGCACTATTTCATTTTCATTTTCCCCCCCCATTTATTTATTTGTTTGTTCCTTTCATGAAAATTATTGATTGTCCAACATGTTTACATGTTTGTTGTACAATATTGACAATTTTCATGATTGGAATATATAGTCTATATATACAGTCTATTGGGGATTAATTAGCGGGGAGTGAATTTGGTCCTAGATTTTTTAAACTAGCCTTTCTTTTATTATTCTACACTAACAACTTTGTTTATATTTGCAGCTACAAAAAAATTACAATTACAATTTATTTATAGTAATTTAATGATATTGTTTAACAGGACAAAGGTTATTTGAAAAAAACGGCTGGACAGGAAACTGAAAATCCTAAAACAAACATCTGATAAATTAGAACTTGATATTTATGAAGACAGTTAAGGTTGTAACTGTTGGCTGTTAGGGTATTTTTTTTAAAGACCCACTCCAATGAAAATTATGTTTTTTGTGTTTATAAAATGTTCTTGGGGCATTTTTCTCATAATAGAGGACTTGTATAAAGAAAATTATGCTTAAAACTGCATTTCTGAGTATTTCTTTATTAAAATCATTGTGAATCAGAAGTGAATTAAAAATTGCAGTTGGAAAAATCCTTAGCAGTGAAATAGAAGCTACCATGGCAAGCCACAAGCTTTCCATTCTGATGCATCTACTTGCATACAAATAGATCCATGCAAGTCTTTGATTTCTTCATCTGAGTTGGCAAATGTACGGCTGGATAGCTCCAATATTGTTTGACATTTTTGCACAGATAGTGTCCTGTTGGTGGTATGAGGGGCTGTAAGCTAGCAGGAGAGAACAAAAACAGGTGGACAATAGTCCCACCTGCAACACAGAGGAAATTTCTGATGCTACTGCCGCTCTACAGAAACTATGTCCAAGGAAATGATTTAGGCTTTTTGATTTTGGCTAAAAATTGCATAATCGTAATAAAAAGACCACTGGGAAAACTTTAAAAATAGATCAAATTTAAATAAGTTTGTCAGTGGGTTCTAATATCCTAACTGTTGAGAGCCAACCACCAACCACTAACAGTTTAGATCAGATGTGCAAAAAAAAAAAAAAAAACTAACTGATTTTTGTAAACTGGATTTGGTTGACTTGGCACTACTGATTCATAACATTACAGACCTGAATATTATGGTTATTTCCTTGATCCCAAGGCATGTAAGATATGTATTTTAAATAAACCACAAATGAGTTGGTTATCCATCTCTCTGTCAGTTGAGGATCACTTCAATTAAGCTATTTTAAAGCATTTGTCATTTAGACTTTCCCTTTCTTGATTTTATCTCTTCTAATGGTTTTCTGCTGTGGGGGGGTTTGCAGGTTCACATACCCACAAGCATTTTCCCTTCTCACACCTGGTCCTCAGCAATGGTCTGTTGTTTTTCTGGCCCCCAGTAACTGACGTCTTGGATTGTACTAATCAGAGACTAGTTTTGATCCAGGTCCAGTTCCTTGCATGAGAAACAAGTTCAGTCGATTAATATGAAGCTGCAGGGCAATGCAGCTTATTTGAAATGGAAATCAGTGCTGGTTCATTTTCTTTTTGCCACCACCAAGAGTCACAACAGTAAATCCCCTCATTTACTGGCATGAATCATTTCCAAATGAACTTATTAGTTGTTTTTTTTCTCTCCACCCCCTTTCCTCTGTGGATAGATGCCACCTGTAATGCTCAACCAGATGTGTGGGCCTGCAGAAAATATGCTGGAGTGCTGTTTGAGAGTAAACGGGCTTAGCAGAAACACTTAAAGCTTTTGATAAACATCATTATGTAAAGATGAGATGTTGAAATACAGCACGATCTGCTCAGACAGAGCAGACACCCTAAGGCCTGTGTGTGTAAGTGTGCATGTGCGAGGGTGTGTATATATTAGTATAATGATGGTTGTCCCCGCATTGCCTCTTTTTTTCTTCATCTGCGGCACTGACGATCTGTTTTATCACCTTCACCACTTCAGCTGACAGTAATATGTGCCCACCCATGTAGACGACTGTGTGTTGACTCTGTGAATGTCTTTTGCACTGAGTCACACACGAGGGGTGTGTGTATGTGCCAGCCAGCAGGTTGGAGCAATATTCAAAATATCTTGGCGGACTTACAAAGTCCTCTCAGGCGGTAAGATCTCCTTTGTGACTTAACAAAGTGCAGAGTCTGAGCAGACATAACCAAACTCCATGACTAAGCCAATGCCAACTCGAGAAAATAAATGCGGACAGATGGATACTGTGAAGACACACAAAACTAAACACAACTAATTTTATTAGTAATACTAAAATTATAATTAGTAGTTATTTTATTTACTGTAGTGTGATTTTTTTGTGGTGCTTGAAACCACACGCTTTCAACTCAAATATTGACTTTTAAAACTGTGGTTTTGGTTGACTTTTACTCAACAACCATTTGTCATTTCTAACTATACATTTCTTAATGTGTCAACCAAAGGTGTTGAGCTGCTGTCAGACCAAAGTAAATCTCTCTTTAGCCTTTTGCTCTCTTTAGATGAGAAACCTAGCTTATACACTTGTAGATTGGGGCGTTGTTCGAAAGTATTTTCACTAACAAAAGCAAAAAAAAAAGAAAAAGATCTAAATAAGGTGCAAAAAAAACAAAAACAAAGAAAAAATATGTTCAAAGCTGTTGGAGTTGGATGTTTGACAGAGAATCTGAGAGGTTTAATGACTGCAGACAAGAGTGCATGGTGCAGTAGGGGTTGGTGTTGTGACACAGCACAGAGGTCTAGGTCTGAAACCCAGCTGAACCTTTCTGTGGAACTTGAATATGCTCTTTTTGCATGTGTGGTTTTTCTGTGAACACACAGGCTTCCGCCCTTAGTCCAAATGCATTACAGATTGATTGGTGAATTAAGTTCTTAGAAGCAAACGTGTGTGGTCTTTTGTGTCTGTGACGCAAAATTCATGCTTAAACTGTTCCAATTTTTTTAAAACCTCGGAAACCTTGTATTTCAGCTCATCGCTGTGAACGATAACTGTGAAAATTATTAGTCAATTACTAATCAAAATTTATATTTTAGGCAAATAATAAGGTTGGTGTAGACACCAGGTGTGAAGTGGAGTAAAGGCAAAGTCCAAACCCCTCCTCCCTCCCTGCTTTGTACTTATCAATAACCTATTCATAACGAAATTAATTAACATTCTCAGCAGCTGATTTGAATACACTGTGCAAACAAGTGATTGGGGAGTGTACACCTGTATTTGGTGCCACATACAAATGCATTGGCACATACTTTGTTTGTTAAACAGTATTACAACTCCAGTTGCACTCATAGCACAAGCAGCCAAGAAAATGACTCTTTCTAGTTTATATGTGGTCACACGGTACATGTAGGACCATGTTTGCAGGACGTTTGGGAAGCAGCACTGTAGACAGACACGACCCCTGTTTAATTCGGTGTGAATTGGGCAAACAGCTATTCTCTGTGTCTAAGATAAAAAGAGAAGAGTTGAATAAAAAAATCCTTCCAAGGTATCAAAAAAAATGCTCCCTGTAACATCTGAAACTTTTAATGTGAATACTTACACACTTTAGAAGAACATTTGGCATGGCACTAATGCATGCTAAATTTCAAACAGAAAGCCCCCCCCCCCCCCCAAAAAAAAAAGAAATCATCAAGAAATACATGTTTTATTTGAAGATGCACACAAAGCTGTCATTCATTCACTCTAACAAAGCTACCTTATGGAATATGCAGTGTTACTGAGATGCAGACAGCTACTGCACATCTGAACATAGTTTTTCAAGTCAACTTTACTGCAGCCTTTGTTACAGATGCTCATTCTGGTGGTTGAGGACCAGAGCATTCTTTCCAGAGTGTCAATGTCTTTTAGGTACTACCTCTGAACACATAAATGATGCACAACAGAACTGCAGCAGTAGTTTCACAAATACAAGGTGAGCTTTGCAAATGCCAAAAAGCCAGAAGAATAAGCTCTTTCCATTCTCAACTCTGAGAGGGAGAGGCAGGTGTTTTAAACTCAGGAGTGCTCTGGTTTGATAAGATTATGCAATAATGTCAGAACAATGTTGTTGTTTCTCTTTCGGCTTTTCCCATCAGGGTTCGCCACAGCGAACGAGTCGCATGGTAAACTTGGCAATGTTTTACGCCGGATGCCCTTCCTGACGCAACCCTCTCAAAGCAACCGGGCTTGGGACCAGCACAGAAGTAGAGAAGGGAACAGGGAGCAGCCCGGAGTCGAACCATGGTTTCACGGACGGAAGGCGCCGCAAACCAGCACGAGCTAAACCAGCTCCCCCAATAATGTCAGAACAATAAAACAACAAAAACTATTTCCAAGACAAAATAGCCATATGAATACGTTGATAAACACTTGAAACCCCGTTTTTGAAGATATAGGTTGACTACTAAAATGTAACCCCCAACAAAATAATCATTTTGTTCTTTGATGGCCAGATAAGACTGTCGTTTTGGATAAAAGCCATTTAATATGGAGAAACAATTATTTAACACAACCTATTACCTTAAATATCACAGCTACATAATCTATTCAGTTCCCATAATTGAAGCATGTAGGACACGGGTGTCCAAACCTTTTGCAAAGAGGACCAAATTTGGTGGAGTGAAAATGTGTAAGGGCCAACCATTTGGCTACAGATACATTTCATTTCCTTACATAAACCAGATTCCATTTGGCTCTTAAGGCTCTGTAGGTCAAAGTTGTTGCCATAGGTTTACAATGGCTTATTTTATGCAAAAATATAAAATCCTAAGAAAAAAAAACTTTAGCTTTTACGAATTTAGTTGACAAAATTCTGAAAAGCAAATATTTCCTTAATCTCTAATAAAATGTTTGCATTACAGCAAAAACTATGTATCTTTATCTGTTCCAGCTTTGAAAAAAGGGGTATAAAAAAGGTTTTGTCGTCTATAACTGTCTTAGTAATGTGTGTCTGTAGCCATTGGTCCGCCAATTTTTACTATAAAAATGGGACCATTTGACTTCCACTTTTGGTGAGATACAACATGGGACACACATGATCCACACGCAGGAGGTGGATTGAGGTAGTGAGTTGGGGTGTGTGGGGCTGGTGACAGGAGTAATCTGTTATGTCTCTGGAGGCAGTATCTGATGTTGTTCTGGAGTCCAGTAAATTCCTAGGAGGGTAGTCTACCCAGCCAGATATTAGACCTTGGGGATCTGCGCACAGTGCAACCCTAGGTTTTGATGGATGGAGGACCAAATTAAATAGAAGTCGAAAGTTTGAAGTGAAAATTTATGGAAGTTTAATTTTTTTTAAGCTTTTTCTTGACGTTTTTGGTAAGGGGAGCAAACAGATTTTCCTACTTTTTTTCTTTTTACAAAGACTTTTAAAATTTAAATGCTTTATTGAGAAAGGAAGAGGAAAAAAAAGACAGGAAGAAAAAGGGAGGAGTGGTGGCAGGGGGGTTAAAACATGATGCAAACCATTTGGAGAAGGGAACAGAGGTTTGCCAGCACAGCCTGCTCTGTTTAAACTAGAGAGGAAGTGACCGTATATACAGCATGCCAGCAGATTCTCTCCCTAACGCTGGATTTCTCTATCTTCTCTACCCTTTTGCACAAAAAAACCCATAGATGCCTAATTCAAGCTAAGAAGTTCCGCTGAGATTGTTCGTACATAAGCAGATACATTCAGATCACAGAGTTCAAAACATGGCCACTGGTTAACGCATGTTTGCTATTCTAATATTATGTTCCTTTACATCACCAGCATCAATTACACTACCACTATTATCATTGTTCCGTTTGTTACAGTCCGGAAGGCTGGATTTAGATGGGAGGGAGAATTTTGGAGATTTAAGGGACGAAAAGCGCCAAAAAAGAAAGACTGAAGAATGAAAGATGCGCAGAAGGGAGGAGAAAAGGTCAACGTTTTCCCTCAACACCCGTCCATGACTTAATCGTATTCTGCTCTATTGAGACCTTCCAAGGAATGAAGATTTGTTATATGAACCGAGGCACACAAGGAGAGTTAAAGATTAAAAGGGAGAAACAGATGATTTAGTGATGTAACTGATGTGGAGATGAAAGAAAAAAGAGCAAAAGGAAGAGAGTAAATGAGATGTGCGGGGAGGCTTTCATAGGTGTTATCCAGAATTTGCTGAGGGTTAGCACTTATCGAATTCACTCATTCACTCATCAATTTGAATACATTTTGCGATTTTAACCATAGGTAGTTCTATTTTTAAAGATTTTCTTTCAAAGTTACACAAAGGTAAACGCAAAATGGTATGATTATCATTCTGAAATCATTTGAAGTCAGTGTTCCGTTTACAACTTTAAACAGCTAACAGGTAAAGTGGTAGTTTGTTTTTATCCCATATTACCATCAGAAAAAGGTCTGTTAGTAGGTAATCAAATTACCTTGGTAATAAATCTAAGAACGCCCCTCAGTTTTCTGTTGCATAGTTGCAAATTTAATTAGAAGAAGCAAACACGATGCAATATGATGAATCAGCTGGCTGCTTTATAAGGCTTGAAGTTAAGGGTTAAGGTTCATTTCTTTACCTTCTCCTCTAAAACTTCTGACCTTCTACCCTAATTTCCTTTCCTTAAAAAAGTACTTTTTTTTTAAACGTATTTTCTCTCTAATCCTTATATATATAGAAAGGGGTGGTCTACAGGTTAGCACTGATGCACTCATCCTGGTACCTAGGGAACAAGCCATGGGCACCAGAGGCGCCTGAATCAATCCAGCTGGTAGAGAATGAGAGGGCAAAGATCCTGTGGGACTTCCAGAACCAGACTGACAGGATTATAATAGCCAACCAACCAGGCATTGTAGTAGTGGATAAAGAACAGAGGAAAGCCGTTGTGGTGGATGTGGCAGTGTCAAGTGATGGGAACATCAGGAAGAAGGAACATGAGAAACTGGAGAAATACCAGGGACTCAGAGAAGAACTGGAGAAAGCCTGGAAAGTGAAGGTGACAGTGGTGACAGTGGTGCCTGTGGTAATTGGAGCACTCGGGGCCCCCAAGCTGGAGGAGTGGCTACAACAGATACCTGGAAAGATCTCAGACATCTCAGTCCAGGAAAGCAAAGTGCTAGGATAAGATACTGCAGGACCCTCAAGCTCCCAGGCCTCTGGTAGAGGACCCGAGCTTGGTTAAGAAACCACCCGCGGAGGGTGAGAGGGGCGTGTTTTTATTATTATTTTTATATATATATATATATTTATGTCTGTTAGTTTACTATAATATGTATAGGGGTTTAGAAAATAGTCAATCAACAAAGTTATTTAGTCTCTATTTGAAGTACCTACCGTTTATAATTTTATTAAAACCATTTATAGAAAACCATCGGGAAAAAATACAATTCTTTCTTACCCAACTGCAATATAACTTAATAACTCAGCAGCATAATTTCTTATGACTACTTATGACTATGCACAGTAAGTGTGTAATTTACAGGTAAAAACTTAATTTGATACATAAAAAACATCTCCATAAGGTCATTAAAGAAATTATAGTTCCTAGCTTAAGCAATTAATCAAAATGTACATAATGTGGAGTGCTATAAAGGCTTAACATCATTCTAGAGTAATATGTTTGTATGTCTTTGGGATTGACATTGAGAAATTACATTTAAAAGTAGTTATTTACGACTTTCCTTTGTAAAAAATCATTTTTATGTCAACATCCTACTATAACTGTGATCTTTGTTATAAATTAACTTAGATGCTTACAAATAATAATGCAACTAATTTCAAGTAAAAAGTTCAAAAAGTCAAGGCCCAACTCTATTATAACTTAAACATTTTTCTTCTTTTTGATGGTTTTTGGAGGCGTGGCTTCTTTAAAAGTCAAGTGTACTAGACAGAGGAGTAAAACAATAGGTTGAGTTGCTTTTGTGGATGAAAGACTATAGTCACATGTGTGTTTCCGTTTGTCAGTGAGTGGATGCATTGCCTCAGCGTTGCTGTTGTGTTTCTTGTGGCTCAACTTCAGGATTGTGTCGAAGCTGTCTGTAATAAATGTGCCCAGGCGAGCTGACCAAGAAAGATATATAACAAACAGGAGGGGAGGCAGAGTGCACAAGGGAAGGAAGAGGATGGAGCAAATTATGGGTGAGAGGGGAGCAAGTGGGAAAAGACATGAAGAAGAGAAAAGATGGGGAAGAGAGAAGAGGATCAATTAATAAGGAAAAAAAGTAAAAAGGGGGAGCAGGGGCTGTTTTCTCCTGGGTCCTGCTATGTTTCCCATTATGTAAGCCCTGGTCACCGGCAGCATGCCAGCAGGCAAAATAAAAGAGTCTCTCTGGCTTGGCATGGCTCGTATTTTCCTATCCTCGGTGCAGGGTCAGGGAGGGGTCAGGCAGCTGGATGGGGCGCTGGAGGGATTGTGGGGTCTGGGCTGGCCTCCAAAACCCAAAAGGCCCAGGGTTCAAGTACCAGCTGAAAGCAATCAGGGGGAAATCTGGGAGTGCCACAGCTGCTCGCAGCAGCGTTGTTCGAAGACTCAACCCTCTCTCCCTCTTGCTCCAACTCTCTTGTCCCACTTCTTCACTCCCCCTAGTATTGCCTGTTTTCCCCCTCCTCTTTCTTTTCTTGACAGACTCATATGCACGAAAAAGCTGCATACTTTAAACCTGAAGCCAGAAGTAACTACTTGTCAAATGGTGTGCGTATGTGTGTGGGCACATTGACCATGTGCTTCTTATACATCCATGTGAGTGTGTCTGCATAGTCACTGAGAAGACAAAAGGGAGTAAACTGCACGCCAACACACTGTACGAGTGCTTCACCGGAGTCTGAACATTTCCTCACTTTTTGCTGCTGAACCTATGTTTGAGTATTTGGATCTTTTTGGTCACAAAAGTCATAAATGTCGTGCTACGCTAAAAGCGACATTTGTCTCAGATGTTTCCAAATCTGGATCAGAATGCCTGCTTTATTTTCTCTTAAAATATCAGAGGTGTACTTAAGATGAAGGAGGTGCCCTTTGGAAGCCTGTGAACATTTCGGCTGTGGTTTGGGTCATAACTTAGCTACGGTGGGCACCAAAAATCTCAGCAAATACTAAGGGATTATTGCCATTCTTTGGAAAACAAGTTTGCCATTGAAAACGGATTGACCTGAAGGAGTAAACATCCATCCATCCATCCATCCATCCATCCATCCATCCATCCATAATATCCATCCATCCATCCATCCATCCATCCATCCATCCATCCATCCATCCATCCATTCATCCATCCATCCATCCATCCATCCATCCATCCATCCATCCATCCATCCATCCATATCCATCCATCCATCCATCCATCCATCCAAAACTGAATCTTAAGAAAGTAAAAAGAGCCTTGTTTCAAGTAAAAAGTGTCTTTTTTGCAAGAAAAAAAATTATAGCAAGTTTCTCACCAGCAAAATATCCAATCCAATCCCCATTATTTGTAGAGCACATTTCCCTAACAGTTTCCAAAGTGCTGAACAGAAACTAAAATTAGATTAAAAAAAATTAATAAAATGAATAAAAACAGAGGAACACACAAGTAACGTGGTGTTAAAAGCCAGAGAATGGGTTTCAAGATGCGACTTAAAACACTCCACAGAGGGCGCTGTTCTGACTTGAGGAGGCAGAGCCGCTCCAGAGCATTAGAGAGGCCAACAACAGAGAACCCTCTATCTCTCTAGTTTTCTGTGCTTGTCATGGTTCTGGCTGCTGCTGGCCCTCTGACCTCTATATATTATTAGGTTTGAGAAAACATTTCTAGTGACTAGAATTGTTTAATTAAGATTTCTTGAAAGACCATTTTTCACCCCTTCATTTTTTATTTTTTATTTTTTTGCTAATAAAGAAAATCTGGCAATGTAAAAGAATGTTTTGACTATTTCTAAGGACTTTATTTTTGTCGTTGAACCTCAGACTTTCAGGATCAAGGAGGTAGCTGAAGCCCATATCCCAATCACTACCGGGTGATGGTGATGTTCACACTAGATGGGGTCTGTCATTGCAAGACCACACAAAGACAGACAGCCACATACTCACATTTACACTTAAGGGACACTTTTTAGAGGGAACATGAAATCAAGCATGTTTTTGGATTGTGGGAGGTCCCTGGAGTACCGCAGAGAAAACCCACACATACATGGAGAGAACATGCAAACTACACACAGAAGTGTGGTGGTGATTCAAACAGGGGTCTTCTTGGTGTAAGAGGAAAGATGCTACAACCACTGCACTGCTGGTGTAGGCCTTGTGTGAACCCCTAAGTAAAAACAAAAGAACATTTATCACACACAAGTACACAAAGACCAATGAAGGCATGGATGTGTCTTAACACCCCTCCATTAAGAAGCAAAGCTGTTTGGGCAGTTGAAAGGCTGTAAGACACATTAAACACTCACACTCACTTCACCAGCATTCATTTGTGAACTTTTTCTTGCCATGCTGCGATTCAGGGATAAACTTACTTCAGAGAACAGCTATTGACTCATAAACCACAATTATAGGGCCACTTGTCTCATTAACAACCAGATAGTGCAGAGCCAATGTGCTTTGTATAATGTGTTTAATGGAGCATGGATCTTCATTATGTCTGCTTAATGTCCTCAGCAGATTGCCTCCCTGTTGTATATCCAACAAGATGCACTGTTACTCCTGCCAGAGTGATATCAACTGATCTCTAGACGGCCAGGCCTGCAGCCTCTGTTACTTTCTCATGCTCTCTGTGCCGTTTCTGGATTCCTCAACTCCATCCTCTCTCTCCCATCCTGACACCTGGAGTGAAGAGGCAGACTCGCAAACAGACAGATAGAACAGCCCTGCGACTGGCAAAAACAGAGGAAGTGATAGAGACAGAGAGCCAGCCAGTTGAGCAAACCCCAATACACAAAGGGTTGACACACAAATTCACACAACAGTAGATGTAGACTTGATGACATATGCTCACTTATTGTCTTAGTTAAAAAAAGGAACAAAGACGGAAAGGACGGTGCTGAAGAAACTCCAGCAGTGGTTTGTGGATTCATGACCTCACTCAGAGTGACGGACGAAGCACGGCTGGCGGTTGTCAGCCCGGTCTAGAGCAGGAAGTGTGTTGGGGATAAGGCAGCCATGTGGCAGGATGTTATGGATTTCTAATTAGGGCAATTCATCTGTCAGCAAGGGCATGCTTTCACTGGAGCTTTCTGGCCGTATCTTTACTGAACTCCATACTTCACACCAAACCTACCCACTCTTTAAAAAAACACATTCTTCACCAAAAGGAACATTCTCGTATCCTTAGAGACATTATAGTCATTGCTCTGCTCACCATACACCACGTAGGACTGGCTGCAGCAGAACAAATCTTTTCAATTGGCCAACATTGACATCAACTAAGTATCCCAGAATGAACTGAATAGGGCCCCTGAGAGAGCTTATTCTTCAGTGGCATAAAACCATGGCTGTGATAAGGTCTTCCATGTGCCAATGATGATGGGATGGAGATGTTCAGTTGTCTGATAACCTAAACAACTATTGGATGCGACATTTTTAGCTTTCGTCAAGGCAATTGTTGCAAGGAGTGTGTTGTTTCTCAAACAAAGGTGGTAGTGCGACGTAGATGTTCCAGTGGTCTTAATAGAGCAAGAAGAAGGCCCTCCAGGGAACAGACCACGCTATTGTTTTACACCAGATATCCTGCTGGACAGGAGCTGATAATCATACAAATAATCAGACAAAGGGAGGTGTGCTATGTGTCTTACGTTCTGCGTAGGTGTGTGAAACACTTAACAAACAAATAGGTATGGGTCTAGGGAATTAAAATGGCATAAAATAAAATATTTGAATACGGAACAAAATGGACATCAGAAGTTTAATTGCTTTCTTTAATATGTTTCATGTGTTAAAATAAATTAAGTCAACCAACCACACTCAGATTTTTTTTTGCTTCATATTAAACATTTCATATGAGATTACAGTTTATCAAAAAAATACATCAAATAAAAAATGCATAAGCAGATCTAAATTTGAAACAGTAATTCATTGTGCTGTTCTATGATGTCTAAATTGGACTTTTTAGTTTTTCTTAATCAGAAATTGAAATTCATAGTCAATAGCATCAGGAAATTTAAGTGGTCAGTGTTTTTAGCAAACATTTCCTCCGTACTTGTTTAGTCACGTTCACATTATAACAGAATTATGTGCAAAATGTACTTGTTCTAAACATAAGGATTACGATGCATCAACAGATAAACTGAATCAATTTTTTGGTTGTGGTTATTTGTGCTTTAACCTTCTGCAAATAATGGCAACAGTAATAAAAGAAAAAATAATACAATTTTGTTGTGGTCTTTGAGATGACATAGACATCTGACTAATAAAAAGTCTCACATTGTTTAGTTTTTACCCACGGAGCCCCTGTCCTGACATTAAAAAATTAAAAAAATATCTCGTTCCCACAGATTAATATCTTGTTCCCACAAATTAATATCTTGTTCGCACAAAATAATATTCCGTTCGCACAAGATAATATCACGCTCCCTCGAAATACTATTTCGTTCCCTAGAAATTATTATTTCGTGTGAACGAAATAATTATTCACGTCATAAGTCATTCATAATCTCCGTCCAGCCGCTTTTAGTGGTAACTTTAGTGTCACTGAGACCCACATTTAAGCATCTAAGTATACAATATTACAATTTCTTGAGCAATTTTAGAAGTCTTCTGAAAAAAGCAGCACCACCTGGGGGAGGATCCCTCCTTCATGTGGGCACTCCTGAGGTTTCATCGTTTTTTTCGTTTCCGTTATTTTTAGGAGTTTTTTCCTTACCGCGTAGGAGGGTCTAAGGGCAGGGATGCCAGTTTAGTTTATTTAAAGTCTTAGCATTATCCTATTAAATTCTATGCATTTATGATCATTTTTGATTGTATGTTTACCTTACAATTACCTGTACAAAGCCCACTGAGAGCTGTTGTGAATTTAGGCTATACATAAAATTGAATTGAATAGATTAATGAAGGAGTAGGAGGTGACTACAATTCAGTCAAACCTCAGATTCAAAGGGAAGTGCTGCCAATGCTTTCCTGGTTGTGGAACACTGGAACTGCCTTTCACCTAGAATCCTTGGGGGAAGTTGGAAAAGTGAGTTTGTTGAGTTGGGAAAAGAAATAAGTCATGTCCATCAGAATTGATTTTGGAGTGACAATACCCTTGAGGCATGACATATTGCAACTGTTGGAGGATACACAGCCCTTTTCAAATGGAGCAGAAGCTTGAATAACACCTAGAGGTTCCCCTTTATCAAATGTTTTGAGGAGAATTTCTAGGCACAGCCAAATGAATCACAACTTTGTGTTGTATTTCACCACAGTCAGGCTTCCTCAAGTCATAATCTCCAGTTCTCACTGGAATGGTTCGTAGCTGAGTGTGAAGCTGCTGAGATAAGAATCAGCACCTTAAAGCCTGAGGCCATAATTCTCAACAGACAAAAAGAGAAAATACCCCCTCTGGCATACTAATGAGTGACTTTGCAGGAAAGAAAGACTTGGCACTGTTGAGAGGAAAGATAAAATGATCGGTGAGATCCATGAATGGATTGGAATGGCAACTGCAAAAACGTGAACTGTGCAAAAGCCCATTGTGGAAGACAAAGCCAAGATGGAGAGCCATACAGTTTATTTTCAAACCTTCACTTATAACAGCGAACATATAAGAGGTAGTGGAAATTTACTTTCCTTGGAGGGTGGCTGGTATTTACTTTCATCTTAAAAGCTTATTTTAAATTTCATCAAATTTAAAACATCTGGGGAAAAGATAGGAACTTGGCCACTTCCAGGTGAGGCGCTACAGACAACTTCAACAGGGTTAATATTATTTATGTTTTCAGATTTAGCTTCAGTGAAAATGATATAGACCAAAATACTGATGAAAATATTTGAAAATATAGAGCATGTATAACTACTTAATCATTTCAGTCTCTAAGGATCCATTTTCTGAACAAGCGTAATTCCTTTTGGGTCATGGGGATGCTGGAGCCTGTCCCAGCATGTGCACCATCAGAGGGCCACACAGAGACACATAACCACACACACTCGCACATAAGGGACAGTTTAGAATCACCAGTTGACCTATGATGCATATTTTGTGGACTCTGGGAGGAAGCCAGAGTGTCAGGAGAAAACCCACGCATGAGGAGAACATGCAAATTCCACACAGAAAGGGCCCAGCCGGGATTTGAACCATGGCCTTTTTGCTGTGAATTGTTTGTATTATTAATTTAATTAAATCTAACCTCAATTTCACTCTTCAAGTCAAGGGGGTAAGCAGAAGAGAATCTTGGTGATACAAAATGTAAAGAAGATGATCGTGGGACAAAATGGATCTCAAAGGCAAAACACAAAGAAATGATGCAACACTGAAAAGTAAAATAAACTGAGAAATAAGTAAAAAAAAAAAAAAGAAGGAGAAAGGAATACAGAGTGATACAAAGGCCAACAGAGGAAGTGACAGAGTCAAGCAGGCTCGGTGAAGATCAGATGGGTGATGGAGAAGGCAGAGCAGAAGGAGGAGGGATGGAGGCTGTGCGAGGCCGGGAACACACAGCAGCGGCTGGGGGGATGTTTAGATAGGTGCAGGCTGCCACTAGGAAGTCCACGCTCCAGTATAAACAGGCCGCCACACAACCCAGCACTCCCAACTGTGGGAGAAATCTGCCCTGAGACGCATGGAGCGGCGCTGGCCAGCAAAAAGGAGGGAGGAAAAGAAAGAAGGAGTGGGTGGTGGGAAGCAGGGAGGATGGGTACACAGCCACTTGCAGATCCCCACAAAATATATACACAGCTGACTCTGAACTCTGGACCTATTTCCTCTTGTTGTCCTCAGTGATGTAAATGCATTACTCTCGAGGCCATTGTGGTTTCTCCCATCTCATAGTAATCTCTTACTTGAATCTTTAACAATAAAATCACAAATAAACCTACACTAAAACCAAAAGTTTTACTTTTTACATTTACAACAGTTTAAATCCAAAGTAACAAATAGGGTAAATATTAATAAATTTATGTGGACAAGCACTGTGTGGAAATAAAAATAAAAAAAATGTATCCATCTAGTGGTGTCAGGAAACTGGTGGTGAAGGACCCAAAATGCAGAAGGCTGGACTTGATGTCAAGAATTTATCATGTTAATGAATTAACTCGTGACATAACCATGAAACAAAAGGATGGTAAAACAAATGACCAGACACTTGAATATACTAAGGATCATTACTTTTAATTCATCACAGCTGTGAATGATTGATGGCTTAAACCTGGTGAGAAGACCTGGAGAAGACCTGAAAACAGAATAAGCACCAAGACATCACGAGTAAAATCCACACAGGAGGAAATAACAGTTTAAAAAAAAAATGGGAAAAAAAAGCCTATTGAGCTGATGGTCACACATATTCATACATAACAATAAAAAGAAAAATTGCTAAATCATAGCTGATTCTAAATGTCTTTTAGAATCAATATTGACTTCATATCAGTCTGTAACAAAGTTGGGTTTTCTTAAGATACACACCCACGGGAATGCGTTTTCAAACGACCACTTTTAGTAAAAATGAATGAAAAATTACTTTTGCTTAAACTTAGAAGTTGTCTGCTGACTAAACACATTCATTTCATATTCTGAATTTGGCATTAAAACCTTTCCATAAAAAATGTTTACATGGTTTGAATATTATTAAATGCTGCAATAAAATGTGTTATTGCAACCTGTAAAAACAAACTACAGTAAAAAGTGAGTAATAATTTAAATAAATTAACCCACTGATAACATAAATTATAATTTAGTCATATGTTAAAGCATAATAATTCATTCATCTTCTAACCCGTTTGTTCCCTTTTGGGGTCATGGGGCTGCCTGAGCCTATCCTGGCCACTTGCGGCAGAGGGCTGGGGACACCATGGACAGGTTGCCAGTCTGTAACAGGGCCACAATCACACACCCATGCACACTCCCATTTACTCCTATACAGAGGCCAATTATAACCTATAAAGCATCTTTTTGGACAGTGGGAAGAAGCCAGAGTCCCAGGAGTCCCAAGGGGAGAACATGCAAACTTCACACAGAAAGGTCCCCATTGGTATTTCAGGTCCCCCAGCTTGAACCAGGGGCCTTTTTGCTGTGAGACAAGAGCCCTTACCATTGTGCCACCATGCAGCCCCTTGTTCAGGCATAATTGTACCAAAAATGTCTGTACTGTACTGTGCTGTACTGTAAAGGAATGTCCTCCTTTTGTTTCCAAAAGGAGGCATTTAATACTAATGAATAAAAATAATGGATTGGATTTATCTGCACTTTACGGGGACGCTCAAAGTGCATACAATGTGTATCTATTATTCATTCACTCCCCATTCATATTTGGTGATGGTAAATACTGATGTAGCCACAGCTGCCCGGGGGCAGACTGACAGAGGCGTTCCACTACACCATCACCAAGACTTTTAGCTCTCAAAGCACAGACATTCAACACCTCCGCATTTTATATTGCATCAACCCTTCCTTCCATCCGCAATATCTATACAAAATCTGAAGACTGATTCACACAAAGTGCTATTCTTTTGCACATGTCACCAATAGCAAATACGTTTTGAAATATACTGAGCTTTACAGTTCACTCACAGAGCACCAAACCCCTGCACTCGCTGAATATCCAAACCTCCAGTTGTCATCATGGCGCTGTTCGCCATCATTTTCCTTTCCCCATCACCTGGAGGAGAACAGGCGCAAAATACAGATTACACTCGTCAAGAAAATCCATTTGCACCTGGCCCAGACACCTTCAAGCTTCATGAAGAGAAAGGCCAGTCCCACCATGTTTAGTCTGTTTTTCTGACCTTTCAAAAGCTGACAAGACCCATAAGGGGCCAAGAAGAAGCTGAGAGGACTTACAGTGACACGAAAGATATACGTCTCCTCTCCTGTAGACATATCTTCAGTTGAGTATTTACTCAGTCTTTGTCACTGTAAAATACTGAGTAGAATTAGAGCTGGAAAAAGAACATGTGCAAGGTTTCAAGGTTTGATTTTATACCTCAAGTTGGTTTCTGAGTCTATATGCGGCTGTAAATATCTTAATTTAAATAGTGAAATGGAAGAACGGCAAAAAAAACCCAAAAGAATGGAGTAAAAGGAAAGACCTATGTTCTACAGACAAACTATCACAAACATAAGAGAAAATTCTAAATTCTTACACTGTTATGAAAAACTGACTGCTGACAGGGAAAACATTTTCTGGAAAAGCAACAGAAAATCTGAAAACATGTTCATATTAATATGTGAGGTATATAACAATTTACCTAAGTGGTGCTACTATTTAGGATATTTCCAATTTGTAACGCATTCCGTAATATATTGTTAGTAGTGTATATAGACCCAGGCTTTGCCTTATAAAACAGTTGAGTCTCAATATTCAACATTTAAGATGCATCATCACTTAATGCAGTTATGAAGGTTAGAACCTGATTCACGACTTGGCTGCATTTGCTTTTAAGTGGTTCTTCTTCGTTTCTAAAGATTCAATGTCCCAAATTTACTAATTTCTGCAAAAGACTGTCAACACTTTCTTTGGAACACGTGTAAATTTGGAAAATACCTGTTCATTTTGATAAAATACCTTAGCAAACCCAAGTTTATTGCTAGACTGCTACCCATGTTTTGGGCCAAAATGTGAGAGGAGCTTTAACTGAAATAAGATTTGTGAAAAACTCAACATTTGTTGTATGCAATGTTTGTTTCACTTATTAGTTTTTTGGGATAGAGAGGTAATTGTATTGGGGTGATACACACGTCTTATTCTGTGTTTCCCACATAATGATCTCACTGTGTACAGTGTGCCTTACTTATTGAGCCCAAACCAAAAATATTCCAAAAGAAAAAGCTTTTCAATGTGGAATCAATGCCAATTTTCTGTGGGGATAAACGGCTTATTTTGCCAGTAAGTCATTCCAAGTTCATCATTCAAACAGCCTTGAACACACAACGTTGTTGAACAGATGCCACCTGGCTAAAACATGCCTTCATGTTGGTGGTAAGCAGTCAGATGTTACAGGTGAACTTGGGGAGTCTCAAAATACAGTACTACTTGCAGAGTTTGTGACAGACCCAGGAGTGAACCCCCACATGTGACAGATCACAACTATGGCCAATACCAAAAGACCTATGCACTTAGACATTGGTAGATCAAATGCCACACAGCTGCAGCCCGTTTACCAGATTTCAGGGATACTAGGGTTTACAGACAAATCGTTCACAACCAACCGTTCACAACCAACACTTGAAATGAATGCCAGATGAGTGTTGCAGGTGACTCCACTGATACCAAGACACCGCAGTGAACTTTGAAGTGGCCACAAGACCATGTGACCTTGTCAATGCAACAGTGGTCAACTGTACTGTTCACTGATGAGTGTCAGGTCACCTAGCAAAGAAATGATGGTCTTCAGCGTTGTTGGAAAATGTTAAGAGAGTTATACATCATCCTGCAATTCCACCAGCACACACCAATTGCCTGTTCATGGATGATAATGCTTCACCACTTTGTGCCAGAAATATAACAGCTGGACTTCAGGATGTCAGAGTACCTCATTTAAAATGGTCAGCAATGTCCCCCTGACCTGAACCCCACAGAGCACATTTAGGACCTGCAGAAGCAGAGACTTGATGATCAAACCCAACACCTAAGTGGCCTAGCGGAACTGGATGCAGCATTTGTGGAAAAGTGGAATGTATTGCCTGAGAGCAACATCATGAGGCTAGTGAGGAGAATGAGACATTCTTGTCAAGCTGTCCTTGTGGAAAATGGTGGAATTACCCGTTTCTGACGTGGCCAATTTTTGTTATTTCGAGTGATCTTTTTTATTGGCCTAGTTTAAGGGGAAGTAAATCATGTAACACGCTAATGAAAATGGTGTTTCTCTTTAATATATTTTTAGTAATATCAAAGGGAACTTTTACGTATTGCAATAAAATTCAGACCAAAATAGGAAAACTTTTTAGCTCAAGGACTTGGTGTCAGGTTTGTATGTAAAGATCTATGCTTCTAGAAAGCCAAACTTAAGTCAGTGTATTAACTGCGTTTGAGAAAAACCTGATTATAAAAACTTGATTGAACAATGGAGATAATCTATATTTTAAAAGGCATATTTCAGTGCCATACAAGGATACACTGAAATAAAAAAAAAATATGAGGACAGATGAAAGAGCCGTAAAAGAACCTGAGTAGTCATGGAAGAATGGAAGATCACCCAGACTAAAACATTGATACAAAGATACACGAACAGCACACATTGGGGCTGCCAGTAAACACTAACAAGTCCAGCAGTTCTTCCTGGAACAGCACCATGAAACAGCTGTGAGTCCCAGCAGAGCCCGATTCTCCCGTTTGTTGGGCCTCTCACAGCAAACACACACCCATGCCCTCACTCACATACAAATACCACTCATATACACACAATCCCACACACACTTTCAACTAGTTTAGCTAAAGTGAAGAACGCATTATGGAGTAATCTCTGGAAATTTCACAATGTGGGCAAACACAATCTGTGAGAAACAAATGACTGGCCTCAGTTCTAAAAAGTTACTGTTGTCAAAAACGTGTTTTCTTTCTATACCTACAACACTGCCAAAGATAATCTGTATAGTCATGTGCCTATCTTATCCCTCTGGCTGGGTATCACAACTAAAAATCAGAATCAGTTAGATCAGGGGTGCCCACACTTTTTTGCATGTGAACTACTTTTGAGATGACAATGTCTCAAAGATTTACCTATATACTGGTCTATCTATCTATCTGTCTGTCTGTCTGTCTGTCTGTCTGTCTGTCTGTCTGTCTGTCTGTCTGTCTGTCTGTCTGTCTGTCTGTCTGTCTTCTATCTATCTAATATAAATCTATCTATCTAATATCTATCTATCTATCTATCTATCTATCTATCTATCTAATATCTATCTATCTATCTATCTATCTATCATCTATCTATCTATCTATCCCTATCTATCTATCTATCTATCTATCTATCTATCTATCTATCATATCTATCTATCTATATATATTTATTGTATTTTAAGACTAAATACTGTTTAGTAAACATAGAATTATGAACTATTATTTTTATAAGATTGTTTATGTACTGATTATTCAAAAACTACACAGTACAGAAGTACTATATGTGACTATCATTTTTGCATGTGCTCTACTATAAACCGTACATTGGGGAGCATTGCATTTCCTAAAGCTGCTGGCTCCATTAGGCAGGGCTCGGCAGAAGCGGTTAAAGTATAATTCTAGAAATTCACCTTTGGAATTAATTCAGTTTTACATGGATTTAGTTTTCTAACTTTCCTCAGCTTACAATTTTTTTAATTAAAGCTAACTCTTTTTTTACAGAAGTAGTGATAAAAATTATAAAAGGCATAAAACCTCTGTGTAGGTGGGTGGTGCGGGCCTGGGGTCAGTCGGCGCCTCGAGTGGGGCCCTAGGCTGGGTGACTGGCCCCTTTGCTGAGTGAGTGACAGCTGTTTGACCACGAGGACAGTCTGCCAGCTGTCCCCAACTGTCCCCAGAGGGGATGCCCGGAACTCCTGGAGTGGTGGTGGGGTGCTCGTCTGGGGCGTCCCTCTCGGTGGGAGCACTCGTTAGGCTCTCCAGCGCGGCGGGGAGCTGCTTTCCTAGTTGGCGGGCTTGGTCGCCCGGGCGGCGGTTGTTCCCTGCCGGTTCCCGTGTGGCGTTGGGGGGGCTCCGGCTGCCGCTGCTGCTGCGGTGGGGGTCTTGGGGTGGGGATGGCTGGGCACTCTCCCTCCTTTCCACGTTCCACCATCCATTTTAGAAGAACATAAACACTCACCTGAGCACAGGTGTTAGCTCACCTTTGCACTAACAGTTTGCATGACTGAAATATTTCACACTAGTTGGTTTTAAGGCATAAGTATGCGTGTGAACACTATCTGTTTTGTATATATGTCGACAGGTGGACATTTTTTGCAGCTAGCAGGTGTGTTTATAACATTTGAGTGTGTGTGTGGACAGGCTCCGCCCTTATTGTACTACATTTGAACCTTACCATAATGATTAACAACCAGTAAACTTGTTGCTTTATGCTGCTTCATGGTCTTATCCCCCTTCCCCTCCTATTATCACCCCCTACCCCCCCTCTCTCTATCGTCCCTCTCTCTTCTTCCCCTCTTTCCTTTTCCGTCCGGTCCAACACCAAAGATTTTCAGACATGATTGAAATTAATAAAGTTTGGCCTCAATTACAAAAGGGGTTTATCCAGACATACCTTTGGTTTGTCTGAAGATTAATAACCCCTCTTGTTAAAGTAAAATATGTCCAACACAAGAGGCCTTCAGCTCTCATCTGTCTGCCCAGCTGTTGGACAGGACAAGTAAAAAAAATAAAAAAAAAATAATAAAAAAAAAGGAATAAAAACCTTAATTTAGTAAATAGTTAATTGCTACATCAAGAATGAACTAAAAGCAGTTTTTGTGTTTTTGATGTTTTTAACATGTTATTGTGGGGTTTTCTCATGATTGAGGACATATTTAAAGAAAATTAAGCTTAAAATGCATTTCTGAGTATTTTTTTATTCAAATCGCTGTGAATCAGAAGCAGATGGAAAAATACTAATGGAAAAAGCCTGTAGCAGTGACGTAGAAACTACAGCAGCAACCCACAAGTTCTCTGCTCTGCTTCGTTTTGATGCATCCACTTGCAGACAAATAGATTCATGTTTCATTACCTGCCACATGGCACGTCAAGTCCCCGGTAGAAGACTACTCTGGCCCACTGGGGTGTTTGTTTTGTGAGGTGGAATCTTTTTTTTTTTTGTATGTCAAGCTATGATATATTAGAACTTTGTTTATCTTGACATACAAAGAGCCATTAAAAGGGTCACTCAGCATGATGAGATTGAATTAAGTAGGATCTGTGTACAGGGAACGGGAAAGCACCTAAAGCTTAGGGTCTCTTTTTGGGTTGCTTATGACTCTGGACAACTCCCCAAATTTTCCCAAAATTGACAAATTCAGCCAGTATCAATGTTGACTTGCAGTGATTTGTATGTTCCAAAGCAAATATCCAAAGCTATGCTCTGAACTATTGTACAAACCTTTGCAAAGTTTTCACACCAGCTAACACTCATGTGCTATCTTAGTTCAATCTAGTAAAATAAAGTCAGTTAACAAAATGAAGCCAGTATGATTTGCTTTTAAATGTTAGAATGCATTTTTTGTACTTTAGGGGCAGAACCGATTCACTCTCCTGCCAAGTTTGGGAATTTATCTGGAAAGTTAACAGTGTTGTTGTTCCAAAAAACAGGTATAAAAGGTGAGATGTTTCTGTAAAAAATTAAATGTGCTTCTCTTTGAGTTCAGAGATTTAGTCGTCATGCTTAGTTTAAAGGGATTCAAAAGTAAAGTAACAGACGTGACTTATTGAAAAACAGGGATTACTCTCTTACCACAAAAGTCTACAACTTGCTGACATTTCGGCACATAAATTTCTAAAAGCTTCATTACAAGGCACTAAGAGACTTAAGGAGGATGTAAGATGCTCTGTTGCACTTTCAGTGACACAGTTTCCCAGGCTGTACTCCAGCAAGCGTCTTGCGTCACTACTTTTAGTCTCATGTGGTTTTTTTGTGGTTGCAACTGCTCCAGTTCACAGAGTGAGCACTGCACTTCTAAAGCTTCTCTAATGATAGCAGAGCCATCCCTACTGTCTTACTTGTTGCAACATATTAGTAAAGCATCTCCTATGAAGTCAGGCAAAAGAAAGGGAACAAAAAGAAAGAGTGAGGAAGGAAGAAAAGATTCCAGATCCAGGATTCCAGTGTAGGAAATCTCTCCAGATTTCTTTGAATGAAGCCCAGAGCCCCTCACAAGGATTGGGTTCAAATACGGCCCAATCTAAATGACCTTAACAGATGTTTCAGCTGGAAAGATGGTGTAACAGTGATACAACACCAATGTTAACCATATCCTAACACACTGTTCTGCCCTGTGGGATGTTAAAGGATCAGTATAATGAGTGATGAGGCTTTCTCATCCTCAAGCCTTTGCCCTATTGCCACAGTAAATGTGTCAAGACCTACGGGGTCAGATGACTTTTTGCAGGTAGAAATAAAGCACTCCAGAACAGCCACAGGAAGTTAGAAATAAAAAAAAATTGCTTTTTGCACTACCATAGACTTCCTGTTGTTTCAAACTAAGTTATGAGCAGCGTGGTAAACGCAACTTTTGCTCTGACATCAGGATGCAAGTTAAACTACAAAGAATATGAATCTATCGGAAAAGCCATTTCAGTCTTGCCTTGAAAACTTTTTTGACACAAACGTACTGATAATACATAAATTTGTATATTCACCTGCCATATCTCTATTTAGGCATGTCTGCAGAAATGCAATCAGTTGCTGTCATCTGATTGGTTGATTAGAAATTTGTGTTAACGAGCAATCACGCAGTATATTTTAATTGCAATCAGACCTATTAACAATAAAACAAGATCAGCTGGGTGGTACAATTCTACAACCATTTTTTTTGGTAATTTCAACATGTTCTTGTGGCATTTTTCTGATGATGGAGGACATATATAAAGAAAAATAAATCCAATATTGCATTTCTTTTCTTAAATCATTGAGAATAATCAGAAGTTAAAAAAAATGCAGTTTAATAAAGAGCTTTTTAGTGACTTAGAAAATACGCTAAGTAGGCCACAAGCTCCCTACACAAGGGGATAGGGGGGCAGAGTTGCTCTGCACCAACAGTTCACCCACAACTTAGACACAAATTCTGATGAACTACTGCCGCTCTGCAGAAACTATCTCCTAAAAAAACGACACAGATCTTTGATTCTGGCTAAAAACAGTATAATTATAAGTAAAAGACCACTGGGAACACTTTGAAAATAGATAAAGAGATGATTGGAGTGAGACGTTAAAATCCCACAGTCAATTTAGTAAAAAATTTAGCAAAACAAAATAAATAGTTGTAACACAAAGTTTTTTCTGTAGTTGTGTTGTGTCAGACAGCATTAAAAGAAACTGACTAATGCAATACCAAATGAGTTTACATTTACTTGTAAAACAAAATACATTTTTCTGTCATTTTGTTTTGAACTTCTTTTCCCCCCCAACCCCTTGGATCTCTTTATTCATGACAGGTTTGCATAATCTAGCTGACAGAAGGGGCCTGACCTGATTATGCACGGATGTGTTAGCAAAGTTTTGGCCAAAGTTTAGTTGTCAAAATGCGCATAGAATCTCACAAAGAACACAGTAAAGTTGAACAAAATCACAGTATCGGAGAGCTTCTGTCTTCAAAAAGCTCAAAGCTGGAGTCCCAGACAAAAGCCAAAAAAGTCTTAAACAGATGCTTTTTTATAGCTCTTCAAAAAGGTCTCTCAACATTGTCTGTCTTTCGCGGATTGTGAATAAGATACATAGTCAATCCCTCCATAGTGATGAGGCTAAAAATTGACAGCAGCTTCTCTCATATGCAGTTTATGAACAAATATTTGGACTAGCATTGAACATTTAGTTGGAGGGAGCGGACATTAATTTGATGCGTGAATCGGATTTGGTGTGAACACATGCAGCATTGGCTTAGTGGATTCATTCAGAATTGTTGCACTTTCCCTTTTGAAAGTGCACTTCGGGCAAATCCAAATTCTCCCCCTATCTGTACGACTTCTCCCTACCATTACATTTAGCTATCCAAACGGAGTGATACAGAAAAATAGTATCTTCAAATTAGGATGTCACTCTTACCCGATGACGTTATCAATAGCTCGGAAATACATGACAGCATCAGTTTTATAACTTTAAAAAGTTAATGAATAAGTCATTACTAACATTTAAATGTAAACTTCTGTGCTTTAGAGCACACCCACATGAAGAAATGCGCTTGTCCTCCACGGCACAGCGCAACGCAGATCACACTGGCGGATGCAGAGGAATGCAGAGTCATCTGCCGCCAGAGTTAGCGCTTAAAAATCCGGACAACCGTAACCATCCAAATGCCCCAACAATGAGAAGGATTTTTGTAGGCGTAGGATTCGGCTTTATATTCTAGTCTGGAGCGACTTATAGTATGCTTTCTCCTTCTTTATTTTGCACTATTGGACTCTGGAAAATATGGTTAGTTGGTTTTTCTGTCTCACACAAGAATTTTTGTCATTTATAGGAGTGATAGGCTGAAATATCTAACAGCGGTCTTTTAGTAGTGCATTATTGGGTGGGTGTCAAATGAGCCATGTGCTGTTGTTGGTGATACAACCAAGCACCACCTGTTCTGACAGACAAGCATGCCTCCAAATCCCGCTATAAACTCTTTACTTGATGAGTTCTTTGTCATAGGGAGCACGGACACACACTTGAGATGAGCCAAGAGTAAACACAATAAAGCTGTGTCTCTGTCTTTTGTAAACAGGTTTTCCAACTCAGGCGCCCATTCAAACGGGACTGTCAGCCAAGATGAGCTGCAACTCCGCAGAACAAGTCTATCCACCAGCCCACGTGTCTGTTTTGAACAGTAAAGAGAGCACTGAGACTACCCAGTGACTGCTGGTGTATAATCAGTCAAACACAGTCATGTCAGACCTGCCCCATGCAACACTGGGCTGTGCTCAACACAACGATCTACTTGCACACGGAAAGCCGGCGGGGACGTGTGATTCAGCTTTACTTTTAACCAGACTCAGACAATTTATTTTTGCAACCTGTGGCAAATCAATTTGACCTGTTTTTGAGACTGTTTCAGTCATTCCTGTCAGTCCCTCTGGTACCTCAGACACAAATGCGGGTCCTGTACAAGATGACATGATGGAATTTAAACATTTCAAGTTGCAATTTTCAGTCTTTATCCCACTTAGGCTATATGCAATTTTACACAGGCAGTGATGACACTGGGGAAGGAACATGTACACATTTCATACTCTAACATCATATGATGCTAAACAGATGAGATGTATGTGGATTTAGATTCAAATAAACGTCTTACATCTTTGACTTTCCGAGTTAGACACCTGCAGGCACATATTTCAGTGTGATCGGATTACATTCCCTGTAAAAGGTAAAGTGACAAAGCAAACCCCACAGGACAGTTTAGGGTCATTTTATAATAGCTAAGTTTCAGTCAGTCTGCCAAAAAGACAAGACATACTGAACAGCACACATTTTAAACAAATAAAGTACAAATGACCGAAGGTGCTTTGACTAATCAGACAGAAATAATAAAAGAAAAAAGGGCAAATGGACCAGAAGATGGCCCCAAAGGAAAAAAAAAGTAATTTATGATGGAAAAGGCTGTTTTGTCTGGCAACTTAGCACTTGGATGAGCTGAAAAGCAGATTTAAATGCATTTTTTGTGGAAGAAAGGTAGTTGCAATTCTTGTTTAAAAAGCACTCAACTCAATTTAAGTTGTTTTGTCAAAATACAAAATAGAAGATAGAAACATAAAACCACGTTAAAAAAGTGTAGCAAAGTAATTGCTGAAATTGCTGTATTAAATCATTCTGCAGCTGCTAAAGCTGCTGCTGCCGCTTTGTGAACAACTGTTGCACCGAAGTTTCCGTGCAACCTAAACAACCCTAAAGATAGATCACTAGTGATAGATAGATCACTCACGTTGGTGATAGATCACCAACGTGAGTTTTGAGACAAAAAAAAGAAACTTGAAAGTTTCTTTTTTATTTTACAAAGATGGTCGACCATGAAGCATCAAGTCAATTTTTCTATCTGTATTCTTCCTTAAATCTTCAGTTGGACTTCCATCTTCTTTCTTCAAGAAAGATTTGAAATCAAGATGCCAAGACTTAATTTCAAGATTTCACTTGGATAAATGAGAACTTTCACCAACGGGGAGCTTCCATATTGCTGCGTGCAAACCTTTGACAACAGTACATGTTGTCTGTTTACAGCAAACACTTAAGTTATTAAGATTTAACCTTTGATGTGACAAGAAGCCTGGGAGCTAAATATTGTAATAAAGTATAAATAAAAATCGGTGGCCCTTTTTTAGACAGTCGTGCATTGTTAGAAACCACGACAATCTTTCGGATAAAAACAAGTCCAGTAGTATTTTCAGGAGTGTAAGACCTCTTTAAATCTTTAGAAATTAGATAATCACGTAGCTGAATGTAAACAGGCTGCATGCAAACATAACAGTGCATTTATGCACAAAATGTGTGTAGAAATGCACAACTTGAAACTCTAAGTCACAGATATTTACCCTGATTTTTCAACGGCATTTTCATAAAGATTACATTTTCAAAAGACGTTTTAAATCTGGTAACAGTTATGAAACGCTAGCATAGTCTGTAGCCCTTTTATTGACAAATTCCAATTAAAAAAATCTCTTTTTACTCACCGTCTTCAGTTAACACAGTGGCCACCTCTGGTAAGCTTCAAGCACGCAACAAGAAGCTTTAAATATGAGATAATTTTTTGATAGTTTCACTCCTGAAAGTATTAATCCATAGTGCTGTTAAAGCAAACTGATGAAAGTAGCTCACAGGCCTCCATAGTTCATATTGCTGAGATTAAAGTAAGATTTTTCCATGCCCTCTTTTTTCTCTGACCCTAATCCTCTTTCTTACATAAGATATATGTTCTAATATACGTATTTTGTGAGGCTGAATAAAATGTTTGTGTGTTTCACATGTGTGCATGTGCGTATATGTACGGTGGTGTTCGTAGGGAAAGTCGCAGGTGGTGTACTATACTGGTCTGTCATAACTAAACTGTGTACCCTTGGGTGGGGTACAATAAATGAAAATGAGAGTGGAGAAGGAATGCAAAAATTAATAAAAGACAGCAGAGGGGATTTGATTTAGATGGTGGTTATCAGAATCTATTAAAAATTGTTTTTGCTTTGGTCTTAGCGCCCTGCGTCTCTCACTGGGGCTTGGGTGTGTCTTCAAGCAAAGGGCCAGGCCAGATGACTTCATAGCCATATGGTATCTAACCTCTTGGTAACACTCATTTGCAACAATGCAAGCTTACCCGTTCTATAAACACTCTCTTTGTGTTGCAACTCTCACTAATTCTAGTAGAGTCATGCTCGTATACACTGATCAGTCATTCTTTGTGAAAGTACAAGTGCATTCCAATTAAAGGCAACTTCTTGTTTTGGGCAGTAACTGTTCTCAATTTTGTTTTTTATTCTCACATGCAGTGCAATGACCACATGACCTGTTGAGACAAGACTATTCCACAGGCTACCTTTAGTTCACTGCTCAGTACACAACTGTCCTAATTGAGGAATTTTTAACTTTCAAAGATTGCCCATACTTTTCATATACTGTTGTTCTTGTCAGGTAAGGAGGGCTGGTGAGCATGAAGGACCCAAAACGCAGAGACGGGAGGCACACAGTTCCAGGGCAAGGGATTTATTCAACCAACAAAAAGCGCTGCAGAGCAGGAAAAAAACAAAACTAAACTTACTGTGGGCATAGCATGAACACATGGTAGAAGGGAGTCAGGGAAGTGATGTTAATGGACCAGCACTAGAGGAAAGCAGAGACAAGACTTAAATACAAACAGCACTGACAAGACACAGGTGAACATGATCAGGAGAGATTGGGTCTAGGGAGGTAAAACTCAAAACCATGACATAACATTAAACCTTTCAAAATAAAACAGGAAACAGAACTCAAACATGACAGAAACAAGACGGAAAGCAAAAACCAATACAAAGAAACCCAAACCATGACAGTTCTCAAAATACTAGATATGTCCATGCAGGAATGCCAAGGAACACTCATATTAAATGGGCACTAGTGTTTTCACCGGCTAATTCCAGAGCTATTTTCTGGCATGAGTACAACATTTTGTCACTGTACAACACTTTTACTTTCTCCTTGTAGCTAGCCCAAAAAAGTGAGGGAAGTCAAGACAAGTCATTGCACCATGTAAGCATCAGGTGACTTGTTACATAGCAAAATCAATTCTAAAATCGAATCCCAATTGCTGCTCCACGGCTTCTCCCTATCCCTTAATTTATCCTCCCGGGGGGGGGGGGATATGGAAAACGTTACTTTAAATTCAGATGACATCATCAATGTCTATCCTGGGGGAGGATCCCTCCTTCATGTGGCACCCCTGAGGTTTCTTCTTTTTTTTCGAACTCCGTTATTTTTTAGGAGTTTTTACCGCGAAGGAGGGTCTAAGGGCAGGGATGCCCAGTTCAGTTCAGTCTGCTTAGTTCAGTTTAGAATTTTCTTTTTAAATTCTATGTATTCATGATCCTTTTCATTTTATGCTTACTTTACAATTACCGGTACGAAGCCAAATAAAACGACTGTTGTGGGCTATACAAATAAAATTGAATTGAATTGACTCAATAGTCGCCGGTCATCTCTGTTGGCATGTGGCTCCCAGTGCTCAGAAAATCCATAACAATATTAGTTTTATAACTTTAAAAAGTCTGGCAAAAACTAAAAACTCATTAGTTACATTTAAGTGTAAACTTTGTCGAATTTCTTGCATTGTGTAATTTTGTCTAATTTTATTTATTATTATTATTACAATTTAAACCTCTATTAACCGGTTTGACAATCTAACAGACAAGCATAAGTTGTCACGCCACAAAAAATAAAACTATATAGCTTTTGTTTGAGCAATCAAACTCTTGCTCATTTATGTAGTAAATTCCTGCAATTAAGCCAACTGCAGTTAAACTATACAACGCCAAAGAGACCCCTGCTCGAAAGAACAGTTAAAGTGTTACATCATTGTGTTATAACTGTGTGCTTAAAATAATTGTTGCAATGATAAATGTAAAGATCCTACAGTTCAATACAGTAAAGCGGCTGAATTGCTGATGGCGGCAAAAATATGGAATGCATTACGGAAGTGACAGAGTTGAGGGTGAAGACACAAACAAACACATAAATCCACAGACAGACAGATGATTGTAGAGACAGATAGGCACCCTTTGCCACTGCTCTTCCTCCACATCTGCTGTTTCTCCTCCTTTTCAGCCTCCATTAAACCATCTTAAAGCCTTAAACTTCCCTTCCTCGAGGCTGCTGTTTTTTGTTCTGTTATGCCATTTTTCAGCTTGCAGCAACATGACACTAACTGAACTGGGTCCCACTCTGTTGGAATTCTTTTTCTCTTCTTGGTTCTGAGGTCTAGTGGTGTATTGAGAAAGTATATCTGCCCTGTCCCTCCGACTCTCAGGCTGTGTTCTGGCTGCTCTTTAAAGGTTAGTGAGAGCATGGTGTGGGTGTTGGTGTCTGAGGCTGAGTTATGGGTACTACAGCAAGGGGACCTAAAAAAAAAACCCAGTGAATGTGCTGTTGGGAAAAGGATGAAAGAGGAATTGAAAAAAAGGGGAAGAATGGAGGGAGGGCAATTTAAGGGTTCAGAATGCCAAGTGCTGATGTGTTTGTTTTCCATCACTGCTCTTCCGGGCAATGAAAGAGAGAAAAAACAAACGGCAACACTGATATATTACACACATACTTTCAACTTCAGTCTCAGAGCAATAATTACACAGAGAAAGGATCTCACTTATTGCCAAAAATCGGTTTTCTTCTTCATCTCAGCACCCCCCCATGCCCCCCAAAAAAACTTGCAGCAAATAGCTCATCTTATTTTTGTAGCTCACATAAGGAAACGTAACATAATAAAACCAGCCATACCTTTGTGAGTCTTTGTAAGTAGTTTAAAAAAACTCTCAGTATGTTTTAAAACTGCAAAACTTGCATTTTGTATTACTTGGAACTGAGATTAATGTCTAAGAATAGCAAAGTTGCCATAGTTTCAAGGCTTTGAAAAGATGACTTGCCCATGCTTCCTTTGCAATATGTGGTTTGGGTTTGTGCAGAACAGCAACAACTGTTCCACTTCCTTCTACATGGTTGCTGGTTTAGAGATAGTGGCTTTAAAGCTATGTTCACGCCAGCCTCAGCAATGCACGTTCAAGCTGCCACTTCAAATGAAAAGTATATGAAAACGCGTAAATGTGCGTTTCAAGCTTTCCAGTTAGAAACTCTCGCTTTCGGACCTAGCTAGGCAAGTTTCTACTACTGCTTTCAGCTCTATGTACAACATGAATTGCCATTGCGCGTTGAAAGTTAAACCAGGTCGAACTTTGACAAATAATGGAGTCTGATTTGGTAATGACGTTGGATGGCATAAGTCATAGACGTGCCAAACGTTTAAAAATTTATAATGGAGATGAAATTAATAATTGCTGTTTGTGCTTAACTAAAATTATTTGTCACCACATTGTAAATCAGAATAGAGCTGTAAAGAAAAAGCCTGTAGCAAGATTCAGGAAATTCACACTGCTGTAAGATTTTGCACCAAGCCTCTTCCAACTGTAGGTGTGACATGCACTAGTATACAGTAGAAAAAGAAAAAGAAGAGGAAACCCCTCCCTGCTTGTCCAATGTGAACACCAAAATGCACGTTCAAGAATGTGCCTTTGGCGCGTTCTTGAATGTACATCACATGCCCGATGTGTCTGCAGCTTCAGAAAGAGACAGAGCTGGAGGTAGTGGAGCTGAAAATGTTCAGTTTTTTCCCGGTTGTGATAAGGATGAATAAGATCAGGAAAGAATCTATCAGAGGAACAGGTCATATTAGATTAGATTTTTAGAGGAGTGATGGTAAACAAATTAGAAAAATCAGACTTAAGTTACAGCTGGTAGGAAGGAGGAAGACCAAAGAGGATGTGTGTGGATGCAGTGAAGGGGGACATTGACATTCATGGGGAATATACAAAAAAAAGGGTTAAACTGCACCTTTTACACAAAAACTAGAATGTTTAGGGTGCGGCTTCAAAGCCATTTTATTGTCCCATCTACAGTGCTGAGTCTGGGATGAACATGAACGGAAAGGAGATGCTGTTTATGTTAGCCATGACTAGGACTTAGCCAGAGGACACATATTCACGGTTTGGTGTCTGCTTAAATCTCCACCTTTAACTGTATTATTTCATGTGTCTGTCACCTTTTACACAGTGCAGTTGCGTTTGATGCTAAGTGTAAATACCTGTCTTTATAAGGTAGTGTGTCACTCCTGTTGTGTGCAGAGACGCTGAGAAGCATGCGGCACCGTCTAGTTCCAGTGCTTTGGAGTAACCAACGGGACACATCGAAGAATGTTGGAAGAGATGAAGGAAACAGTGGAGCAAAGTTTATAAAAGATGTAGCTTTGACTCCATCAGTTGGTCACGAACCTGTGAATGAACAGCAGAGGTGAATGGAAGGAAAGGAGAAAATGGAGAAAAGATGGATCAAACTGTACAACATTTTAATAAAGTAAATTCAAAGACTTAAATTATGAAAAAGGAAGTATAGTTTTTATGAATAATGTTAATTTTACTGCCTAACTTTTAGGGTAAAAAGTAAAACCATACCAATGAAACCTTTTACAAATATGTAGTGTGTAACTTAGTTGAGGTTTTGTTATGCCATTTGTCTCACATGATTCATTTGTGATGGATACTTGTCAATGAGATTACTTAATAAACAAAAATTGAATTGGAAAAAAAAAGTCAAATTAAACATTGTAATATTTTAGACTTATTTTCTTTGAGGCTTAAGTGGAAATTGCAACAAAAGAAAGGACTGAGTTCAAGTTTGGGTCACAGCTCAAAAGAACAAAAGCCTTTTCTCAGTAGATTTCATTAAAACAATTTCTGTTGTATCATTTCATTAAAATATAAATATTTTTTTGAAGTCATGTCACATTTACATCTGCATTATTCATTTTTTTAAGCTAAATACTTCCATATGTCTGAATAATTCTTCCGTTTGGAGAGAACTCACACAGCCTGATGAGTTGTTGCACCTGACTGACAAACAGGAAACTCAGCCCCAACGAGGGAGCTCTTGGCTGAAAAAACGGAAAAGATTAGTTTCTTTCAAGAAGGTAATTCAAAACAGAGTGCGCCAAAAGATGTTGATTGTTCCCGGTCAGCTGTCCGAAACTTGGAGAATGTACAAACAAAATAAGAGGTCTGTAAAACAAGAACACATGAAAAGACAAAAGAAAATGTCAAAGTGTAAATGTCAAGGTAACGGGACTTGGAAAATTAAAAATATACATGAGTGAAAGAAAGAAAGGAAAAACATACTATACACTATACACTATAGCAGACATGACAGAACTGCTCTTATTTTGAGAAACTACCAATCATAAAATGCTTCCACATTTTTCAAAAAACAACATTTTTAAAACAGGAGCAACGTACCTAAATATAATATAATACAGCTAATTTTAACATTTAATGTATTTTTAAAAGGGCAGAACATTGGCAAATGTTGTCATTCATAACGTGTTATTTTCTAACTCACCTTTAAGAAGGACATTTTTACAGTGTAAAGGACATCTAATATGTGAGCAGAAGTAAGACTTAAAATTGCAGAATAAAAGCACTTTAACAATGAAGAAGTGCCATAGTGAGTCAGTCTAGTTCAGGATTGTTAAACTTCTGTAAATGTGGGTATAAGCCAGTCGTGACTTTGGAATTTAAATAAAAAAGTTCATAAGACAGTGTAATAATGGATTGTGCTTCAAAACAATAATGGTTACAACTTGTAATGCACTTTCATTATGCTTTCCATGATGTTGTATTTGTTCAAATCTTCTCATTTTTGGTCTTTGCTTGACTGGAATGCTATTTCAAAGCAAAATATATGAAATGTTCAACTAAATAGTTAATATTTTTAGGGGTTTATGCATAATTATTCATTTTAATGGTACACCTCCTATTCACTGACTTCAATGGTTAAACTCTAATGCCATTGCAAAACATAATTCCAGATGGGGAGAAAATGACCTGGATGTTTCTATAATATGTAGTCCAACCCAAATATAGTGCAGCAAAGCTCAGTGTTTAATGAATGAGTAATGATCCTCCATCATGCATGTAGTAGCAATAAAAAAGAGGCTACATTATGATTTGAAAAAAACAGCAAAAGGAAAAGTTTTTTTGGTTACATAGGCTTTTTATTTTTTAATCTTTTTCTAAAAAAAAACTAGCTAATCACTGAACAGTTTTGAGGTTAATGGTGAAACCTGTTTAAACAAGCCATTAACCCATAAGAGCCGATGGTGACATTAGTGTAACGGAAAAACATCCGAAATGTGTTCTGTGGTCCAGTTGGTTTGTGGTATATTAAACATTATTTTATTTTTAAGGGAAAATGGATCCGGGTTCTTACTGATTACACCTCTATTTCCATAACCCTGTTTCATTTTTGACCATTGAAGTCAGAGTGTCATGGTGGCCTGTCAGACTCCTCCCCCTCCTGCTCTGCTGCTCATTCATCTCAGCTGTGACTACTCTTCTCATCAAGCCACCTGCTACTTAAGGAGTTCCAGCTTCATCATTCTTCGCCAGTCCGTTAACCCTGATGGTGCTTTGTCTCCTGAAGCTCTCTGCGCCTGGCCCCTTGTCTCTGTCTGAGCTAATCCTGTCCTGTCTTGTCCTCTGCATTCAGGTTTTCCTTCTCATGCCACGAGAGTCACCTGAGCCTTACCACCTCGAGCAGCAGCAGCAGCAGCAGCAGCAACCACAGCTCTCCACCGCTGACGCCTCCTGCCTCTGTGAGCCACAGTCTCTGTGCTCCCCAAGTTCTCCTGCCACACCACGCATCTACCGGGCCACCGTGCTCATCAAGACCACCAGCCACGTCTCGCATCTAGAAACCCAAGCCACGAACTTTGTCTCGTTCCTCGTTCAGGAAGTTCCTCACGACCGGTTCCAGAATCTCCAATCAAGAGCCACAGCCTCGATTACCCACGATGTCGTCAAGAACCCAAAAGAAACATCTTACTTACCTTTTCACTTACCTGTCACTGCCTTCTGGGTTTCAGCATTTGGGTCCATCACGTGTTCTAGTCATGACACAGAGTTCTTATACAAAGACATTGTATTTCCTATGTTACCAAAAATAAAGAGAAATATAATTTTTTACAATTTTTTTTTTTTTCCCCCCACAGTATAAGAACTTAGACTTCGGGAGCCGGTTTAGCTCGTGCTGGTTTGCGGCGCCTTCCGTCCGTGAAACCAGGGTTCGAATCCGGGCTGCTCCCTGTTCCCTTCTCTACTTCTGTGCCGGTCCCAAGCCCGGTTGCTTTGAGAAGGTTGCGTCAGGAAGGGCATCCGGCGTAAAACATTGCCAAGTTTACCATGCGGCTTGTTCGCTGTGGCGACCCCTGAAGGGAAAAGCCGAAAGGGAAAGATAAGAATTTAGACTTCCAGGTTTACAAAAAATGTGAATTAATCAGTTATAAATATGCTGACTTAGAATAATCGACAGATTGTTTAGGAGCAAATAAATATTAATTAATTTGATTTAAGATTTATTTATTCTGCGACGGACAATTGGGGTGTACTGACCTCGCCTGAGAGTACTTGGATAGGTTCCAACATCTCTGTGATGAGACACGAGACAAAGCAGGTTATAAGAATATGAATGTATAAGGAAATTCATTTGACATGAATGGAAGAAATGTCAGCAGATACATGTCAACTTGAAGTAATTGTCTCCTGAAAAGGCAACAAAAATGTGTTGAATAATATTAGATTTAGGTCAGCTTCTTGTACAAGACAACAGTTCTAACTGGATAATGCAAGGACAAGATGATGAAAAGGAAAAGAAGGAACAGGAATGGACAAGACATCAGAAAGGTATAGTGGAAACAAGGGAGGATTATATCTATTAGTCTTTAATAAATATCTGACAGATTTCCTGAGGAAATATCATAGATCACATGTAGAATAGTTTAAGACTGATGTCAACTGCAGGAACATATGAAATCTATTAATGCAAAGCCACAGCAGACATGGGGTGAGAGGGAGTGAGGGAGCAGCAGAGAGAAAGAGAAAGAGGGAGGGAGCACTGCTGAAAGTCATGCAGCATAAAAAATCTCACAGCCTTTCCAAATTCTTCAAGAGGTAAAAAAGTCAGCCAAGACGCAAAATCAGAAAAAGGAGGAACGAAAAAAGAAGAGGGAACTACACACTATTCCTGCACTAACACACTCACACTGATGCACTGATCTCCACATCCTGCTGGGTCTTGGGCCAAGCAACGAAACGAGTGCCCAGACATTGCTGCCAGCCCCAGGGAGGGATGGAGAATGGAGATACACGCACTAACACATGAAGAATGATGGAGAAAAGAAAATGGATGGAAAAAAAGAAAGAGGCAGGATTGACGGCAGTGTTGTCCTGCCAGGAGTGCTACCATCTGTAAAATAAGATGACTTCGGGGCAAAGTCTTGAAACTTTTCCACTTCTGCTGTTTACCTTAACAGGCACATGAGATTTGGAGGTTTGGACTCATGTTGTTTTTTAATTTTCTATTAAACTAATTCTTTAGAAGCCAAAGCCTAAAAAAGAATAAAGCCTTTTAAAAGATAGAGAAGTGGGTCATTCCCCATGATGAACTCACACACAAAAAAAAAAAAAATTATCAGTTTAGACTAAATGCCCCACGAAGAATCACAAAATTTCTCAATGGTTGCACATTCATCACATTCATCTCAAACACACACGCAGGCAGTGGCGGTTTCGTAATTTGGAAAGAGGAGCGTGCACTGGCCCAGTGGTGCCACTCTGTCTGTGGCAGTGTGGCAGCCATGGTGTTCCGCCACCCTCACCCTTGCTCTTTACCAGGACCCAAACCATAAGTCAATACCCACAAGCCATAGAGGGCTGGACAAGTATGCCCACCACACACACACTCACACACCGACATGCATGCACACACTTCACACAGCGAGCCAAGCAACCACAAATACCAAGTAAAGAGGTAGACTTCTGGAAAATGAAAATGAGTGAGGTTTCTGTTTCTCTCTGTCGTTCCTTCCGCCTTTTTAATCATCAAGGCCTGAAAGGGCACACAGAGTTCAGTGGGGACGAGGACGCTTGTTGACAGGGTGGTGCAGCTACAGAGATGAGCAACGGGCGTACTACAAGCACCACCAAGCATGGGAAAAGGATGTGATGAGTCGCCAGAGATGTGTACCACAGGGCACGTCGCTGAGGGTGTATGCCTTTTCTCTGGAAAACACTTTGAACTCCAAAAAAAAAGTTAAATTGATAGAGTTTGATTTAGAAGGAAACCACATAGAATATATTATCCAGTGAACAAATTTAGCATGAAATTCAAGAATCAGTCGCTTAGTTTGCCTTGTTTTATGTTTTGGGGGGGGGGGGGGGGTTGTTAACCATCACCTCAGTGTTTTCTATTACATCCACAGGAGGGCAACAAAGTCAGAAATATGGTAATTGGTCAGTGGTTTCAAATGACTGCAGGACAGTCAAAAAGGCCAATTACTGATAATTGTCAGAGGGGGAAAAAATTATTACTGTGGAAAAATCAGATTTATCTTGTTGACACCTTTAGTTTCATAACAACGGAAACATAGGTTTATATTTAACGTCTGTTTTTAATCTGATAATGTTGAACCTGTTCAACTAAAACTATTAGGAATAAGTTACATATTTGTTGCTCATTGTTTTATATCAGTGCTTTTTATTACCAATATTATTGGGTTTTTAAATAAACTACTTGAGCAAAATACAGCACATGTTTAATACATTCATCATTATTTAAACACATGAGTTTTGGTGCAATTTCATCATTGATCGATCAAACTTGTAAACACTTTTAATGTGAGGCAAAACTTTTTTGAAATCTTCTGCTTTTCCTATTTTTGTGGCTTAAAAAATGGAAAATTAGGATATGAGATACAACAAATATCATTAGTAATCTCTATTATTAAATTAAACAAGTTTCAATGTTTTAAAATTTGTCTATACTTTTACATTTAGCCAAAAAATGAAAGTCTAGAAAACAAACCAACAAACAAGCAAACCAAGATAGAAATAGATAGCACCTCCAACTATTTGTTAACACTGCACTGTGAGGGAAAGACATCCTCACTGGTTTCAACCTATCTTAAGCTCTCCATCCTGTTGAAGAAACAAGACCACGGTGTTCTGCAAGAAAAGAGAATGTTTGTAATTGCAAGAATGGAAATCACATTCGACCAAGAGGCATATTTACTCCAAGGCCAGAACCATTCAATGACAGACACAGAAAATGTGTATGCTTGTTCACACACCTCCCACTCTGTTTGTTTTTCATCTGAAGTCAGTTTGTCACTTAGCCTCCTAGTGTGTTACATCATTTCTAAATTTCCTGCCTGAAGGGTATCTTTTTCTTGTTGCATTTTAAATTTAAGAAATCTCTTTTCATCATCCATGTAACCTAGTTATGACTTTATATGACGTATTTAGAATTTGAAATATTTCAGTTAGCAACAGAGAAAATGAGGAAGAACGGCACAGTTATGGATGGTATAGAAGAGGGGTTAGGAGAAAGCCTCTTCTTAAGGCTCATCAGACAACACTATCTCACTATAGTCTATAAATGTCAAATCATTTAAAGAAAGAATTTGCATTTGGTGTTGTTCTTTGACTTTAGTCTTCAGGTCGGTCTTTTATACAGCACAAATGCTGAGGTTTAGAAAAAACATGTCACTCACAGTGTCAAGCATGGGGATGGAAGTGTGATGATTTAGAAGTGTGACCGAAGAACCCTGCAGTTTGTTGGACCATCGTCTGGAAGAGAAAATGTCAGGCTGAGCCATTCGAAGGGTAGATTATGTCGGTGGTTGGAGGGTCATGCAGCAGCAGCAATTTTAACCACTGCAGTAGATGTACATCAGAACAACAAAAGTGTAGGCAAAAAATGGCATAATAATACTTAACACTTTTACAATAAATTAAAAGATGATTGGAGTGTTATTGGAGTAAGTTATGAACACAAATGATTTTACCTTAAGTTTCCCTGAAGAATAAAATCCTGAGATAACAGGACCTGAATGACTGAGAATCTTCACAGACACGTGGTTAGATTACACTTTTTAATCGAGTGCTTTTACAGTTTTTGTTGGCTTTTTATTGCTGAAAGTAATTGTTTGCTTCACCTCACAAACATAAACATGACCTCATGACAGTTTTCTCTAAGTCACTGGCCAGGTCAGCACCTGGTTACCATCAAGGTCTGCCTGTTGTTTAAACACGTTTGTAATGAGCAGAGCAGAATGGACCCAGCCAGCAGCAAAAAAGCATCACTTCACTTAACTGAGGAACAGACTGTACGCGACCCAGGGTGTCCATTTAAATCTTACACCCGCAACTCCAAATCTCTCCAGAGTGACTGCGTACCTGTGTGTACAAGTATGCACACTGAGTGTTGAATGTTAGGGATCACGTATCTGTTCCCCTGCTGGTGGAATGGCCCAGCAGAGTCGAAAGTGATGAGAAGCTGGCGTTTGAGCCCAAAGCAGGCCCTTATATGGAAGGCTGGAGCTGTTTTCTCTCCTCTCGCCTGTCTTGCTTCTCTCAAAAAGTGCTACAAGGTCGTAAGAGAAGAGGACATCCTTCCAAGTCAACATATTTACATATTTGCAGCGATGTGGGGATGTTCAACTGAATGTTTGCAGGCGCAGCGATGGTCAGCCACGACAGCTTGGAGGGGGACATCTGGGCCTGTGACTTGACTGGGTTCTTATCCCCTTATCTCTGGCAGACAAAACATTATACATTTAACCGACTCATGCAGCTCAGTGGACATCTTAAGATGTTATCTTCTGAGGAAACTTTGAATGAACCCACACATGTAGAGCCAGATAGATAAGTATCAACCAAAATGTAACGTAAAGCTATGGAAACATGTTTTTATGTGACTAAAGTGCAATCATTTTCGCATTTTACAACAAAGATTTTCTGTCATGATCGAGCCCTCTATATAAGGTTTATCTCTTTCTGAGATGTGCCCGAGGGGACCCCTAATTTTGACCCACCACCTCCACGCACACAAACAAACCTTTTTCTTTCTTTCTTTCTTTTTTCTTTCTTTCTTTTTTCTTTCTTTCTTTCTCTCTTCCTCGCTTCTCCTCTCACCCCCATTGCTCTTGTAAGGAACACAGCACCATGTTTCTCTTGGCAGAGCTCGGCAGGCTGTCCCTGCTTGCCTGAAAAACCAGCGTTCTCCCCCTCATCCCTGCAGCCAAGGCGCATATTTCTCACATTTTCTCTGCTCTCTGTGAACAGTTGATTTCAGCCTCCTCACAACATCCAGACTCCCATGCACTGCCGGACAGGGTGGGACAAATTCATCCACTGTCTTGCATTGCGTCTACATCCTCCAAAATTTCTCTCACTCTATCTGTCTCTCTGGTGGTTTCTTGTAATTTTTGCTGTGTCTGGGAAAGCCAGGTGTGTGACTTCCTGTATTGTCACGAGGTGGAAGCCGTTAATGTGAAAGTTTCTGAGTTAATAGGGAGGAAACCTGCCGTCTGGTAGGCACTGTCTCACTAACAAGTGTCAGTTTGGGGGCAGACAGATGTTGAGCCAGTTAACTTTTAAACTGAGTGCACAGGTGCAGGAGAAGAAGTTGAACACGCAAAGTCATGCGAACGCCGTAATGCAGGGACCAAGCCTATAGATGCTGAATTAAATGCATAAAGAGGCAGGGTGAACGTGCGGTCACACTTTGAATGCATCTGAGATGAACTTAGTCTCATTCAAACAGCTGGAACTGAATCAATTTGACTATTGGAGGATGGATGTTTAACCTCTATTCGACACAGCGGCTTGTTTGGCAGCAATTACTTTTGTATTTATTGTTTAATGTGCTTCTTCTAAACTTTAATTTAAACGTTATTTCCTCTTTGAGTCTGAGGTCTGGGCATTGCTGCAAAGATGAACATTCTGAGAAAAGATGAAGAGGGGGAGAAGTTGAAGGAGGAGGGATCGAGTACGGGGGAGAAAAACAAGAAAAAAAAGTGCAGCCTGTCTCTTGGGTGCCCTTTTTGCCATCCCATTTCCTATGCATCTGGTCTGTGTTTGTGCGGAGAGGGAGAGGGGGGGGGCAAAGGGGGGTGGCCGTCTGGGGCCGATTAATAACCAGTGATTTATAGCAACTTTTATAGAATAATACAATAAAAATGTGTGTGTACGTGTGCTCCAGCGCATGCATGCGTATGTATGTGTGCTTGCTGTAATGAAAGTGCACACACTGCTTTTCTAATTCTGGAGAATCAAAAACAAATTATCGGGAAAGAAAAAACACAAGCAGTGCTCAGTATAAATTGGGCACAGATGGAGGCAGGAAATAAAAGGACCGTGGAGAAGACACTTGGAGAAAAGAACACAAGTGGGAGGACCTTACGGGATAGAGGGGGTACCAGAGAGAGTGACAGGGCTAGGGCATGACAAGGTGAGGATGTAACAGAGAAGAAGAAGTGGGAAGGGAGAGGAGAAAGGGTGAGGAAGAGGACAGGGATGATGTGGAGGAACTGAGGAGAGTGGGAGGAGGGAGATCAGGGGAGTTCCCATGCCCTATGCAAAAGGAAATGGGCTTAAGAGAGGGGGTTAGCATATATTCTACGCGTCTTTATGGACGAAAGTGGGCAATGAGATGAGCAGACTTCTCTGGCACAGGAAAAACTTTCCTTGCCAGAGTGCAATCTCTCCACCTCCACATAAAACCCCCATGATCATTCCCATCCATTTTCATCACTCTGTGGCATACACACACACACACACACATATACGTACGCACACAGGATCTCAGTAACTGTCTGCTCATGAAGTTTTGTCTCATACCCACATGGCTGTAACATTAAGCTAAACAGGCCTGATCTTAAATCATTCACAGGAACAACAGTCCACTGAGCCCTTGTGCTCACATGGAGTTTCTCACATTTGCATAGTCTTTTCAATTGTTTTTCCTGTCACGCAATAGTTTTTATTACTTTAATCCTTCACTATAATGACCTTACACTAAGATTTTTTGACTTAGCTGAATTAACATATTTTTCTGAGTACAAGTTGCATTTTTTAGCACAGCCCAGGACTGCAGCTCATGCCACGTTCACACCGCCCTCAGAAACACGCGTTCAAACGATCTCTTCCAATGAAAAGTCTATGCAAATGCACGTAAAAGCACGTTTCAGGCTTCAAAACTCTTGCGTCAATGCGTCCCTGTACTAGTTTTTAGTCAGTTAAGTCATTATATACGCTAAACCAGTTGAACCTTGATCAATCAGGAACTCTGCTTTTGTAGTGACGCACAGAAGAACCAAACATTTGAAAAATGATCACGAGGTGCAGTGGTAGAGCGGTCGACCTCTTGGCTGCCTGCGTGTCGAAGGGTCCTTGGGCAAGACACTGAATTCCACCTTGCTTCTGGTGGAAGGTTGGCGCCCGTGTGTGAATGGGTGAATGGGACTGTGACTGTAAAGTGCCTTGGGAATTCGAAGAACATAGAAAAAGACAGAAAGATAGAAAAGCGCTATACAAGTATACGCCATTTACCTTTTACCCAATTATTAATTACGGTTTGTGCCTGGCGGGAAATATATGACCCAAAGTCTTTCATATTTTGGAGCTTTGAAAGAAAAAGCCTGGAATAAGATTTGCAAGATTTTCACCGCTATGACGTTTCGCAACAAGCCTCTTCCAACTGAGGGTGAATGTAGTATCGGGTGGCGACAGACCTGTGTGAACACTGTATGCTAAAAGCAAAAAATCCATGTCAGGAAAAATCAATAGGTCCTTTACTGGTAAGTTACTGGCTAGTTAAAACAAATGTGTGTTGGTGCTAGTTTTAGAAGGAAAACACATGGGCAAATTTACTATAAATCTTATTGACAGCATGACCCCAAAGATGCTCTGTGTGCTATTTTTCTTTGGTTTTATGGTGTTTTGCGTCACCTTCAGATCTGAAGCTTTAAAAAGGAGCTGACTCTTCATGGTATCATCCAAAGTTGAGTAATCTTGAGGTTTGACTCTGCTGTGGAGTGGACAGTAAGAGCTGGCAGTGAGCTCTTTGTAATATGAACGACTTCCTGCGCTGTGGGCCTGGACTGTGGCATCTGTCAGCCCTCCCTCATACCATTCCCCTTTTGTCCCCCCCATTTGATTTCCTTACAGGCTGCTAGCACTCCCTCCACTCATGCTCTCCGTCCCTTTGCCCTCCTGCCTGCTCCTTCACTTCCATACTTGCCTCACCCTCCTCGACTCAGTCCTGATTCACACGATGCTTCACTCCATTTGCTGGTAAATCCTCCCTCTCAGCAGGCCTCTGGAGTTCTCTCCCACCTCCCTCTTCTCTCTTCCCTTCCTCTTGACCATTCTTTGGCGTTGTTACCCACACACTAGTTCGTGGTGATCGCTTTCACCCCTCAAAGCCTCCTGGGTCCAATACTTATTGCCCCTGGGCAGGGGCTAGGGCCAGGAAAGACAGAGGTTGGTGGTTCTTGGCAGGGCAGCAGAAAGCTGAGAGGGCCTTCGCTGGAAACTCCATCAGGGGCTGAATCACTCTCAGCTGTGCTTAACTGAGAAACAAAAAGCCAGGCCTTGCAGTTCAAGCCCTGGAGTATTTGTCCTCCTGTCAAATTTTGACGTTTTCATTTCTTTAACAAAAAATATACAGGAGGAATTAATTAATTCAGGACTTGAACGAAGAATGAAAGTGCTTTGTAGTTTGCTATTGATCACCTTAAGGCATGGCTTCAATTCTTTGACTATAGAACAGTTTTGAGTATTACAGTTATGAGTTTATTTATTGTTTTAATGCACTTGTATCTTCTGTAGAGTGGAGTTACAATTAGTGAGTTGCTATGAAAACAAAAGTAGAAGTAACTCCTTCAGGGCCATAAAAGAGGTTCTCAAGAATCCATAACACACTTGTGTTGAAAGTATCTCATGTCCATTTTGCTCTTTTGGTGTGAATCAGTATAAATTGTGTCTGGTTATGTTTTTGTTTCTTTTTGAGCACTTTCTCTTTTCTATTTTGAGGTATAAAGTGCAGTTTGTTCACCCATAAAAGTGTGGGGGTTTTCACTCTTTTCCTTTTTCTTTCATTTTTTTAAGATAACAAGAACTATTTTTTGTAATCACAGTTTTAACTTATGTTCACAAATATAAACTATGAAGAAAAACCATTTTCTCAGGTTGGATCAAGCCTTCAAAGGGGAATTTTTTTTTGTCTGTACGTTACTGAGTGGGTTGTTAAACAGCACATTTAGCACATTTTTGAAAAATACTATCGTTTGATTTTGGGTATCAAAGCAAGTCATCAGCTTGGAATTGTGAATCATCATTTAAGTGTCTCAGGACAAACATATAGATATTTTTTTTTATCAAGAATGACCTTCATATTCCTTCTTCAATGTCTCAATGCTCTTACACTCTTAGAGGTCAATAGTCATATCTCTCACTAAATGCCATAACCACAAAGATGACATGTCATTTCATAAGATGTAAAAACATTTATCTTAAAATTTTTACTGTATGGAATCATGTCGGTTCTATATGTGTGTGTGAACAAACTTTCTACGAGTGTGTGAAATCGGACAGATAGGGATTCCCATGCAACCAAAAAGGGGCAAAGGACGCTACGTGCACAAGTCAGGTTGTCTACGTGCCGACCTGCCCCGTGTTCATACGGAAGTCTGTGCTTCTGAGTTTTTGCCCCAGTGTGACAGCACAAAGACGGCGTATGTGTGACCACAGGGAAACAACATGCCCGCCACAAAGAGACAAAATGAGAGCGAATCAAAGAACAAGAAGAAAGCCAGGCGTCAGTAGTGCTGCAGAATGCCGTCTGCACAAATATGGGTATGAATAGATGCACATTATAGGCGCGTGATTGGAAATAGACGAGCAGCAGGTTGTCTCTAAACCACACACCCACAAGTTTCACTTCTGTCTTGTGTGGCAGCACTCTTGAAACACCACTGCACCAAAGTCAAGGTTCATGCACAGGTCAGGCCACATAAAACCCTCCAAAATATAGTCTTATATTACCTCCAACTCAATAGATGTTTAAAATGAAGTTTGCAAGTATAGATTATGCTATGTTTTATTAGACATGACTGCACGTGGATCTGTACATACAAGGGGGTTGCAGGACACCAAAGAAGTATGTGGAGAAGGAAAGAGGCACCCAGGCAAGGGATAAGCTAATAACAGTTGCAAAGAGTCCAAATTGTGCATTATAAAGCAGGACTTTGCAAATCAGTGATAATTAAAGTTTGGGAAGCAAAGCTGTTAAGTGTGCTGACATGAAAACTTGTCTGTACTGCTACAGGGGAAATAGAGGCATGAGAAACTGTCGATGGTGATGATGCAGAGCTAAAGTGAAATGGGGAACTTGACCCTGGGAAATGAGCACAGCCTTTACAGTGCCTCATTTGCATGGCCACTCCATCAGATTATTTCCATATCAGCCTGTATTGTGTATCTGTAACTTTATAGTATCTGGCTGTGGGAATAGATGCGATAAAATGTAAAAAATAGAGTACTAGAGAACCTGCTTTATATAGGGATTACTTAAACATCAGTGGTATGTGTTTATGTGTGCTTCTGTTTGTATTGGGTACATGTGATGGGCCTTAATGTGTGTGTTGGGGGTCAGAAGGGGTGAGAGTAGCGCTGGTTGGAGACACAGACTGCGGGTGTCAGAGCAGCGGGCGAGTCTTTCTCATGGCCTCTTAGCTCTCTGTGGACTCGACTCTCATCTTGTGATTGGCTGATTCCTAGACAGAGACCAGACAACAAAGTCTTAAATACAGAAGGGGAAGAAGACAGGAACGGAAAGAGCAAAAACTAGGTGATGCAAAGACAGGGTGACAAAAAAAGAACGCTGGCAAAAGTGTGTTAAAATCAAATGATTGTCAGGGTTTATAGGTGTCAGTCTGTGTCACATTGTGTGAAAGAAAACAGCAAGAATGAACACAGATACTATGTCAAAGGAAGAGTCTGCCCTCTGCTGATGGTATTCAGAACTGCGTTTTCAGTGCATCCTTTGCCATTTGCTGACTGATTTGTGTTGATGGAAAGGTAATTAAAGAAGCAAACACAGAAAGCAAGTTTGACTCGCAATATTCAAATTCTTTACATTTTTAATACAAGGAGGAATAGATGAATGTAATCCACGTATTTGTATTAAGTAAGTATTTGATAGATCAAAAATCAACAAACACCTGGGTTTTATTAGAATCTTTACCTCTTGTGGAAAGAAAATAGACATAATGTTAGGGTTAATTGTAAAAAACACAAAAGAAAAAAAAGAAAACAGACAACCAAGACACGTAAAACCATTGGTTGTGTTAAGGAGACAGAAGAAATCATTTTTGTGTCACATGCTGACCCTATCAAAGAAAAAAACACATCAGTAATAGCTCAGCTGAGAATTAATTCCATAGGTAAAAAATTTAAGAAAAGTTCATTTTACAATCTTGAGAAGTTTTTTTTTTTTTTTTATTAGAGCTTAATTTAAACCTGAAATTAGATGCAAACCTAATGCGAAAATTCTGATACCATGGGTAATGGGAGGTGACTCACAACATCTAAAGTCAAAGACTTTTTTGACAAAAAAAATGTTTTTTTATAAATATATTGAACATTTGTTAGTTTTTCTTACGTGTTCTTCATCAGAAAACTCAGTAACTTGACTACTCATCTTATTGATGAGATGAACTATTGAGATGAATGATATCCACTTAAAAGAAAAAAGCCGTTAGAAGGTATAGCCAAGTTATTTGTGGTAGCTTTTTAATAAAAATTTAGAAATTTTATCTAGAAATGGTAGCTGATAGTAAAAAAGCTGGAGTTGTGCTGTAGCGGAAGAAGAAGAACCTTCAACGATAACAATGGTTTTGATGAGAAGTGTGATAATATCTGTTTATTCACTGTTAAAGTTCAAGAAGCTAGTTGGAGCAAAACTTCTTCTGTTCTGCAACAATTGTCTCAAAGAAAAATATCTTCTGAGGCAGCATATGGCCATGGAAGATATCATGAATGATTGCAAAGATTCAAAAAAGATGGTTAAAAATTTAGACATTTAGTGGAGGTTTGATTGAAAAAAAGAAATAGGGCTGAAATTATATTAATAACAAAAACAAGTACAACAAAGTCATTTCCGAAGGATTTGTTTTCCAGCCTGGGTTGTGACAAACTTTCAAGGAAAATACAAAATTTGAATGCACGCCAAATATTAATTTTGAAAGCACATTTTCCATCTTAAACAAGGCAAAAGATGTCCTAAAAGTCGGAATAATGTCCCAAAATCTATCAACATTTTGCTTGAAAAAACAAAACATTATTTTAAACTAATCTAGCAGCTCAGACAAGAGATACAAGAGAAACAACATTTCTTTAAAAGAAAATGTACAACCACAAACAGGGAATTGACTGACTTTAGCTGTCAGAACAATGTTGAATGCAGACCAAAAGGTGTTATACGTGGAGTTTGTTATAACAAGGAAAGACTAATTTATAATTTAAAAAATAACAGTTTGACTTCACAATGTGAAAATGAACTTTTTAAAGTTTTTTGCTCTTCAGAATCAAGTTTTTCCTGGTGACTCCTGGCTAAGTGCAGGAAGTCTCTGCCCCCTGCTTGATAATGGCGAGATGCTGTGACCGCGACAGTATGGATATAAAAACGAATGATCAAGACCAGTCAAAGGTCTGGATGCTTAAGTGGCATATGTACAAGAATAACGTTTCTTTGGATATTTCCTATTTTGGACAGCACAAAGGTGCTCTGTTGTCCCTTTTTGAGCATTGTCTTCAGACACAAATCAGTTTACAGGCAGCTTTGAGCTCAAACAACAGCCATCAGTCAAGCGGTAATAGCCTTCTTTAATAGGCAGAGTGATATGGACAGACTTGAACAAGACACTGACCTGCAGAAGGAAAGATTAAAGCAAATGTTTACACAGTAGCACCCGCCGGACCGCCAGTAAATCATCCATAGTATCAACACAACACAAGAGTGTTTCTATAGATTATACACACTCACTTGTGGGTGTATATATGTAAACCCTCAAGCAGGTCTGGTACTTCAGTGTTAGTATGAGCGGAGAGGTGTTTATCCCACAGATGCTTGTAATCTCTCAGCGAAGTGAAGTGCTGCCCTAGGAAGAACAAACTTAAGACTCAGGTACAGAATTTGAAATACAATGAGAGGGAGCATTGTCATGCATTATTGATTTAGCAAGCTTTTCGGTTAAACGAGGGTTAAGGTAAAAACATGCTATTAATTAATAGTAATTAATAAATGCTATTATTTTTTCAGATCACTGAAAAAAGAACAAATATAAATGAGAAGTCGTTGTTTTAGGTTTTTTACATCATAAACAGGTCAGTTAATGAATTTGCATCTTGTATTTTTAACCATCCTGCAGGCAAAATAATAATAATAAAAAAAACATTTTAAATGAACTTTTGTTCTGAGGTATGCGGCCTTTGCAGAAGAACCCAAACACAATAAGGGGTTAAATAAGGACCATTTAAAGAGTTTTCCAGTCTCCATCCCCCTCACTTTAAGGAGTACACTGACCTTGACTTTGCAACAGCAGTACTCCTGAGTGCTTTCTGACAAGAACCAGTAACCGTGGCAACAGCTGCTAAAGTGCTGCTCTCTCATCTCCCTCTTCACCGTTACCTATAACTCGTTTCTACTGTCTCTCACTGCTGTGGTGAGTCATGATTCTGATCGTCAGGTATAACAATTCACATCGAAGTGGCACAAGTTCACATGTATGCTTCTCCGAAAAAAAACCCTCTTTTAGTCATTCATAAATGCTGTTCATTTTTTACTTGAAACTTGTTTTTCTTAGTTACTCGCATTGATCACAAAAGCAGTGTGTGTCACTATTACTCTGACGCAGTTTTTACTCTGACCTTTCCTTTCCAATGCAGTCAAGTAGAACGTACCTAGAACTCTGTTCTGACGTAAGACATTTATGGAAAGCATGAAACAGCCCATGTCAGAGCTGGACTGCTGCAATGAAAACATTTTCTGATTTCACAGATAAATACTGTATTTGTACGAATCAATCAGCATCCGATGAAGGAATTTTTTAAATAATTACTTTATTTACATACACATATATTTTTTTGTGTCAGACAGCACCAGCTACCCATGTGTCTTTGTGTTAGCAGGTGGAGGATTTTGAAACGAGAAGCCAACTCTCTGATCAAGAGGCTTCTGATATGCAGAGGAGATAAGGTCTGTTTGAAAGGCTAGCCACTTAGCCAAAGACCACTCCCGGCCAACAACAGCTGGCTTGGCATACCAAACACACCTTCATCTGTCTGATCAGGCCCCAGACTCTGACAGAAGATCATAATCACATCCATTCACCATTCAATTATCGTTCCTGGAACTGTGGGAAGACTGAATGAGAAGAATGCACCTTGGCCGAGGCACACGCGTTTCATTGATGTTGAACGACTTCTTAGGGAAAAGTGTGTTTTTATTGGAGAAGGGTCAGGATCAGTGGGGTTCACTTCATGAGTTTTATTTCTTGGTAGTGTACACGCGTGTGCAGCCAACTGCTAGAAAGTGTGTGCACGGTTCCGAAAAAAAAAAAAAGAAAGAAAAAGAAAGAAAACCACAGAGAAACAAGACAAACAAGAACAGGGAGAGAAAAAAGTAGAAGATGCTGAGATGTTGCACTGCTCCCCTTCTTTCCAAATCAGGGATAATAAAAACATCACTAAGGCGTTTGTTTTGTTGACTTAGAAAAATGAAGACATGATCTTTGAAATCACAAATGCTACATTTGCAACATGATAACTTACAAAATTGGTTGTAAAATCTAAATTTATAAAAACGGTTAAAACCATATTTTCCCTTTCAAGTAATTGATCAAATATATAAAGATGACAAATATATAAAAATTATATAAGTTTGTATCCTCCAACTCCCTTTTAAGCAATTCATTAAACTTCTTTTGACAAACTTAATATTTAATGATTTCAATGTGTGTATTGGTGTATTTATGATTAGGAGTAATTATAATTGAATTTTTTTACATTTGCACATGGACATATATTTTCCAACCAATTCACGATTAACAATTATTTAGACATATATTACTGTTTTTTGTTTTGCTTTAGTTTTATTTTTGCTTTGATTGCTTATAATAAACCATTTTAAAATCCCAAATAAAAAAGGATATCAAGTTTTGAAGTCAGTTTTAAAATCGGTCACAAAAATTGTCTGCCTCTCCGACTGCAGATTTGATCTGCACCCGTACTGCGCTTAGAACAGTCTAAAGGCAGACCAGGGAAAGACTAACATAATTCAAGAGCATTAGAAAAATTGATGGAAATGATTAAACCTGTGCAACATTTGAAACAAGAAAAACTTGTTGAGTTTTTATAAAGTTTGGTATTGCAGAAATAAATGGTAACAAAATGATCAAAATGCCAAAATATTTCTTTTCCTTAAAGAAATATATAGTGGATTTTTTTCTGCTTCATAAAGGTATTTGCTTTTATCATGATGAAAAAAGAATGGCGTGGAAATCACAGTTTTTAAAGGATGATTTGAAATGTTTGGGCACACAGATAAAAATTGTGTGGCAAGATTATTCATTATGAAATGCTCACGGCTAAAGTTTATATGAAATAAAAAATATTTCAAGTATTTGCTTTAATTTAAATAACTGAATTTGCTCTAGATCCTCTTTTATTAGACCTCTGACCAGACAAAATGTTTCTTTATGTTATTTTTCATTTCATTCTTGACTAATTGAAAAGGTGTAGTGGCTTTGCCCTTCAAGTATTAAATATCTCACTTCATAGCTGGACTTTAAATAGTCTGTTTGGTCTACTGATGGCTTTAAAAGACTTACTATGACAGCAAAAAAATAAAACATAAAAACCCTGACGCCAAAATGAGATTTAAAAAAATTAAAAATATAATTCACAGAAAAAAACACAGTCAACCGTATCAACACTTGGATTTCAATTAAACCAATAACGTTTGTGAACACAGAAACAAACGACAAAGAGTCTCTTGAAAATTCATAATATTGATACAACCTCCTTTTGCTATTAGTTAAATAGCTTTTTTTTTAGCTAACCTCACATCTTTTCATTTATATTTTCTTTATCTGCACTTTGTTACCAAAAAATTGTTTAACAATATTTTCCTGTTTTATTCTTCCAAACACATTCACACAGATTGGTGGGGACTGCCTATGCAGCTCCACCTAACCCACCAGAGGCAGCTAAGGGTTTGTAGTATCACGCCCAAAGACTTGGAAGAGCCAGAAATCAAACCAGCAACCGGGAGAAGATTTCTGATCTGTAGCTGCTTTATTTGCTATTACTTGTTCTATAATTATTAATCCCTTGATGTCCATTGATGCAAATATCAAACTACATTGGCTCCAAAATTACCTTATTTTAGCATCTACGTGAAAGCAAAAACATAATAGATTTTACTGTCATAACTGGAAAGGACTTCAGGCATCAAGGGGTTAAGAATGTAAAAATATGATTTCATTTTTATGCTTCAAGTACAACTACTAACTAGTTCTGTCATTTTTCTGTGCAGTTTCTACACTTCGACACAGACATTTTGGAACATTTATGGCAACAAAACATTACTAATCTAATGTGATTGTTACTCTGTTAAGGAAAATCATAATTCAAGGTGAGACAAAAGCTTTTTTATTGCAACAATCTTATCCAAAGAAATGTATTTTGTTTACAGTACTTCTATTGTGAAAACCAAACAAAAACTGCCTAACATACACAATTCTCTCAGTGTTTCTATTGGAACATGCATGTGCAAGCTAAAAGAGATAGACATCCTCTTGACATGTCTACACAAATCCAGTCCTGACTGCATCCCGTGAAGGAAAAGAATCACAGCGATAGACGTAGAGGAAGATGCTGCTGCTGATTTTAGATTATCTCATTTGGCTCACAAATGGGGCTTCATTTATCTTGTCAGCCAAGATTGTGACATTTATAGCAGGAAGACGGCCTTCCAAAGGTTTGAGGGCATGGCAGGAGAGCAGGAGCGGAGACGAAACGAGGCCAGGACAACGCTGGAGCTGACTGGGATAGGGACCTCTGGGAATTGGTGAAGCCCTGTGGAGCCAGTGGTGGCTCCTGCCCTGACACATGCAAGAGAACTGCTCAACCACTATGGCAAAAACCAAAGATGTGCAAAGAACACATCTTAGCAAGTGTTTTATACCATTCTCATATGCTAACATCCCAAATAAAGAAATAAACCTCCTTTTCTTTAAGGCAAATAAAGCTGTTGGCTTAATCTCATTTAAATGAATACATTTGAACGTATGCATGAGTACAGCGAGGTCTAGATTTAGCTCCGTCATTGAAAATGAGACCTGTCAAAGATGATCTACATTTGTGGCTTCATATTCCATGGACTGTAATGAAGTAGAAAACATTCAAAAACCACTGATTTACTTTTGCTTTTAATTACTGCTTGGCTCATGCGCTATGTGTGTGTGTGCGCACTCTTGTGAAAGTATGGGACACGGACCCGCAGAGTGCATCGACAGGGCAGAGGTACAGTACTTCCACCCTCACTTGTATTGCATACCATCAGCAAACCGCAGAGTCACTTCTGCTACCTCTGCAGGAACAAAAGGTCAAGAAGGATCTTGAACCCACTTTCAGTCAGATCTAGTTCTCCAAACAGCAACTTGTTTTTTTAGAAGAAAATGAATTTATCATTTTTAACTGATGAAAGTTTCCATCGAATTGAAGAAGAAAGATTTAATTCTAAGATAAGAAATCTTGATCAAATATGTAGCTTCTGCCGCAACAGTGACAGTGTGTACAGTGTCTAACCCTCCATGTATGAAAATCTTCTTTTTAACATTTGCTATCATATCACTTTTTGTCTTTTTCAGAGCTGCTCTGAATTATTTTAATGTGTGAGAAAAAGTGTCAGAATTGAATTTGTATTGAAGGATCAGGTGAGATGAGAAAGCAGAATATGGTTGTTCCGCATTCAACTGAAGTGAAACTGGTCACAGAGACAAAAAGACACTCCATTGACCAAAAACCAAAGCCTCTGACCTTTGGGTCATCTGAGATTCAGCATGTGTGGGTGGGACTGAAAAAAAAAATGCAGTAGCAGTGAGAAGCTCTTGATACTGGCTGCTTGTGTGGCTTCCCCGTTGGTCGCTGGTTCCCTGTCTGCAGGGGAAGCAGGACAGTGCCAGGTTGCGATGTTTTATGAGTTGGTCTCAACCAAAGTCGCCACATTCCCACAAGCATCGCACTTGAGGACGTGACTCTGGCCACGCAGCTGCTGCAGCCAGGCCACAGGCTGTGTGCACAGATAATTCCAGAACATGCACAAATAATATATGCTTTTAATTTTCATGAACCAAAAATGAAAAGTTTGCCCGCTCCTTTTTCCTTAAGAGAAATAATCAAACTTGTGTTTTAGCAAAGAAAGAATTTATTTGACCCTTCAAGGATTTTTTTTACCTATATATCATATGTGACCCTACGAAAGACTGGCAACATGTCCAAGGTGTACCATGCCTTGAACTATTTAGTTAGGATAGGCTCCAGCAACCCTGTGACCCCAAAAGGGATTAAGCAGGTTGGATCAAATATTTTTCACTTAATTAGTTTTAGACATTTTTTTTTTTTTACTAAACTAAGAATTTAATTATTTATTTATTTAAACTTGTCCTGTCCAACAGCTGGGCAAACAGATGAGAGCTGAAGGCGTCTTGTGTTGGACATATTTTACTTTAACAACAGAGGTTATTAATCTTCTGACAAACCAGAGGTATGTCTGAATAAACCCCTTTTGTAATTTAGGCCAAACATTACTCATTTTAGTCATATTTGATCATCTTTTGTGTTGGGCTGGACAGAAAAGGAAAGGAGGGAAGAAGAGAGAGGGATGTTAGAGAGGGGGGGGGGATGCAAGGGTGATTATAGAAAGGGGGGGGTAAAAGCATGAATCAGCATAAAGTAACAAGTTTCTGGGTGATTATACTCATTACGGTATGAGGTTCAGATGTAATACAGGTCTAAAAGGGCAGGGCCTGTTCACACACACACTCAAATGTTATAAACATACCTGTTGGCTCCAAAAATGTTCACATGTCAACATGTGCACAATACAAATACTGTTCACACACGCATACTTATGCCTTCAAAACAACTAGTGTGAAATATTTCATTCAATCACGCAAAATATTAGTGCGTGATATTAGTGGGCTAACGCCTGTGCTCAAGTGAGTGTTCTTCCATTTATTCTCTATTTATTTATTTTTTATTCTCATTAGCACACTAAGGCGGGCCAGAGTCTGCAGGATGTCGACCCTTGAGGCCTGTATCTTGAAAACTCTTGGTTTACAATGAAGGCTTTTCTTACTAAAACATGCTGGGCCTTTTTATTTTTTATTTATTTATTTTTTTCACATTAAATGCTGCATGAATAGAGAGTTTTCAGATTAGATGATTACTCATGCCTGTGCAGCAATGCAGAACTCTACTGCAGTCTATAAAATTGTACTTCACCCTAATTTGATTATTGATGAGTAGAACTTCTTGAAACCTTCATAATTTGATTTTGCAAATCAAGCCTTTTTGAGACAGAATCCATTACTGCCTTCAAACGTAGTCTCCACAGCAGAAAGCAATTGTCCCAAAATCCAAGGAAAAATCAATGAATGAAACTTTATTTATATAGCACTTCACAACACCATCAGGGTGCTTTACTATAAAAAGAGAGATTAAAAAGAAAATAAAAAAAACTTATAAAGAACAATTTAAAAAACAACAGCATAAAATTACAAAAAGCAATCAAATAAATAAAAGACAGATAAGAACACAATAAAATGAGTAAAAGAAAATAAAATACTACCACATACAAAGCACTAAAAGTTATTCTAAAAAGGTACATTTTTAGTTGATGTTTAAAACTATTAAGGTCTGCAGTTCTGCAGGAATTTTGTTCCATGAAATCAAGCGTACAATCTTTTTTTTTATTCAATGTTTATAGGAAACTGTTCATCATCGTCGTCATAACTTCATTGTTTTGGCTTTTAGAACTTGCTTCAAGTAAAGAAGCAAAGAGTTTTTTGTCTTTTGTCATGTTAAGGGCTCCACATTTTTGGACACTCACATTGAAGGACGTGTTGTGAAAGAAAGTAGAAGAAAGCAGAAAGGCTGATGTCTTCGAAGCTTCACAATTTTTCCTGGAAACATATCTGCCTCCCTTCACCTTACTTTCGCTTCCCATAGTACACAAGTCTGGATTATTAGATCTTTGGCCAATCGTCATTTTTGTTGGTGTTTTTTCCTGCTATACTGACTTGATAATCAACTTCTTCAAAGGCCATGAACAGGGAAGAAGTGGCCGAAAGGTCTTAGTTTTAGCAACACACACATTTGTGAACTTGACAGCATGAAACAAAAAAGGGATCAAAACTGTAGCTGTAATTGGTCACATCAAATGATGAAGAAATATTTATCAAAAAGAAAATAAAGAAAAACCAAGCAGCATTTTTTTTCTGCACCAAAGTCTCAGTGATATCTGTTTGATTTAGTTCCTGTAGGAAAGGTGGTGGAAAAAGCAGGTTACATTCCACAGCATTTTAAGAACTCAATTGTCAAACAAGACTTCTGAAATAAACAAGATGGAAAATTCTTTTACTCTTTTTTTATGGCTGTGGACACACATGGCTAACGGGAGCCCTAACAATTGATTCATGTGGAAAAGGAGAAAAGATGCAAACAAATCTGTTGGAACGACAGAAAAACCAGAAAAAAGTACCTTTTTGCAAACAAAAAAATAAAAAAGGATAAACATTTGGGCAAACAAAGAAAACAAAATTCATAGCAGTTAGAATCTGAATGAGAAATATGAAGATGAACATATATTTAGTCGTGTTCGTCCAATCACACTTACATCAGAGCACAAGACTAACCTTTAGATTGAAAAATAGTGGTACTTTTTTGTGTATTTGTAAAAAAACATACTGTTACCAAGTCGGAGTATAAAACAGTGTTGCCCCTTTTTATCATTTGGCAATCATCTATTATTTGACTTCAACTTCAACTGATGTTTTCAGCTAGAGTACTCTACAAATTCATGGGGGCTGTGCGTGTAAAATTCCATCAGCGCTTCCCGATTGTCACAGAGTCAAATTTGGTGTGCTGTATTGTACTAAAAAGGAAGTCTCCATGTTCTAGCAGCTTCACTCAGACAGAGTGAGATATAACCAGCAGCACTGTGAAAATCACAAACACAAATCATGGTCCTCCCTCTGACTCCACTTGCAAAGTAGGAGGCAGAATTTTTTTTTTTTTTGAGGAAGGCATTTAGTGGATTTCAAGTGTGTTGGCATATCCTGCGTGAGGTTGACCAGAGACAGATTACACCCTCAGAGTGTGCGGTGACCGATGCTGCAGCCAGCCAGCAGCGGTTTAAATTGCAGCACTAAATCATTTCATATCACAGCCCCATGTGCTCTTCCCATAGCAGTTAGGGAGCTGCAGATTTCCCACATGCAGTCGCTATGAAACATAGTCTCAAGTTGGAAAATCCTCTGATTCCAGCAGAAAGATTCAGAGGGAAATGTGTAGAAATGATGAAAAAAGTGGTAAAACTTGCATTGTAGAGCACCAAGCAACGGCAATAAGTGCAAGCCTAAATAATTGTGACGTGTTTTTCATTGCAGGCTCTGAGCATACACAAGTTTTGTATGATACATCTTCAAAACTGCAGTACAGCAATACTCAATAATTGATGAAAGGCAGCAAGACCCTCGCTGTTTAGAACAGATAATAGCAAACTTATGCAAAAAGATTCCTATGATCAAAGGCAGGGAAAAAAGCATCATTTTTATTGAGGAATTTTTGTTTCATAGGTGCTAAGTTTAAAGTGTTTGAGTTCATGACAAACAGGAAACTGGAAAGTGGTCAGACCAACACTGACATCTGTTGGTGGATTTATCTCTCACATCTTGTGCAGAATACAAATGCCAACCTTACACCATTAATCTGTGATAGGTTTGTCAAAATAAAATATTTTACAGTGAAGTAAAGTTTGTTAAGAATACACTATAATGAATTGAGTCTCAACTTTGACAGCTGTCACAACTGTAAGTCTTTGGCAACACATTAGATGCCATTATATACACATTTGATTCTACTTGCTGAATCAAATACAACATATTTAGAGGTGTTCATGTTGAGGGGGCGCCTCGACTTTGTATTGATCAAAGCGGGAGTGTCACTTGTGTTTTTTAAATAAACTTTATTAACAAACGTTGCACATACAGAACAACATACATTCATTTACAAATAAAAGTTTTACATTTGCCATGAAAATCAACAGAAATGTCAAAAAAGACATAATAATAGCAAGATAAAACAAGGAAAAAAATAAAATAATATAAAATAATAAATGTAAAGGATTCTGCTAAAGTCTCAAATGTTAACATTTTCAACCGTTCTATTAGCCTTTTTGTTAGTGCAGAATTAAATCATATTTACATACAGAATAGTTTCTTCCTGAAAATCATGAAATACTGTTTTTGTTAGCATATTTACAGTCGAGCCATAATTATATCAGTATGTCAGCATATTGATAAGACTTCAATTATCCTTTGTCTGTGACATTAAGAGAGAGGTGATGAGTCTGTTTTTTCTCTATATGAGCTGCACGCTCGTTTCACGCGCAGCAGCCGCACACGAACCGAGCACGAGGAAGAGAGACAGACAGAGAAAGATTAAAGAGTAGAGAAAATACGTGAGACCAGGAAAAGAAGCAAAACCTGGACTGGTTATTTAAAATGTCAACAGTAAACTGTGATTGATGACATTTTTTTCCTTGTTTGTTTTACACATTCTAATTTGTAGTTTGTGTTGTTGCAGTTTTTTGTAGCTTTTTGTGTTTAATTATTTCTTTTTTTACTTTTTATCAGCAGTAAACACACAAAAAAACATATTCATATAAAGCATATATTAATAAAAACACGTTTTTTAACATTTACAATTCATTTTGTAATTAATTTTAAAATTATATTCGACCTAATTTCTTACGTCTATCCAAGTCAATAATTTTTTTACAACTCAAATTTATATATTTATATAACAAAATGTCATTTTACTCAAATTCAATTGAATGTTTTTCCATCTTAATTCATTGTACTTCTTTAACTCTAATATGTCTAAGTTTGAGCCTGGAGATATTGTCATTCTTATAATAATAAAAAGTCAGAAAAAATATAGATTTGCAGCATGAAGTCATGTACCATTTCTTTGACTTTAACATTATTCCACAAGACAGTAGGGGTGCCAAATAAACTCATCATCCTCTCCCTCCCTCTCACTCATGCAGAAAGAATTAAACATAACAGGACAAAATAACTCGGTCAAACACAGTAAAACAGCTAAACAACTAAACACATTTGGAAAAAAACCTACACTTAAACCCAAATCCGTCTAGACAGGCAAAGGGAATGGTATCCCACAATTCCTTGCTGTGCCAATCTAACAGCAGCACCAAAGTTACACCTTCTTAATTGAATTAATTTGAATGAAAGTAAAATAACTGTCTGACAACTGCGTGTTATTTTTAAGCTGACTAAACAAAAAAAAAAAAACAATTTATCCTAACTGAAGCAAATAATTAAGTTAGATCAATGTAAAAAGTTTGTCTTTCCAACATCCATATGTGGTCTTATCACCCTCTCACGGTGCAAAAAGTATTATCTGAGCTTCTTCATCCACTAAATCATCTTTAAATGGACACGCCATGCTGCTTCACCTCTCTGAAAACAAACTAACCTTCAACTAAACCTGCTATGTTCAGAGCATGAGTTGCTATGGCAACTTGACATACCCTGAAACCTACCTCCTTTTTTGGAAATGAAAGCTGAGGTTATCCGCTTTCTTAACCTCAAATTAACCGTGGTAACTAGCATAACCTGTTTTCTGGAATACCTCCCAGGAGATGACAAAAAGCTAAAACATCACAAAAATCCAATTACAGAATTCTCACAATTTTCAATCTGTCGTCTGTGAAACCCGAACTCATAAACCTTAAAAACTGATTATTATTTAAAACTTGTGCTTCATAAAAATAAATCTATATCGGACATAAACCAACCCCAGTGCCTGGAAATCATTCATAAATACACAGCGTCATTCAAACTTTGTTTTTTCTATCAACCACTTAAGGATAGTATGCTTTAAAATAAAATCGACATCGTTTTTCCCAAAATGGCTAAAATGGACTCAAACTGTCCAAGTCCAGCTGTTTCAACCAGCGGTCATTGGGGAGCCGTCCTGGATCCACAGGCTCAGCATCTTTCTGTCCACCATATGGCAGTTACCAGACTAACACACACACACAAAGCGCAAAAATCATCAACACTTTTTTTTTAAAAACAACACAAATGGAAAAAAAAAAACACTAATCTGTAAATAACAGATTGAGCCTAAATAAAAGAGAACACAAATTAGGCAAAGCAAAGACATATTTAACCTAGAATTGATCAGCCTTTCTCTTTTTTTCTTTCATTCTGTTCCCTGTCTCTTCTTATACAAGTCTGCAAAGTATATTATTCGTCCCATAATACTTCAACATCCCTTTAATGTTAACTACCTTTTCTGGAGCTGGTTTTCTTTGTGTCAACTACAATAAGCTTCCTTCACAGCCATTGGATGCTGCTGCCACTGTTTCTCTGTAAGGATGTCATGTTCTAAATTTGATGTGAGACACTGTCGTAGGTTTGTAAATATAGATTATACAATCAATTTACAGACAGGGAGAATAATGTGGTAGTAAAAATAACATTATTATGATTATTATTATTATAGACAATACTACGTCTGGCTTGAATCAGATTAATCTTTTAAAACCATCTAATGGTAAATGGCGTATACTTACATAGCGCTTTTCTACCTTCTTCGAAGGCCCAAAGCGCTTTGCAGTCCCAGTCCCATTCACACACACATTCACACACTGGTGGCTGCTCCGCTGCTGAACACTGGCGCCAACCTTCCACCAGAGGCAAGGTGGGGTTCAGTGTCGTGCACTTCGACAAATGGCAAGGCAGGCAAGGCGGTAAGCAAACCTGTAATCTTCCAATCAGAGGTCGACCGCCCCACCACTGCTTAAAATCTTGTGGTCTATAAAAAAAACTGAACTACCATGTGAATTCAACTGAATCCAACAGTTAGTTGCCTTAATTTCCATGTTGAAAAAATAATTTTTCAACTTCTCCCTTTACTCAATTACGCAGACATCGTTTAATACCACTTCAGCCAGTGTACATTCTATGGATATCCTCTACAATAGCTTATGTTATTCTGTTCTCCCAAATATGACCCACCACTGCACTTAGTTCTCACTGTCAGCTCAAAGACAACATCAGTATTTACAGTTGATTTTGAAATGCATTCATCTCAACTTTTCTTCATTAAGCAACATTTAGTGCCATTCAGGCTCACAACACAATCTCCATCATACTTCTTCTTACCCTTTCGGCTTTTCCCATCAGGGGTCGCCACAGCGAATCAACCACGCTTTCGAGGATGAGTCGCATGGTTAACTTGGCAGTGTTTTACGCCGGATGCCCTTCCTGGTTTTCCCTGGTTTCACAGATGGAAGGTGCTGTAAACCAGGCTCACAACCACCATCATACTGATCCCATTTTTTTCACGTCCCCAGATGATAGGAATTCAGGAATTGTTACTTACTTTGTCAGCCTTTCTTTTGTTATTGACCTAACAGAAGGAAAATTAAATGTTTTCTGAAGATAATCAATCATTACTAGGCACTGGATTTTGTAACTTGAAAAGAATCTATCAGATCAGAGCCGAATTTCGAAAACTATGTAAAACTATAAAATGAATAAACGCATTAGGGGTGGGATTATATAAGCTTGCTTCTTCCCACTCCTTTTCAAGCAATAAATCAAGCTCTACTTAACTTTAGTAAATGATACTTGATTAAGCAAATGTGATTTAAGTGTCGTTTTTGTTTGTTTTGTTTTCTGTTTTCTTTTTAATCTATCCACTTCATCATTTCTGTATTGAGTTTGATAAATCTGTGTGAATTCTTTATTGCTTTGACAGGAATGCTTAAAATAAACCAATCAATCAAATCAAATCGTAAATCAGATTTGGCATCTCAAGAGGTTAATCCTCCTTGCTTATCAAATGTTTAAATAAATAATGCAAAAATTGAGCTCAGTGACATCAGATCAGGTATGTCCTTTAAGTAGCATCTCTTCAAGCTAGCAATCATTATATCTGTTTAAAGGGGGATTATATCACTGTGCTGATCTGACCTGATGTGTTTAACACTAAACAAAGTATAGCAAAGCACATTTTTTTTATGATTTTATCAAACCTTGTCAAGTTTGATCTTTTCCTTATAACTTTTGTCATTTTTAAGTTATTTTATTGACCATCACAGATGTTTTCTTTACTGAGAGGTATCAACAATTTAGCCCCATCTTTACCATGAAGTGACGCATTAGACGTATAAATATTTTGTAATTGATGGAATGATTCATGCTTTGCAGTTTCAGTTGGTGGTACATAGTATTTTTGACCATCAAAGCTATTAATAAAAAGCTAATATTTGCAGATGCGTTTATGAACATGCTAAGATTTTTTCGGCTGGTCCAGGGGGCACTTATATAAAAATGTGGAGGTTGCATAAATCAGCAGATCAGCTATGTCTTACAATTCCAGACACCTTTCTGTGTTCCTCTGTCAAGGTTAGCCAGGGGAGATAATACAAAGATGTGTGAGTATGTGCATGTGGGGGAGGGAGTGGGGTGAGTCATCTGGATGAGTCATGTGCAGAGTGTGTGGACAGCTCGGTGAAGGATGGCTGTGGAGTACAGCTTAAGGAATCACAGGGCTCCAAATAAAACTACAGTTAAGGAAGAAAATCTTTTATTGCCTGACATTGTTCTATGAGATTCCATGAGCTCACATGCATCCTGTATTTATATGACTACTGTGTCTGCCTGAGACACTTGCTTATTTATTTTTAAGCTTGAAAATGCAGTTAAAAGTATTTCACAAGGCTGCTGCTTGTGGAATTTACTCAGAAGCTGTGAAGCTGCTCTCAACATAAAGATGTAAGGCAGCATCTCAAAGGAAAAGACACAGAAAAAGTCTCCAATTTCAGAAAAACAGAAATGTCATTAAAGAAAACAAGAATTCCTGTTTGGAATTCAGGTACCCCGATGCTTTCATCCCTGCATTTTAATGAGAATCATCCAGGGCTTCAAAAAATTTCATTCTGAGCTGAGTCTCACTCTTGTTCTCTCTTTTTTTTTCTTTCCCCCAGAGAACAGTTTCACATCAAAGACTGCTGTATTTCCTTGACGCCACACTCACTCTCACATCCATAACTCTCGATACGGTGCATCATTCCATCATCATTTGCCACAACATCCCACAGAAGGTACGTGTTAGCACAACGGGAAGTTAGGTGACACTGTCAAAGTAAGACGAACAGCATCACGCCATTTACAAAACTCCGCAGCCGGGCTTAAATCTCTGTGGTTGGGAGAATCGTGAGCAGTTGAGTCAGACTGGCATCTCTTTTTTCCAAATTCATTAGACTTATTATCAGTGAGTCAGTGGGACCTGAGGTCTTTACCTCAACCAAAGAGCTCCCTGCCTTAAAACGATCAGTGACGAAGGCATTGTGTTCCTGCCCACAAAGCAGGACAGCATCAAGTTTTACATTATTCATTCGACACAGAGGAAAATCTGTCTGCAGAATACTCAGCTCTTAAACCAGAAGGAGGACTGCAGTTGAGGAAAATAAAACAGTTCCCTTTGTTTAAACAGAGCCCACACCTGTATCAGTGCATGAAAAAGTCACGTCTGGTGGAATCAAACTGTCTTCGGGTGATACTGTTTAATTAATTCGCTCCAACTAGCACTGCTTTTGCAGAAGCAGGGGGGTGAGGAAGAGCTGCGAAGCAGCAGAGGGGGGATGTGATGAAAAATTCATGAGCAGTAGTGATGTTAGAATGGAGATAGAGGCTTTTCTGTCAGTCTAAGGGAAACAGTGGTGTAACCGTTGGGTACGACAACCAAATCTGGTTGGTCTGGTCGGGCCAAGTTAACAACACCCCTGGTGGGCCCCCTTTCTCCCCGGGGCACTACCCTCCTGGGCGGGGGCGGCTGGCCCCTGCCTTGCTCCTCCCTGGACCAACCGTGGGCCGGGTGGGTGGCTGCCTGGAGTGTGGGGCGGGTCTCCCTTGGGGGGTACCGGCTCGTACCTGGGGTTGAGGCGGGGGGATGCCCGGAACTCCTGGGGGGTGGTGGGCTGCTCGTCTGGGGCTGTGGGCGCCCTCTCGGGTGGGGCCCTGCGTTGGGCTCTCCCTGCGTGGCGGGGGGCTGCCCTACTGGTTGGGCTGGGGCGCCGCTCCCTTTCCCTCCGTGCCTCCCTGCTCTCTGGCTCTGGGGGCCTCGCGGCGGTCCTGCTGGCTCTGGCATGTGGGGCGGGCTAGGTCGCCCAGGTGGCGGTTGTTCCCTGCCTGCTGCCGTGTGGCGTTGGAGGTTCCGGCTGCCGCTGCTGCTTTGGCGGGGGTCTTGGTGTGGGGATGGCTGGGCACTCTCCCTCCTTCTTTTCACATTCCACCGTCCATTTTAGAAAAACATAAACACTCACCGGAGGACAGGTGTTAGCTCACCTCTGCACTAACACTTTTCATGATTGAATGACTGAAATATTTCACACTAGTTGGTTTAAAGGCATAAGTATGCTAAGAACTGCGAAGCAGCAGAGGGGGGGGGGGTGTGATGAAAAATTCATGAGCAGTAGTGATGTTAGAATGGAGATAGAAGCTTTTCTGTCAGTCTAAGGGAAACAGTGGTGTAACCGTTACGACAACCAAATACATACATGTTGAAATAACGGCATTTCTATGCTAGCAACAGCATAGGGTGCAAAACCACGCAGAAAAATAGCCTCCCTTCTCATCAGCATTGAAACAGAAAACACAGGAGAGTTCCCAGTTTTGTTTATGAACATGTTTTTGTGTTTTAGGCGTCTTCTTTTAAAGTCCCATCATCTTTGATATATTGTAAAATTGTTTCCTAGTGGTTTTTTAATCATGATTATTTCATGTTTAGCCAAAACCTGTGTTTTTTTTTAGGACATAGTTTCTGCAGAGTTGCAGTAGTTAATTAGAAATTTGCCTGAGTTGTGGGCGGGACTGGTACCATGGAGTACACCCTCCCTCCGCTTCCCATCATTCATCTGATAACACTCTCACCTGCTAGCTTACAGCCTCTCACAACCCAAACCTAACATAACTGGTGCAACAAAAATGGCGAGCAGCAAGGAAAGCAAAGACCTTATTGGATCAAGTTGTCCACAAGAGGATGAATTAGAACGGAGCATAGCATGGAGGCATTTGCCCAATGATTGTAGCTTCTATGTCACATCTACAGTCTCTTTTCAACAGCATTAACATCTGCTCCTGATCCACAACAATTTGAATAAAGAAATATTCAGAAATGCCATTTTTAGATTAACTTTATTTATACATGTTCTCCTTTATGAAAAAATTGCCACACAAGTTGAAAACACCAAAAACATGTTTGTCAGCGAAGTTGGTGTTTAAAACGTCAAATAAAATGGAGAAAAACCCAAATCACAGTCTGAGTTAGATCATGGAGTAAAGTTGTGGTCGAAAGCAACTGGAAGAGAAAAGTTTTTTCTTCTCTCACAAAGATGAGAATAAAGAGAAAAGGAAGAGTTGTAAAGCAGAATGCTGATGAGTGACTTGTGCGAGGGTGGTGTGGAGATGGAGAGGAGGAGAAAACCTCTGCAGGTGAATTCTCAGCTCTTTGGTGCCTTTCTCCCTGTCTTTCACATTACCCATGGAATCATCACGGTGAAGCAAAAAAGCAAAACAAAAAGAAGCACTGACCGGGTGAGAAGAGAACCGAAAGAAGAGGAGTGTGGACAGTGAGAATCTGTGATGAAAAGAAAAGAAACATCAGAGTTTGAAAAAAAAAAAAAAAAACACAAGGAATAAAAAAAAACGAGGATATAGATATTCCCAACGCCCCTCCCCTTTCCTCATCTCCAGCCTTCACTCTTTGCCTTTTTCTCAGTCTGACTGCAGCACTGGAGAGCAGACCGTCTTTCTGTGGAAAGTGGGTTGAAGTAGGGCAGTACAACGTGAGAAAAAAAGGGGGGGACTTGAAGAAAATAGTTATGAAATACAGCCGCTGGGTGCAATGGGGTGGAGGAGAGTAGGAATATGAGGTGCTCTGAGATTTTTGAACTCCCAATGACGTACTACTGTCTTATACTTTATTCATGACTCCCTGATGGCTGGGTCAGGTGTTGGCTTGAGAAGGTGTGCTGGCCAAAGCTACTTCTGATTCAATTGTTTTTTTTTCTGTATTTTATTTGAAGTCATCATTTGCTCTTTTTTCAAGCATGACTTCATCACTTCAGGAGATTGGGCTCTCATCAGTTCATCAGAGGGTGAAAGAAAACATGGTTGCAAGAAATATTAATTATTCAGTAAAACAGAGGGGGGGCGTAAAATGTACCGAACAAGAAAAAGAGAAGTTGCTCATTTCTATAAAGGATTTTTTTTCAGCAATTAAATCCAAACTACATCACAAACTGATTTTATCTTATTTCTCAGATGAATGAGCTGTCCTATCCCTAATTGCAACATTTTGTCATGTAAATGCATTTAAATGACTGCCACAGAGTGGTTGTCTAAAATAGTAACATACTCTGGTTTGACATACATACATACATATAGTAACATACAATATGTGCAAATAATAAAAAAAATCCCAGTCCAATCTTCTTTTGATCTTCGGTAAACGCATTCCCAGTGGTCTGTTTTTTATGGTTCTGTCATTTATAGGTAAAATCAGTGAACCTGTGTCGTTCTTAAGGACAGTTTACTGCTGAGCAGCAGTACAGTAGTTCATTAGAAAATCCCCTCTGAGTTGTGGACGGGGCTGATGGCAGGGAGTTAGCCTGCCCCTAGCTGGCAGCCCCTACAACATCTACCTAACATTAACGTTGCAGAATAAATGGCGAGTAATGTTGGAGCTACAAGTGGACGCATTACAATGGAGAGGAGAAGGGAGCTTGTGGTCTGCCGATTGTAGCTTCTTTGTCACAACTGCTAAGCTTTTTCTAACAGCCTTTTTTTCGTCTGCTCCTGATTACCTACAACTTGAACAGAGAAATACTCAGAGATTCCATTTTAAGATTTACTTTGTTCCTGCACTTTGTTTGCTCTACATAAATCATCTCTGTGTTAAACTTTGCTCTTGGTTATATTTTTAATATAATAGTTAAATTAATCTCTTTTATTTGATGAAATCTTCAACTCACAAGAAAAGACAAGGACTCAGGAACACACGGGCCTTCAGCACAACAGCTCACAGGGTTCACTTTATTTCTCTCTTTAGCTCCGGAAGGAGCCATTGATCAGCTTATTTTGTGCAACTCTTGTTCTCACTCTGAAGATGTTTTGCTCCCTCTTCTTTTTTATCTTGCTTTCTCTAAACTTGTGAATCATCAGTGTCGCATTCTCGATTATCTGTTGCATTTATGAAAAAGGAAAAAAAAGAAGAAAAAAACAGGAAAAATCCTCAGTGAAAGACATGCTATGAACTATATGTGTGCACAATTTATCACTTTAATTTATTTTCCCCCTCAAAATATATCTTTTAATGTATTCAAATACATCTGTTCACTCTAGCAAGAAAACATCTGCCCTGCACAGTCAGTGCACTTAATTTACCATAGCAGAAAGAATTTCATAACCGCTATCATCTTTAAATCATACTTAGTATTTGAAATTAATGACAAGAGTCAAACGGTATTCATTCTTTAATTATTGATTTTTTTTATCATTTTTTTGTCATGTTTTTATACCATCTTCATTTGTTATGCCCAGGAGTGCTCTTGCCCATTTTTGACATCTAAGAACTGTCGTAATGGGGAAAAAAAGTCTAAGCCCCCTGCTGCAAAGCAAAACTGCCAACCACCACACTCCAGCCTCTGAATCGCTGTTTTGCAACCTTTTTTTCGAGCAAAAGTAAATTTGTTTTTGGGAAAACTCTCAAGGCACACCACCAACCCAAAATGTAAAAAAACAAAAAACGTGAAACTCTGTTGTCTGTATTAACAATTTTCAGTCATTCGTCAAAGTGTATTGAATAAGAATCACAAAAAACACAAACGCAAAGGAAAAAGTATTTCTTGATCTTTCTTTCATATTTTTATCTACTCATGTGACACCGGGGGTCTGTTTGAAGGAACACAACTGATGTCCTGGCAATAGTGAATTTGCTTTTGAGCATTCATCCATCTTTTTCCGTTTATTCCTTTTCGGTGGCAAAGGGCTGCCGGAGCCTATCCCGGCCACTTGTGGGCGAAGGCAGGGGGCATCCTGGACAGGTTGCCAGTCTATCGCAGGTTTCTTTTGAGCAAAAAGGTGAACCACTGTGAAGAAACTGGATTTTCTAGAAAGGACTGTATTTGTATTAGTTCGTAACCCCGTCAGTTTCTTGCACACAGAAATAATGAATAACGACTCAGAGACAGTTACTTATCTTTTGTAGATTTACTCCGCACAAAGACCACAGATTTGTACGCAGGGTTACAGACAGATGAACAAAGTGCATTCAAAGTCTGAACCACGGGGTTCAGCAAAAGGCCTGGCATATATACCTTGCATTTGCATATTCAGAACCTCATTCGATGGATCATGGTGTGAAAAACACACCCACAGACTGTTGCAGGCTAGATGCTCGAAGGTCAGAGCACCTAAAGTGTCAGATCTCTTGCAGACATTTGCCAGAACGCATACACCAGAACACACAAAGATGAAAAAGGGAGGATGTTAAAGGAATGTTGCGAGACAATAGTCTTGGTTGTGCTCTGTCTGGAGTGTAATATAATTTTGAGATGATAATACATAGTAAATCGAGGTTAAGCCATTAATGTAATAAAAGGTAAAAGTTAGTTTAATAAAATGCAAAAGGGAGTGTCTAACTATTGTGTTTCTAATCATTCCTAACAACCAAGTGTGTTAAAATGTTCTAATAGTGTTCCTTTTGAATTATTTTGATGTTGAAAAACAACAGTTGGCTGAACTTTATGAAACTGAAATGTCAGGTATGTCAGGTATGTAATGTATTTATCTCGGTGTCACACTGGTTGAATTTTTGGCTAAAGATGTACTGGATCGATTTTAGGTCAGTGAATTGGATTGTTCAAAATGAACCATTAACGACTATGAATCATATCAGCAACAAAAAAATTATTAAATGAATCCAATCGTTATTAAAATGAATCGCTACACTCCGATTGATCATCAACCTGAACCTGGTGTGACTGTGACAGTGGGACAACTCAAACAGTACATTATCAAAACTAGGAAATGACAAGAACTAGCACAAGGGCACCATCCCCACTTTGCCACACTAAAGTTCATCTTTCGATTTTTGCCATGTTTTAGCTCAGTTAATTAAATTCCGTCTGTCAAGAAAAGGCTCAAAACCATAAAAACATGCCATTTACAAATATAGTCTAATTTCACACTTGTGGGGTTACACAGCTCAAAGATGGCAGCCGGAGGGGAACTATGAGTAATAAAGGTCAGCTTGAGCATTGCAATTGTTCTATTATGATGAGAGAAGTGCACCTATTACAAGATAGGGGAGAATAGATAGAACAAATAAAAAACAAACAGACTTTAATGCCAAGATGACTAATTTTTCCCTCAACTTTCCCTGCTTCCTCCTGCAAGACTTTCTGCCTTATTTTGGCTCACAGGCTTGTACACCTCCGGAGAAATTTCCTGGGGGATTGTAATTCCGTTGCTTTGGAACGTGCCTCACAAGCATAATTAGGAATGGAGGATGGCAGGGTGCCCCCCTTTCCTGTCATCCTCCCATCTCCTCTTCTTCCCCCTCCTCCCCTCCCTGCGCGTCCTCCTGTTGACTAAACTTCCTCGGTGACGTCAGAGTCCACGTACATGGTGGATGTAGGTGATGCTTCTGAATGAATGAGTGTCCCCTCCCATCTCCATCACTAGTACTACGGGATGCCTATAAGAGCAGATCGCTGGGACAGCCCGCCGAATTTCACCAGAAACTGAGATCGGAGAAGGAAAACTGAGCTTTTCCACCGATTACATGATGATAGCAGGTTATCTTTGAGAACAGCTGGCTGTCAAACCAGAGTCTAGTGTTCGAGACTTAACTGAAAAAAAGAAAAAAAATCGGCTTTTTTGACTGTTCAAGTATAATGAAATCTCAACCTGATTGACGGAAAAATGCAGGTAAGTTCATATATATCTATTTTTTTCTCAAACATTGTTTGATAAATCTTCATCCTGCAGTGACATATGTGTTAAGATCCACGTGTAGTGGATCATCATAGTGCAGGGATGAGCTTGTTAAAACCGTCTGAGAGCTCCTGGTTTTTCCATCTGCGTGTCGATTCGAGAATGTACGCTAGACTACAAAGGCTGGAACTTGCTGCAGTGTGAGTCACTTTTGCGCACATGGGCAGTGACAACTGAGGAAAAAGAAGAAGAGGAGAGTTACTCTTCACAGGGTGTAGGCTGTACCGACTGCATGACAACAAGGCTGTTAACCCCCCCGCGTACAGAGAATGAGAGCAAACCACGACGCGTGGTGGGGTTTAGTTTCCGTGGGACGTCCTGGCTGGCCGTTTCTGGGTCTCTCCCATTCATGGCCCAACCAAGACTGGTTCCTATTATAATGACAGCGGGAGCATATCAATATATCTCTCTCTATTTATATCCGTGCTACTGCTATACGGGTCAGCATCATGACATCAATCAGCCAAACAAAGCGGAAACAGCTGCAAGAATGACCTATTATTTATAGAGAGCGTTCCATAGGTCGCTGTTTTTCTCTCCCATTTTCGTATAGAAATAACATAGTGACGCGCTTTTGAGATGAAGTCAATTTTGCGTCACTCCTGCGCACATCCAGACGGCATCCAATCATAGAGAAGAACGCTTTAAAGGCACAGCAAGAGTCGCCTGTGTTCACCCACAACCTGCATTGCGATGACTGAGGGGAGATTATGGGGTGGGAAGGCCTGGTGAAAACTCCCCAAGGTAACTCCTGAAAAGGACTATGACCAGAATTGTAATGAGGAATCTTCCGTGGTTTCTCCCACAGCCTTTTTTTTTATTATTTTTATTTTGGCTTTAATGTCCACACGAACGAGAACCCCCTCCTGGCATCAGACAGGGCAAGTTGTGGCGCGGCTCATGCGGATGGGCTGCGTGTCGCTGTCCATGGTGCTACTTTAAGCAAAAAGCTTTCCATGCTCAAAATCTCCATAAATTTCGATACATTCAATTAAGAAAAGTACATTATTATCCAATATAAACATTTACTTCTTTTAAAAGGTAATTTTAACGACTGGAGCCAGTTAGATCTCTCTTCCATGCCTCCTTCCAATCAGTCTATAAGCTTATTTGTTAAAAATTGGCACTGTGAGGTCTCTCACATCAATCACGTGTGCGTGCAGCTCTATTAAAGGTAAAGATGTGTCTCCACACAGACTTACGGCTCACACAGCTGCAGAAACTCGGCCAGTGGCGCTTGTCTTCAGCACCACGGACAGCGTCACAGCAGCCAGACTGTGACTGGTTACAAAACTTCATAGGATTTCAACACTGAGGCTCATCCATTGGTTCTAACTATACATTCCTTGTTGCAGCTGTTTAAAAGCAGCCCTTTTGATGGACACAAAGTGTTCAAAGTCAGTGGAAACCTCCGATGACAGTAAAACTGTAACTTTTCACTCCCAGTGGTCCTTTCTTTGTTTCTGCACCTGTCTGTGGTCCCTCAACAACAACAGGTGCACACGTGTGGATCTCGTCACAAAAATTCTAGACTCTCTGTTTGTTTACATCACCAGTGCTAGAGCGAACCCAATTTTCTTGATGCTGACGTCATTCCTGCTGCCTTTCATCTGGGCTTTTATAAACCACCAGTCTGCCCTCTGCTCCTGTCTATCCCTATCTTTGTGGATGAGTCATACATAATCAGCATGAAAATCAATATGACAAACACAACAAATTGGCTATGTAACTGCTTTTCTGGCCATGAATTGCTGGAGGCCTTTACCAGGAAATGGCCATGTTGCGTGCTTCTTTAAGGACTGTCATCTGGTGTGGCAAGCATCCGCAAATCTCATTGCTAGTTTTTAAGAGCTGTTTTTGTCTTCATGCTTTGATTTGTTTATGCAATGCAATCATAGATGACCTTTGTTGTTGAGCAAAGGGCAGGATCACAATGCTGTAGCCACTCTACCCCCTTACACTCCCTTCTGCATGTGGTTTTCAGACCAGCCTATAATTTTGTCCCCACACTTTTACTCCCAGTCAGTGCACCAATACCTTGGCTCTAGACTGCTTACTGCTAAAAGTGCTCCAAAGTACAGTAACAGTCTACAGTCATGGCTACTGACGCCTGGCAAACTTCTGCACGCTCTGACAAAGATCACTGTTGTGCCTGTTCGGGCTCGGGTGCTCCAGTGTTTGTTGGAAGTTTTCTCCTGGAGCCCAGCACTACTGAAGGCTGCATCATCCAACATCCTGACTCCACAGCTGACGTCAGCGGTTACCACAGCCAATCTTATTTCCTTCCACTGTCTCCATGGTAACCGTGGCATTAGATTGTTACTGTAGCAACAGCACCACTGGTAACAGTCTACAGCCATGGTCGCTAGGGGGCAAAAGACACATCTGAACCAAAGTAGTAGAAATGATCATGTTTGCAACAGATGGACGTGTTTATGAAAGTATTAAAAAGATAAAGCTGAGTCCTAAAGGCAAGAGCAGAAGGGACTTGTCCTACCATAATATCTCATTCTTAATAAAACTCTAATTTTGACGTACTTTAGAGGCCATATTTTTACTTTCTTGTAAAATTCTCCTAAGGTTTATTGTAATTAAATTTTATTTGTATGCATGTTTGAAATATGTATATATCCCATGTCATTCCTTTTTCATGAATATAATAAAATAATTTTAGCATAAAGCATACATGTCTTCACAATTTTTCCCAGTAATGTCCTTGGGGACTGTTCCTATGTGTGTGTGTGTGTGTGTGTAGTTCAAAATCAAAGAAAATCTCAAGTTTAGCCACAAACAAAGGGGAGAGCTGGCACTTCCAGGAATTCTGTTCATGTATAAAATTAATTTCATTTCACTAATTTAAACAAAACCTGTCATTGAAAATGTCAGGTTAAAAAACAAGAAAATGTCTTTCTGCCTGTTAGCAAGACACAAATCACAGAAATAGTAGATTATAATCAGTCTGCATTTAACAGACATGGTAGTAAAGTTTTTCTTTGGCTACATTTTCTTCTCCTCTAATGAATTTTCAATGGTTTGTGCTGATTAGATTATTAGATTTAACTGGAGAAACCTAATTTTAAAAAATGTTTTGTAAAGCTCAGCCAATGCTGGATAACACAGACATTTGGGGGATTTTCTCCACAAGTTTTTCATAAGATGCTTCAGGGTAAAACACCTCAGAGATTCTATTCAAAGAAACAAGCTTTTTTCTTAGTGTTGTGTTTTGGTGCACAAACTACAACCTTGAGGTTATATCACAGGAAACAATCACAGAATTTGGCTAGAACCCAGTTTATGACCCCCTGCAGCAGAATATTGTAATCATAAATTGTTTATGACCAAGTTTTGTTCTTATAAAGTGAAAACAATACTTTAAAGATATACTTCATTATCATGTCAGTTTGAAAAAGCTAAAACATTCATCTCATAACGGGTTTGCACTTTTATAGCTGCAGCTTTGACATTTCTTTGGACACAAAAATAAATATTTCATAACAAAAAAATGAGACTCAGTAAAAAATTGTATTAGAGTTAGATGGAAAATAAAAAGCAATAATAAATGTCTCAGTCGAAATTCAGTAAACAAAGCTATTGGACTCATTTATTTGCTCTAGATATCATGTGTTTAAACTTTAACCTAATGTAAAAAATAATTGTTCAATATACATGGTTTTGGGTCATTTTATGTTCTACATTTAACTTCTCATGATGAAATATTAAATATATTGGGATTTTGCAAGGATTCACAGTGAAGGCCATCATTAAAGTGTGTTTTTTTCTGGTATGAATAAGACCTTGTTTTAAAAACTAGTGTGGATTATTGGATTATCGTTATTTATGGATTATCTCACCATTTATATTATTCATTTGGGTGATGAATGTCTAAAAGATAAAATCCAAAACACCCTTTTTATGATGTGTTGCACATAGACCAGAAGTAGGACATAAAAAGTAAAAGTTCAAAAACATATAATACAATAATGAATGTTGTATTGGATGAATGTTTACAGGGATAAAAAATGAAAATTAAGAGAAAAAAGTTGGCATCATTTGACAAAATGTGCAAGGGGAAGTAGTCACTATAGAGCATCTACAATACTTTTTACTGACAAATTAATAAAAAAGCTACTTTGCTACTAAGTTCTACACCAAAGGAAGAATTTGTAAAAATATTAAAAATTACAAATCGGTTTCATCTTTTAAAAAGTACATTCAATTTGCTACTTTTACATAATAATCTTTAGTTCTTTAACAGATAAAATAGTTTCAAACTTGTTTTAAGTGTGAAAGCACATTAACATTTTTAAAACAGATTCAAAAACCTTATATAGAAAATGTTTATTTCATGCAGCAGATTTAATTAAGTGAACACATTTCTTTGTCAGAAGCTTTAATAGAACAACATACAGTACAAAGTCCAAAAGTTTGGACACATTTTCTCATTCATTTGAATGAGAAAGTGTGTCCAAACTTTTGGCCTGTAATGTACATAAAAGCCAGTTATATAAAAAAAAATAATAATCCCACTGGGCACACGAAAAGGTTAAACCCAGACAATAAAGAAAATAAGGGGACATTTGTGACAGCTATGTGCTGGGTGGCTGTTTGCTGGTCAATCTGGGACAAGTTGACCTCCTACGCAGAATTAGTCATCCCTTTACAACACCTTTTTTTCCCACTTAAGACTCTTATTCAGCGTTCTAGCAAGCATCCGCCACGCTGCTGTTAGGCCGCCCAAGCTTCTTCCTTCCCACTCACAGAGCCGGCAGCCTGCACACATAATTATTTATTGTTCAAATTTATGGGAGGCTTTAGACCAAGAGGTTTTTAAATGCACAAAAATGAACAGAATCACACACTGGTCCTGTCTTTTACCCGTCCTTTTTGGTATTTGTCTTTTTTTTCCTCATCTGTCTCTTAACGAAATGTCAAAAACAGAGTTTTGTGCCACTGGTTACATCCCTGCCTGAGACTTAAAAGAAAGTATATAGTATAATATTGTCGATCCTATAGCGAAAAATGACGACCAAATTGTCACACCTTCATGTGTCATGTGACCCTCTGACACAGTATTCTATCTAAACTATGTTGATGAAAAAAATTACTTGGACAAAACCTGGAAATAAAAACGACATGATCACACATAAATATAGCAGATTAGGAAAAAAGCTTTTGAATCAATGGCAGGATATATACATATAGTCGTTTGACATGGAGGATGAGTCGAAAACATGGAGTCGGTGAAAATGAGGGGTGGATGGGACAGCAGGAGACTGCGGTGACTCAGCCTTTCCTGATTGGAGACAAAAACAGCTAAATGCATCACATGTGTTGACAGGTAGTGAACCCAGACACCTCAAGTAGTTGCTGAAAATGTGCTACTTGAGATTGCTCCCACTTTTTTTAATAGATTTTGTGAATGGCAGGGAAGAATGCAATAATTGGTGACATTTTGAGTCATGAATGCCAAAGTTGACTGTGGCATAATGAACAAACAGGGTAACAAAGGAGTCCATCCATAAATAAAGTGTGTACCTGGGAAGGTTACATGAGAGCAAGCTTGATGTTGGGTTAGGAATAAGTACAGTCTGTGGACTCTCTTCATCACTGAGAACCCATTCAAACGTAAACACAGACATCAGAGGATGAGGAGAGGGGAGATGCTGAACAGAGTGAAGAAACCGGGCAGCATATTGCGCAGACTTCAATGTACAGCATCTCTTATCCGAAAACTGCCTCACATGGTAAGATAATATATGGACACAGTGCCACTTAGTGGTGACTCGGCATTTGGCATGGAGGGATTGACTGAAAGGCTCAGCCTCCGTGAGTTTTCTTTTTTTTGTGACTGACTGGATTAAAACTTTCTGCTTTATGCTGCATCACAGCTCACTTGAAACAAATAAAGGTGTACTAAAAATGGGTTGGCCTTCCCAACTATTTTTAATTTTGAGATTTTAATAATAATATTCTTTTAATTAACTTAAAATTATACCCTATATAATATCTAATATTGTATCCCAACTCAAAACCAATGAAGTCGCCAGCTGAATCTAGCCTTAAGCCCCCAACACCTATTGATGCAAATGTGCATCAAAACACTTCTGCTCCAAATTTGCACTACATGACCAAAAGTATTGGCTAACCTGCCTCGACTCACATATGAACTGAAGTGCCATCCCATTTCCCATTTAGTATCTGCATATATTTTAGTTGACTGATCTGCATTTGCCATGTTGATTTCTAAAAGTTATTTTTTACATAATAATTAAGTAATTCATCTTTGGCATGTGCTTTAACGATACCATATGATTTTTAATTCTGTCTGATTGAAAACTAGGAACCGGATATTGATAAATCATGTAATAAAATGGTTATGGTATAACGGGGTGGGATTATATAAGTTCGCTTCCTTCCACTCCCTTTCAAGCAATATTTATTAATATGTCTAATTATCCTAAGTTTGATTAGTGACTGTATGAATGTATAACTGATGATTTTATTGCTTTTGTGTTACTTAATTGCTTGAAAACCATTTCAAATCAAAAAATCAAAAAAATTCAAACACATAGAGTTCAATAAGATGTCGGTCCACCTTTTACAGCTTCAACTCTACTGGCAAGGCTGTCCACAAATTTGAGGAGTGTGTTTATAGGAATTTCTGACCATTCTTCCAAAAGTGCATTGATGAGGCCCACACTGATGTTGGCGGAGAAGGCCTGGCTCTCAGTCTCTGTCTAATTCATCCCAAAGGATGATATTACTCTGACCTATTGGGTTCAGGTCAGAGCAAAATCAACTTCAGAAATGACATTTATTTTTTCTGACCCTACGTTGTCTGTAATCAAAGATAAGTTTTTGTTATGTTCATTGTAGTAAATTTGAAGCTGAATCCTGCAGGAGCCACTTACTAAACTAAACCTATATGAAATGTAGTTTATGATGGATGGCAAACCAGAATCACTCTCACATTACAACAGCACAATGAAAATAGATGAGGTCACAAGCTGCAACATGAACACGGTGTTCTGTTTGATCAATCACCCTTGTGACACATAAGCTGGAGTTACTCCATGCACCATGGTGGTTTCCTATGCTGGCTCTATCAGTGACCATTTTGGCTTGTTGGTATTTTGATTCCTCCTGTCCTCTATCCGAAACTGATTCAACCTTGCACGCAAAAATGTGTCCAAGATTTTCTGCACATATTAATTCATTCCAAAATGACATTAGTTTTAGCTCAAGTGTACCAAACTGAGCAATCTGTTCTGCTTTCCTGACATACAAAGTTTAGACTACAACCCATAGTGCTACTTCACAAGGTTTTTTTTCTTTTTGTATTACGCTTTAAAGAACAAGCACTTTCTATATCATGTATGGAAATTGTTCCTTTGTAAGCATTTAAAGTGCTAAATGGGTATTTAGACAATCAGCTGCCGCACTGAAGGACAAGGTAACTTTTTACCGGGTGTTTTCTTTTTTTTTTCTTCTGTTTTTTGAAGTGTTATACCAGCAAAGCAAGCTTCCTGTTGCTAGAAGAGTGAAGAGTCCTTCAAATCTCAGATGAATGGCAATCTTACAAAAGTGCAATCATGCTTCTACAACAGTGTGGGAAATAAGTTCTTTGTAGGTGATTAAGAGAAACGGATTATCATTAAATGTTCAAAGAGCAATTAATGTGTACTGTGAATCGGTTAAAAGTGTTTCGTTTATGCAATATAAATATATTTTTTTCCCTAATAGCAAACCATTCTAATCAGGGCTATAGTAAAAGTTTCACTGGCTCAAATTATTTTAGGAAAAAGGAAAGTCCTAGAATTGCAGAATCAGTAGTTATTTGATTCACCTATAAACACAAAGTTGATCTAATTAAAAAAAAAAAAAAGGACAACATAGTTTAAAAAAAACTCAAATTTCTCACATTTAGTTTTTCTATTAGAATACTAAGTAACTTTTATTTTTAACAAATTATTAAGAATCTAATTTTAAACTTTTTTTTTTAAACATTCCTTAAACAACAGAAAATTTGACATTTAAACAGTATGGTTCAAAGTAAAATAACAAATAAGCAAACAGCTATCATGAGAGGTATGATGCTCAGACCCCCGAATCTCTATGGCTACAGAAAATACTTCCCCTTTTGTGTTTGTTTTGTTTTCTTTTTATTCACCTAGAAAGAGTTGTTGAGTTGTTTTCTTAGTGGAACCCCAGCCACCTTGCGGCAAGAAAACTGTAGTGCGAAGTGAAGCAAATAGAAAAACATTTTTACCTCCTATCAAACAGTTTTTTCTGCCTGCTAACTTGAATTTTGATGTGAATTTTTTACAAGCTGGTCATGTTCATACTAAAAATGTTTTTGATTTAAAACAAAAGTAGCAGTGCTGGCTTTTGGAAATGCAGTTTTGCAAGACGGATTTAATATTTTCTTAGCAGTTGAAAATGAGTATAGAGAGCAGAGACACGGCATCAACGCATTTAATTTGGTTTCAAATGGTTGGAAATTTGCCCCAAATAAAAGACAAAATGGCAGATAATTACAAAATACAGGTCAGCCTTTTTACCCTGATATACTGAAGTATGCAGACTTCTAGTTCTAGTAATGCAATGAGCTCCCTGGTTACTTAAGCTGTTACAGTTAAACAAACATCTTTTCATCTGCTGTTCTTGTGAAGTTTAAAATTCCTCATGTTCTTTTGATGTCTGCTGGGAGCAGCTAGAAGCCATAAAAAATTCCAAATGCGTCATTCCACCAAACGAAAGAACCCTATACAAACTCCTGCTTTATGCTTTTCTTTCATCACAGGGTCACATCTGTATTTACTTTGTTTTTGCTTACATTTTCTTGCACTGATTTGCATTCAAAATACACACAAGTTCAACAAAAAACAGAAGAAAAAGTGAGTCTGAAAACCGCTGCTTTTCTTTATCTTGACAAAATATGCCAGTAAATAAATAAAACATCAGACTGAGAGCTAAAGGAGGAGAGTGCGAGTGCTCTGCTGGTCAATAATTTAATCTTGACCGCTGTGGATCACGCAGTCGGCGGTGGAATGTAGTCAGCTCTTTAAAACATAACGGTCATTGGAGGTACACTTCATGAAAAATATTGATGTATAGAGCGTCGGCTGCATCCCGCCAGACTGTTGCCGAGAAGGCATGACAGAGGGTCTGATGTGAGGAGCCTGGTAGTTGTAGGCAAATGTGTTAACTCACAGTAGCACACTCACCTGAGACACTGCTCTGTCACCTGGGGGAGGGTTCGCCAGTTTCTGCTGAGCTGTTGTCAATCACCAACTGCAGCAGCAGAAACATCAGGAGTGTTTATTTTATTTATTTTTTTATTGACAGACTGCAACTCCCTTAATAAATAATGAGGATGGAGAGCAGTCGTGACTAGCTCTCCGCGCATCTAGGAACTTGCAGCTCTCAGGCTTACCAAGACCCTCATCTGTGTTTTTAAAATGCAGAAGAGTGGAGTTCCTCATAAAATTGTCCCAGCTTTATTTAAACTGTACAACAGAAATGGAACAATCATCTTACAAATGTGTGAAGAGACTCCAATGAAACATTTGACAGAACTTCTTCAAGCATAAACTGTAAAAAAAGACACTTTAAAGACCCACTCTGATAAAAATCCGGTTTTTGGTGTTTTCACCTCTTCTTGTGGCATGATGGAGGACATAATTTAGAAAAATGAAGCTTAAAATTGCATTTCTATATTTAAATTGCTGTGAGTTAGGAGCAGACGGCCAAATGGCGTTGGAAAAAGATTTTAGCAGTGACGTAGAAGCTAGCTCCCTGCTCTGATCCCTTCTGATGCATTCACTTGCAGACAAATAGATCCATAATTAAAAGACAATCTGGAAACGCTTTTACAATAGATCAAAAGATAACTGGAATAGGACATGAAGAAAAACTTTATTGAATATGCTTAAGGTTGTGTCAGACAGTGTCTGCAGTAAAATTATTGGTGGAGGTGCAGAAATAATCATGTAATTATTACCGCCGTCATTTGACTCAATAGAGTCACATCCTCGTACGCACAAGCATTTCCCTTTTTTAAGCAGAAAACAGGGCAAGCTAAATCTAAAATGAATTTGGGATGATCTGCTGAACTTTAAGCCTGAGGATTAGATACAGTTGGTAATCCTTTTGATGGGGCCAAGAACTGCACTGGCTTCAGCTGCACTCGCCTCAGACGGTCTGGACAAATTCTCCTCCTCTGACTTGACCTCTCCTGCTTCATCCATCAGACAGGCGGGCGATGAGTTACAGACAGCTCTCGTCATGAGGTGTCACTCAGCTGGCAGCCACAGGGGGCGCTGTGACACTGTTTGGTGGGGGGAGATGGCTCCTGGCTTTCTTTCTGCTGACAGTGGGACAGCAACAATGACAGCACCTATCTCAGACAGTACATTTGGGGGCGTGATGGCCTCAACACGATAAATTCAAAACAAGTTCAAATAAAAAAAATATTTTTAGTTTTACTTAAAGCTATTTAAAGAATTTGAATGGCACATCTTCACCTTTAGGGAGAAATCTCTACACGCATGTCCTGATGTCACCGTACCACTGGGTGTCAGTATGGTGACATTCATTGAAAACGTTAAGCCTAAGAACATCCATTTTCCTTTTGCTTATCCGCTCCCTGTTCTGTCTGTCATTTTTTTATCTGGCAGTCGTGCTCACCTGGGTCTGTCTGCGAGCGGGCCGCACAGGCTGGTTGTCAGGGTGGTTGGGCGCCCACGGCCCCGAGCTCTGATTGGAATAAAAGTCCATGGGGTAAACTTCTTTCCAGTCTACCTCTTGTAGGGCAACAGCTGCCTGAGAGACACACAGATGGAAGGGCTGTCACAATTCACAGAAAAGAGAAGCGATGAGATAAAAGTGTGAGAAAATGTCATCCTGTCGGGATTTTTTGTCTTTTTTTTTGTCTCCCTGTTCTCTGTTAGTGTTCTTGCAGTGTTGAGCTAATGAATGGCAGAGAAGTAAAGAGAAGACAACACGCAGACGACGATGACGAGACAGGTGTCATAATATTAAGCTTGGATAACATGCCGGATTGTCACGTTATCTTCATGCAGCTGCACGGCACGACGCAACAGCTGCTGACGGAGAAAAGCAGCGCTGCAGAGACAGCACTGTGACATAAGTGCAGACGGCTCCATATGGAGGAGAGGCGCCTGCGAATATTGACTCCTGATGAAAGGCAGAATGAATGAGCCGGCGAACAAATAAACATTCGAAACGAAGGAAGAAACGCTTTGTTTATTCACTTATTTCTTCATCCAGCTACTCATTCATTTTTATTTGGATCCCAGGGCCTCACGTCAAGGAAATGCAGATAATTAATGGAAAAAATGATGAAGAAAATATGTAATGGAAATGAAATAATAAAAAAAGTCAGAGCCTTTGGAGAAATTAGTTCAAAGGAAACATGAAAGATTTGGCTTCAAAGTGATGCAATCTTTGGTCTGGTAGGATATAATTCATCACTGTTATGCGGCTGGTGACAAGTTGGTGTTTGTACTGAAATATGAACTTGACGCTGAAGGCTTTAAATAAAAGAGCAATGAACACATTAGCATGTTGATTGGACACAGGAATCACAAAGTATTAAAAAACAAACATGACGCTAACTTTAATTTTCATATAAATTCATTAAAGATCCACTCCAATGAAAAGTGTTTTTACATGTTCTTGTAGCATTGTGTCTTATGATGGAGGACATATAAAAAGGAAATTTAAGCTAAAACTTGCAAGTCTGATTATTTCTACATTTAATTGTCAAGAATCAGGAGCAGACACAAAAAAACTTGTAGTTGGGGCGTAGACACTATACTACGGTGAGCCACAAGCTCCTTGGTCAGCTCTTCTCCGATACACCCACTTCCAGACAAATCCATTAACGTCTTCGTCTTCCTCGTCCGAGTTGGGATCAGGCCTAAAACCGTACGGCTGGATAGCTCCAAAATTGCTCACCATTTTTGTTGCACCGCTTAGAGGTGTGAGGGGTTGTAAGCTCGCGGGATAGAGTGGAATCAAAGGGATGATGGGAAACGGCTGCAGGTTTACTCTGTGCCAACAGTCCCGCCCACAACTCAGAGGTGCACTTCAAATTAACTACTCCTGCTCTGCACGAATTATGCCCTGATACTGACTCATTTTTGTGATTTTGCTTAAAAACAACACAAGTAAAATAAAAAGACCATTAGTAACGCTTTTAAAAATAGATCAAATGACAATCAGAACACATATCTTTTAATCACGTCATATCAAATGTTAGAAAACATAGATCCTGAATCCTGAAAATTATATTTACGCACAAGAAAAGATGATGATGCTGTTCTATATCTTGTCTTTTCTTCCCCCACAGATGCTTTAAATATTTCCTCCTCATTTTCTTTACCTGCTCTTCCTCTCTGCAGCTCTTAGCTGCTGCTCTTCTCCTCTCCCTTCTTACACCAACCGTCTGTTTCTGTGGAAGCTAGCTTCCTCTGCTAATCCCTGCTCTGACAGAAGAGCCAAGTGTGTCTTATTGACTATAAATATAACATGAGACGCACTGAAAATAAATGCTTGCACCCCCACCCCTCCAACCTTCTCTGAGCACACTCCACCCTCCCTCTCCGTCCTTTTCATCTTCATCCTAAATGCCACAGTAAAAAAGCTCAGTGCACCGAGATGCATGACACTCACAGGTAGGAGCTGACGCTGAATTAAGTCTCGTCACAGCTGTGCAGACACCGATCGCAGCTGCAAATTCTTCACGTGCAAAAACATTATTCACAAATAGCTGCAGGGAAGGGGGCAAATCCTCTAGGTAATGACTTTTTAGACTAGATTTGTGCCTCGCCCGCTACAGCAAAGTCAAATTTTCAACTTTATGTGTAGAATTGTTTCTGAAACAAAAACAAAAAAATACCTTCTTTTTTTTTTTAAATCCTGTCATGTTCCCTGCAGTTTTACTCTATAAGGTAAGTTTTCCATCAAGCAACAAACGCAAGGCTATAGTAAAACAACAAGTCTGATGTTTCCTAGAACCACAAAACATGCTCACTTTTAGTTTTAAATCTGCAGCACTTGATTTGAAAAAAGATCTTTACAGGATGAATATTTGTCTATTTCTCTGCTTTTAGAATAAAAAAACATCTTTAGAAAGTGTGGGATACTTCGGTCTTTGCACCAGCAGGGGGGGCTAGTCTGCTACTCAACATGTTTACTGTTTTTTCTTTTCTTTTTTAATGTCATGAAAATGAAAGAAAGGGAAAACAGCAAGTATGATACTCCATCATAAGCGGGCCTTGATGAGCGTTTCAGGAATATGACTGCCCTTTAAGACAATCCTAACACATGAACGTCTTGTGCGCTCTCATAAAAGCTTCAGTAGGAACTGTCTAGGGCTCAGTGAATGAAGTGTTGTGCATGCATGTGTAATGCTATGTCGGACAAATGATCTGCAGACTCTTGATGTTTACCTCGTATGGGGAAAGTAGGGGTTTGGAGAAGGCTGTGCCCCAGTCAATTGAGAGGCGTGGACAAGCGATCTGGACCCATCTGCAAAAACAAAAACAAAAAAAACGTGAAGACACATGTGCTCAAGTCCACATCCAGGAGCGCCACGGCTGGAAAAAACATGACGGGAAAAGACAAGCAAATGGCAAGTTCTAGAAAGAGGAGGAAGGCACACGTGTGACTGCACGTTTACAGGCACCTGTTGGTGGGATCTGTCCTGATTTGGAGCTCCAAAGACAGCTACACCACACAGGCAATGCACAGCAAGCCAGCAAGGGAGGAGCATGGTGTGCACGGGGTGGGGTAGTGGGGACTACGGTAGTTTGGATAGACTGATTACAGAAAGCGAGAAAAACAAAAAAAGGTGAAAGAAGAAAAAAAATGCTGTGAAAGAAAAAAAAGGAGAGGTTAGGTGAGTGTGAATAAAAACTGCACCAGCTGGTCTCTACGGACATAGCCTACATAGCTCCCAGACAGGGTGGGTTGGTGGTGGTGGTGGTGGGGGGTATGGTTTAGAGAGTTGGGGAGAGGGTGAGAAAGAAGCGATAAGAGGACAGGGATATGCAGCTAAAGATAGGGAGGAAGACAAAAACAGAAGGAGGGGTTGAGGAAGCACAAGCAAGAAGAGAGGGCAAAACAAACCCAGATAGCGAGCAAGAGAGATCGGCAGGGAGAAAAGTGGAAAACACATGAGGGAGGAACGAGGAGGGTGTGGCAGCTGCAGGAAAGAGTGAACAATGGGGGAAATGAAGATGGAAAGAGGCTGGGGCTATGAGGGGGGTTCGCTTTCACAGATCAATGCTATCCGGGCTCCATCTGTACTGAGCCAGAATACTCCATCCTGCCCCTAATTCCTGCCATAAAGCAGTGTCAGAGACATTGACACACATGAATTAAGATGCAAAAACACATTTATGCAAGACGCAAGTACATTTCTGACAAGAAAACGCAGGTTTGAGATGAGAGCGAGTGATTGGAGGCGAGGACAGATTGTGCTGTAATCACTTGAGTACTTCAGTTTGAATGGCACTGCAGCAAATTCCCCCTCATCTATTCTTCATTCTCTAATTTTCACCCAGTTTATCGGCTGCCGAACTGAATGCACCACTGACTCTCACCCCACACTGCTTTCTGCCAGAGGAACGTTCCACGCCCTGAAGGCAAATGTATGCCATTTCATTCATTTTCATTTAACTTTTTACGGGGAAAAAAATCCTCATTGCAGAGTACAAATTTCTGTCATCTTTTTAATTTGAAAGTCATCTGGGTCAGAGACATTAGCACAACTCTCCTGAGAAGGAAGGTGGCTGTGTTTACATTAAGAGTTCAGTTGAAGATGTGACCTTAAAGTTAATCAGTTGCTATTCCACATTGAGAGCAACTGCTTTAACACCGTTGCAGTCCAAACACTGAGGAATGTCCGTTTGTTTGCATCATTGTCGACATTGTAACCTTTATTATTTACAGGCAAGCACAAAACTAGCCCCCTGCCATGCTCGGTATTGATGTTTTACAAATTCTGTTGGAAGGTCAGATGAGAGTTGTCAGCGGCCAACAAGTCCACTAATAAGTGCTGCAATCTCTCACAGTGGAAGTGCACCTATAATGAACATTACAGACCTTTCTCATCTTTTTAAGTGGGATAACTTGCAGAATCTGCAAATTAAAATACTTTTTTTTTGCTCTACTGCATCTATATGTGAGTGTAATCAAGGTCCATATGATCAAGATAACTTTAAACAAGACTAATGTGCCTCTCAACATTTCCAGACTGTTTACGTGACTCGTTTTTTGCTTAAAAATTGTCAACATTCAGTATTTATGATTAACAAGTGCTCGTGTTCTGACATCTGTGTCCATTTGTCTGTTATACAACATCGTAACAAGCCCATAGCTCATTTTAAATACATCATTAGTATCTGACAGATGCCAAATATCATTAATTGTAAGCTTTAGGTAAAGCATAACTTCCATTAACTTAGATAGAAGTTTGGATGCATATTTGTAAAAGAAAAATATCCAAGATTCTGGAACAATTCACTTTCTTCACAATTTGACTCAAACCTCAATGTTTGTGTCATGGTTTTGTTTTGGATTGATAAATGATTAGTGCATTACATAACAACAACTAGCTGATTAGTAAAAAAAAAACTTTTTTGGGGATTTGGTAAGGAGAAGTAACTATGAAGAAAAACCTTTTGGTTGGCTTTTTACAAAGCCTGGTTTAATGTAAAGTATTTTTTAATGTAAACACATATGTATGTAGCAGGGATGCAATGGTTCATTTACCCCCGATTCCGTTCAACGGCGTAACAGACGGTTCCGTTTTAAACTGAGAATTGGGGGATCCCTGCTATGGGTGTAACGACTAATCGACTTTACGAATCGATTTATATCCCTTAACCCTACGATCTGTCTGAAGCAAGTTGTTATTCAAACCTTTACCATTATATAATTAAAATGAAATAAAGGGATTAAATCAATATTGGAAGATATCATTTTGATTGAGGCACAGTAGTTTTTTTTTTAACTATCACATAAAAAGGACCAAGTGATGGCAGCAAAAAATGATCAAGCCATCATTCCAGTCCAATGTGTGGAAACACTTGGAATTTAGTAAAGACATGTGACCATACAGTGTGGTAGAATGTTCTAATAATGTTCCATTCAAAAAATTTTGATGTGGAAAAACAACAGTGGGCTGAACTTTAGGAAACTAAAATGTGAATGGGTTTGCCATTAAATCTTGTTTTCTTGTTTGTTTGTACACATACACATTTAATCTCCATTTAATTATCTTGCAAGATATACAAGGAATCGGGAAAACTTCACCTGCACTGTTCAGTATCCAGGTACTTCTCTCTGAGTGGATGAATCGGATCGGTAACAACGCGTTATAATAAGTCTTGAATCGCTAAAATGAACCGTAACACCCCTAATCCCAACTGGAAGGTTGCAGGTGTTTTGGAAAATAAGGGTGTTCTGAAGTCTTATACAGTTTGTGAGTGTAGTCTAAGAGAAAATGAAGGCAAGATTCAACAAAAGGGACATTTTTAAAGGGAAAATATAGCTGATGGATGAAAAGGCAAGGAGGGACTTTCAGGTTTACAAAAGAATCTCTGGAATAATGATGCAAATCAGTGAAATGAATGATGCCATCAATATTTTTTTTTAAGAAAGAAGTGTAGGTAGGTTTTTGGATCTGTTGCTCTGGCTAAGATAGATAAATCACATCAAGATATTCAATTAAAAAGAGAAAGCAATGAAAGTAAACATGAAGAAGAAGGTACAATTAGATTTTAAAACATACAGTATGGTCTTTTTTACAACTTGGTAGCAAAAGAAATGTGGGGGAAAAAAAGACACAGCTACTAAGCCTTATGTGGATACTTCTCTCCTAGTTTCTCCTTTAAGGATCTGTTTACTTCAGCAGAAAGTGGAACCTTTCAACACAAAGACACGGATGGGCTGGATTCAGGAGCGGGGAGATATATGCTGTGATCCACAAAGGTAAAACAGTTTGACATTTACTGCTGCTCTGCAATGTAAGCTCCAGTCTGGCCCTCACTGCATTAGCTGCTGCGCAACATTACATCCTGACACTCGCGTCCTGTAATTAGAGCCAATCGTTGTCACTCCACAACAACAAGAATAACTCTAGAATCAACTTTAATGACGGATTTAGTTTAATTAACAAAACCTTTTTAAAATGTGGACTGAAATGAAATTTCAATGAGAAAGCGGCAGAAGTGGACTGCATGGGCATAATTTGTTATCTGGCTGAGATAAGTGTAATAGTGGTGTGGCAAAGATCTGTACAATGGTTTTAAAACCTGCTTGGGGACAGCCTAATTACACACTTAAGAGTATATGCTAATGGTGGCTCTCTTTCCATGCTTGAGTATGTAAGTGTTTAATGACAGAGAAATCCATGGGGGGTGGGCTCTTCGCTGTTTCTTAAGGGTGCAGAATGTTCCACCATCCCTCTATCTCTCAATCTTTTTCCCTTTATCCTTGGAATTTTACCTCTGACATAGCTGGATTTGAAAGATTTTATGGTTTATATGTTCTACAGCGAGATGCTTGTGCTTTTACAAAATATTCTGAACATGTAGGAGGAAGAAAAGTGTCAAACTCTTCTTCACATGGATTTAGTCTTAGGAGGAGGGCGTCTAATCAATATTACGGTCACTCTTGAGGCTTACTCAGTTGTGAACCACCTTAGTGTAAAATCAGAGGAATGAGTAAAGAAAAAATGTCCCTTTAGAAGATGACTAATGATTTCAATAAAATAATAAAAACTTTAGAAGTGCTGCAAACATTTTGCTTTACCTTAAAAGAAAAAAAAAGACTTTTTTTCTATAATTGGAAATAAATTCAGGCATAAAAGGGTTAATGCTCTGCCTTCTCCTCTACACATAAATATAACATTCACTGTATAAAAACAGAGAGCAGAGGTAAGGTCATTCACGTATTGGTTCCTATAGAAACAATTTGAAACCCGATTCTCTGCTCTCTGGTAATCACCCCATGAGCAGGATATGACATCAGCGAAAATGATGAGAAAGCCTGACGGTTGTTGGACAATCTTCTACTTATTCAAAAAATTTGAGTTACTCTGAAAGTCTAATTTAGGACATGGTGACAAATGCAATATGGAAGAACGGCAAAAAAGCAGAGTACTACAATCTTTCAAACAAATAAATCGGACAAAAAAAGAAAAAACAACACAATTGGATTTTCAATTAGAATGGACACCAACATGCAGTTTGCATGCCTTAAACTCTGGAGATCATTGACTATAACACATAACTTGACGAATCACGTGTGACGTCACCTATAGAAAAATTCATTGTTTCCGATTCCAACCAAATGAAGTCAATTCAGTCACCATTTTTCCATGATATGTCTGCCGCCATGTTGGAACCAGACGTCCTTAGTAAGCCGTGATTGGCCCGTCTACATTTCTATGGCAACCGCTCTCTCCAATCAGGATTGAGGACGTTAGAAAGCAACACTCCTACCACTGAAAGCAGGCAATCAAACGCTCTGAATGTTCGAGGCGAGACCATCTACTTTTATTGAGGCCTCTGATTGGTCAGTTTATAACTTGAATAACTTGCGCTACAACAAAAATCTCAGCAAAAAATTAGGATTAGTAGGAACATGTTAATAAAAGTAAGTAGAGCAAGAATGGTAATGGAAATGATCCTAGCATTGTCTCCTAGCATGAATGTTGATATCACAGATGTCCAGCTTATCCATACAATCTGCACTAATGCACTCCCCTTCAGCACAGATGCTAGCTTTGCAAATACATATCCAGCCTCGCTACTGGCATTTATTTCAATGTTTGCACATATTTTCTGTAAACAAATGCATTTGTCATTTTGCACGTTTAATACAGTACACTATGTGGCGTTAGAACATTTGACAATTTGCCGACACTCAACACTGATTTTGTTAATATTTGACATAGTATTCGTGTTTCAGATTTGTATTCTAAGGCTCAACTCTTGAGTCAAACTCTTGTTTTCTTTACATCAAGGTTATACTTGCGGCTGAAACCGATCTCGCTGAAAAGCTTTTTTGTCTGTAATGAGGCCTTGTTTTGGTTGGGCGAATCGTGTCTGCATTACATAATGTTAGACTTGCACTTATATGCCAGCGTGGAGAGGGGAGGGGGAAAAAAAAGAAAAGGAAAACAATGAAAAGAAAAGCTTGGGCTGCAGTGGCTTGCTTTTTCAAACACAGCCCCCTCAACTACCTCTCCATCCCTCTCTCTCAGCAACTCAATCTTTTTGAGACCTTCTGTCCCGATCTCACCCACTCCTCCCTCACACATCACACCTGTCATTACTCCACAATAAGAGGCCAAATGGAGGGAGCGCGAGTGCCCGTGCTTGTGTCAGAGTAACTGAAGCTATATCACACAGGGATGCCTTACCACCATCATATGTTCCACTTGTGGCTGGATGTCAGATACATTTCAGCTGAAAGACACATCTTACTGTAGGAATTTAGGTATTAAGTGTACATTCCTTTCAAATATATTTTGCAGTTAAATAATTGTATCCATATGTGCAAAAAAAAAAACGTGGATTTGTAAAAGACGTGCAGAATAATTTTGACCCACTCTAATAAAAATCAAGATTTGGGCATTTTTATCATGATAAAGACCACAAATAAAGATGATTATTTTAAAAATTATAATTAATTAACACTAAATAACTATGCTTATTTGAGTATTTATTTGTATTTAATCTAGTCTTGTCCAGCAACTGAAAAAACAGATATGATGTAGAAGCTACAATCGGCAAGCCACAAGCTCCCTGCTCCGCTCCATTCTGATGTATCTACTTGCAGACAAATAGATCCTTGTACATCATATTTTTCTTTGTCTGAGCTGGCATGTGAATCTAAACTGTACGGCTAGATAGCCCCTATGATGCTCGCCATTTTTGTTGCTCCAGTAATGTTAGGTTGGGGTTGTGAGGGGCCGTAAACTAGCAGGAGGGCATGTAAACAAATAGATGATGGAAAATAGGGGAGGGCCAACAACAGTTATGCCCACTATTCAGAGGTCAATTCCAAATGAACAACTGCTGCTCTGCAGAAACTATGTTTTCCTAAAAACGGCATAATCCTAATTAACAGCCCACTGGGAACAGTCTGAAAAATGACAAAAAGATAATCAGAGTGGGACTTTAAAAACATATTGACAGATTTAAAAAAGTTTTGTGTATTTGCAAGAATGTTTTCAGTCATTAGAAATATTTTTCAGGTCCTCATAACAGTACACACCTACATGTTTTTCAGATATCTACAGACACAAACTCCAGTTAAAACCCCAAACTGTTGACATAAATATTCCATCTGTGCTTATCAACCAATCAGCAACTTTCTCCTGCAAGTAGCAGGCAGCCTCACACTTGCCAATCAGAAGAAAAAATGCTACATCAATTAAATATAATAGATGTTTTTTGCTGCAATGTTTTTAATTGTTTTCTATTGTCAGCCATCATGCCAGCAGGAGAAACACTGCAGTGAATTAAATCATAACAGGGGTCCGTCAAGCAAAACACTCTTCAAGATCACTCATGATATCCTATTTTGATGGGGGTTAAAGACAAACCAATACAATAATGTCAAAGAATGCAATCACCTAAAAACTTACTTTAAATCTGCTGTTTTTTCGGTGTCAGTTGTATTTGCAAACTCATGAACTGTGTTCTTTTTATACTGAGTTATTTATAATAAACAGAAGGTAATAAAAAGTTTTTTTGTTTTGTTTCTGTTAATCTTTTACGTGCAAAGTAAGAACAAAATGTACAGTTTTAAAAAAATGTAAAAAGGAGGTAAAGAAACAATTCAGTTAAATACAATGGTGCATTCTGGCAGACAGTTCTGGCATATTTAGACACAAAGAAATTTAAGATCATACATTTGCATCTAAACGTTCTGTCTATTACTCCTCTTTTATCAATTTTTAACAGTAAAATTGTTTTATTTTCTATATTTGCAAAGTTATCAAATGTATTTATTTATATGAGAATGCAATACTAAACAGTTTTGTAAAAAATAAAATAAACATTGTTTTTTAAAACATAAAAACATTTTTCCCCATTGCTGCACAGTAAATGTCAGCGGTTTTTCCATCATACTTACAATAATTTTGTGCAAAAAGCGACAATTGGTTTTGCAAAAGCACACAATTATTCTGCACAATGCACATGCAATCTTTTTTACAGATTCACAAAGTCAATTCTTAGATTTTAGGTTAAAATGCTGCTGAGATTTTAATAAAGTATCAGTTCAAAGATATCTTTTTATAGTTTGTTAAAGAGAGAATTATGAGCTTAAAGCAATGAATGAGGAGCACAGAGCACAGCTTTGGTTTAGGCCATCATAAAGAGGGCTCAGGAGTGTATATACATTTAAGTTTGACTTTAGTTTAACTCAATTACAGCGTTTGCCAAGTGTGGCAACTCCTAAATTCAATGTGTGTAAAATGCAGGAGAACTTTAACTTCAGTCTCTAAAATTGAATCACAAGAAATGAAAATCCTCTGAACATCTGATAAAGTAAAAAATGTACCCTGATTTAAGAAAAAAAACATTACTCATGTGAAGCAAAAGTCTAAACACAAGAGTTCAGGGGCCTCATTTATAAAACTTTGCGTAGGATTTGCTTCAGAAGTGGCGTACGCACAGAAATATTCGGATTTATAAAACCGTGTGCACGCACATCTTACGCATCTTTCCCTTAATAAATCACAACCAATTCTAAATGCAGCGCAGCTTTTGCGGCTTCATGACACGCCCATAGTTGCCCATAGTCCGTGAAACGCCCACAAATGAATATTCATTGATTGCGAAACCATAGAAAACACCTAGAGAAAATCAAAAAAACGTAACTTCACTCAATGTGAAGTAGAAGTTATCGTTGGCGAGGTGGAAAAGAGGAAAAAAGTGTTGTTTGGAGGGCAGTGTGGGCATTACTAATGCCAAAAAGGCACGTGAGCGGCTAACGGTGGCAGACGCCGTAAATGCTGTAGCCTCACAACGTCGGACCGTGGCTGAAATAAAAAAGAAATGGTCGGACATCAAAGTCGAGGCAAAAAAACGTCTGGCGCTGCATCGCCAGAGAGTGTCTGCCACGGGTGGGGGGCACCGGAGCTGACCCCTCTTGATGAGAGACTGGCGGCAATAATTGGGGAATCCCTTTTAAGTGGAGTGGTGACTGAGGCGCAGGGGGAACACCGACGCGCCAGATGCACCGGGTGACACCCCCCCCAAAAGCCCGCGGAGGTCCAACAGGACGGCTCGAGGAAGTCGGAACCGGCTCATAAGCCACTCGTCCTCGTTTGCCAGCAAGTCTTCTTGCTGTCTAAAGATGCGTTCACTCCGAATTCTTCCATTTGCCACATCTTCTAAGAGCGCAAGATCAGCCATTGTGCGTCATTACGCATTGTGATGGAGCATTTTATTTCCATCCATTTAATCACATCTGACAAGCTACAGATGTCGGTAATAATCCATGTGGAAATGGGAAATTGATCAGTGCAAATGTAATTTATTGTTGCTTTCTGAATGGTTGAGACATACGCCATACATTGTTTTATCAAAAATAAAACAAACCAAAGGCATATGCATGAATACCATAATTCCATAGCTTATGAAGAAAAATTTTTTAACATGAAAACAACTTTCCCCAGTAGACAATCAATATGTCCGTCCGTCTGTCTGTCTAATTGCACCTATATCTGCTCCGCCAGACGGACACATTAACGAGAATATCAGTTTTGTACATTATTTTGTTCTGTTAACTATATTATTTATGAGGATGAATTGCACAACATGCCAATATTGTAGAACATATTTCCATTTTTCGTTCTGCAAATAAGTGTTCATTTGAATTTCTGTTGTAATATTCGTTTGATTTTTTTGTTTGTTTCACTGCTGATCGATCAACCGGGTGTTTGTGTAGGCTGTTAATTGTAAGACTTGCTTTGTGAAGTCTTCATGTTATTTCTGAGAGGCAGGATTGTCATTTTCACTTTCACGTGTTTCTTCCATCTGCCGACGGTGTCGCCGTTTCTCATTTCACCCGTTTTTGTGCGTACGCCTGGGTCAGAGCTTGCGTGAAGGACCGCACATTTTCCCGTCAAGTTTGCTTTTTATAAATCTCAACTATTGCATAGAGAGTGGCGTACGCCTTCTTTTGTGCGTACGGAACGTTTATAAATGAGGCCCCAGATGTCTGACTGTGTTCAACCCTCCTGAAGAGACTGCACAGCAGAGCAGACAGCAGAGAAGGGAACATCAGGTATGCACAGTTCCACCTACTGTGCCAAGTGGCTTCTTCTGTTTATGAGTGCCTTCTGCAGTGGTGCTTCACCGGCAAAAACATTGCAGTATGTCTCGTTCTGTCTTTTCGTCCTGACGCTGTGGACTTGAGCGAGAGTTCAAGTTTCACTGCATCAGCACATCAGCTCAGTCCACGCTGTCTGCCTCTCAACAAGTGAATTGAAATGTTCATCCATGGTGTCAGAAAGTTAGGAAGATGCTTTCCGGATTTTCACATGTAACAGAAAACAATTTGTTCTCTAATTTTGGCACACTTGGCCCCCTCTGATGAAAATCCTGTTTTTTGAGTTTTTGACATGTACTTGTGACCTTTTTCTTATGAAAGAGAAGAAATGTAATAAAAAATCATTTTATATATGCATTTCTGAATATTACAACTGTCACAAAAACGATGGGTTTGAACTAATGAGCTGTTGTGATGTCACAACAGCCACATCACAACAGCCCCGAGAGTGCATTCGCATATCACAAGCTCCCTGATCTACCCTGTCCAGGGTGAACATCTAAGGTGCTGGAGAAGAGAAGATGGCACATTGCTGCATTGCCCACACGTATTTTAAGTGCGTCCAAGGCTGGGCTCCCCACCCTGGAGTGGATCTCTGTCTTGCCACCAGCTCGCCTCCCGGGAGCCAGCATTGTTATTGGGATCACTCCAGCTCCATGGGCCCTGCGACAGACTGTCCAGGGTATACCTGCCTTCGCCCAACAGTACCTGCGTCACGCTGCTGCCAGACCTTTGTGCTGCACCCACCGTTAGACCTCAGATGGCGTCTGTACCACTGACCTAACATTAAAACTGGCTGCCTCTACCGCGCGTATTGTGTTTGGTGTGAACGCAGCTTAACCCTTCCTCTCAATCCATGCAGCCAAGAAAAAAGTTCAGCACCGGCTGCACATATTTGAAAAATTATGTGTGAAAAACCACTTTCTTTCTGGTATTTCTCTTTATTTGCTGTAGAAGTGAATTCACCAATGTTCACCGTTTCTGAGTCTGTCAGTCGGTGTCGTTTTTGCTCCTCCTTGTGTCAAGCTCATGCAGACGGAGACGCAGCTTACAGAAAGGGGGGGTCAAGGGCGGAGCTACTCAACTTAGCACTAATAGCCACACCCAGGTAGAGGAGATTTTGGTAACAGAGGCTTAGATAAACGTAAATATATGGCTTTTAAAGACATTTAGGTAGTGGGATTTTGGTTAAAAACTTTTTTAATCATGATTAAAACACCACTAGGAAAGTTTATATTAACAAAATGTCATAGGGGGACTTTAATGTCTAACCCACTATTGTTTTTCCCAGTTCCACTTTGATAATATTACATTATTGTCATTATATGGCTTTAATAATATACGTCAAAAAGGTTGAGAATGTGCCTCAACATCTGTTATGCAACTTACACAACACTCTCCACCCACCCAATATGTTTCAGAAAGAAAAGACTGGAAAAACAGACTTGAGTGTCAGGAAAGGAAGCAGTACTATGCTTCACAAAGGAGTGAACTCTGCAAGAACCCGTGTATAAAAACCCTAAACAAACAATACCACATATAAAACTAGGGAAAAAACATGGATTCATTGCTTTTGAAAAAGGAAAAGATATTGTAAAATAATGTAAAATGTTGAATTCTTTTCATTTTACTGTAATATACGGTAGGTGGCAACAAAAAATGATTGTACAAATTTGGCACATCTGTTGTCATGTCATACATGGATTACATGACATTATAATGTTCAATTGTGTGTCAAGTTTAAACAGAGCCAGTATTAAAAAGTCATGCAACACTTATTTTTCAATCAAGAAAGTGCAAAAAAGTTGTTTTTTGTTGTTAGATTACTGATCAGGCTCATATTAAAGTGATTCGTGTGCAGACGTTTTTAAAAGTCTGATGTGTTATTGTTAAGATTAGTACCCATAAGGTTAACAAAGACAGAAACCTGTCCGACCACCAGCCTTGGATGTGCATTAGTGTTGGAATGCTCTTGCTAATACTCACGCATCTACGTCTGCCATCAGATCCAGTTTGCTTGGGAAAATCTCAGAGAGCAGAACGCGAGTGAAGGACTTCCCCACAGACTGGAGCCTTGATTCTAGGTGCTGCACAGTAAAACGACAAACCAAATCTGAACATTCTGTAAACTTTTACTAAGCATTGAAAATATTTTTTTACGAATCACATTTATCTTTTTTGATAGTAATTTAGAATCTAATTGAGACAGAAAAGGGTGGATTTTTAAAATTTGACATAAATATAACAAAGAAATTTAATAAATTAAACAATTACTGGGAATACGGGGATTCACTCCACAACATAAAACAGTGCAGCTGTTCTGTATATTTAATATATTTAAAATAAAAATATTACCATATAATCATATATTTTAAGTAAACCTCTGAATTATTTTATGTTATTAGACAAATAAAATATTCACATTTCAAAAACAAGCCCCTTTTGCTCTTTTTTCTTTTAAATATGATTAAATTTGCTTAAGATTATAACTTTTTGGAATTTATTGAATATTTTTAACTCATTGTTAAATCAGACAAAAACTTTATTCAATAATTTTTAACCAGACATCACTAACAGAAACGAGAATCTGAATTTTTTTATATGTGATGCTAAAGGTTTTTACCGAGGATTTTATTCTGCATTTGTGTGCGTGTGTGTGTGACCACACGTGTGTGTAGAGAAACTGTTGTATAAATGATATCAAAACATTTTTAATTTGATCCTATTAATTAAGGCATTTTTTGAATTATTTTAAGGCCGTTTCATTAAAGTTTTAAGGTATATCAAGGATCCAGTTCACTTATACAAAAAGTGGAAATTCTAAGATTAGAATTTTTATTTACAGATGTCAATTTGACTTCTTTACGTTTTAGAGACAGGACCGTGCATAAAACCTTTTGAGAAAATTGTTTAGTAGAACTCTTGCAGCTAAACATGAACTGCACGCTGATACTTCTAAGAGGACTGGTCCCTGTTTAACTCCACCTTCTGAAGAAAATGTCTTTGGAAAAATTCTCCACATATCAGTGAATAAAAGTGTTGAGCCAGAATGAAAGAACTGTAATCCTTTATTGACTTTCTCTGAAACTGAGAGAATGAAGGGGTGAAGGTACCCTGACAGAGCAAAGAAGTAGTGGTCCTCTAGTGAGATAAAGGTACTGCTGATCTCCAGTGTCCTTGGGAAGATTAGAACTTTTTTCATCGGACTGTTCTCTTTTAAAGAGTTTTGACCTCTTTCCCTTGTAAGGTTATATGAAACAACACATTTTAATCCTCAGAAATTTTGGGGGAGTTTTTTTTCTTTAGTCCACATCTAAATCCATTCTTTCTTACAGCTACCCACAAGGAAAATGTTTTAACCAATGTAAACTTTATCTTAAAAGTCTGAATCTTCACAGAAAACTTAAGTGTTCCTGGATTCTAAGAGCAGACCATCAGCTGGAAGTGAAGAGGTTATGAATTTATTTTTGCTTCTAAGATGCAAATGGCTCAAGCATAATAGAATACATAAACTATGATGACAGATTTGTTTGTTTTGTTTTTTTTACTTAAAAATATCTGTTTCTAATTGTAATTTCTGCAATATAAGGGACAACAGAACATTGGAATTCCCTTCCTGCATTTCAACAATTTAGGATGATCAAGTATGCTAATCTTAGATGTAAAATAACAGATTTTATTGCGCTGAATCCATGCAACACAGAACTTTCTGTCAAAGAAATTCACTTTCAGATCTGATTTAGAAGTGGCCTCAAGCCGAAGAACCTATTAAAACTTGAAAAAGCAAACTCACCTCGAGGACTTTGGGACTGCCCTGTCGGCCAAGTGTGCCCAAGATCAGGCCCCATCTTTGAGCCAATCGAGCCTCTGCGATGGCCTGCAGCCTTAATGCACGCATGGCCTCATGGTCATAGTACTCCCTGGAGAACACTTTGCTGTAGGGGTCATATCTAAGATCAAACACCAACAAGCAAAGGCCAAAGCTCAGAAATGCTGCCAAGATGCGATCCTGAATATTAAAAACATCTGCACATTATGAGTTCCTGTTCAGGTACCTATCCTGAGGATAAGATGCAAAATCCAATCACGAAAAGCCATCAAGTATGACAGGAGCTAGTGTATCTTAGGTAAAATAGAGGCATTTCAGAGCTTCTAATCTCCTTTTTTTAGACACAAGAGGTACACTTGAGATTAGAATCTTGTTTACAAGAAAGACCTGATCTTTGCTCTCGTGCACATGTCTGTTACAAAACTACTGCACCCCGAGGAAGTCATCCACCTCTACTTCATCCTGTCATAGCAATGCAATTGCAGTCAACCTGGCAAATGATTTTTAAACAACACACCACACAGACTATTTATACTTCATTTTAACATTTTTTGAATAGTTTTGGTATTAGAAGCTATTTTATTTTGAAAATTATACATATAATTCCTTCTTGAAGCTCCTCTTTTCTTATACTTGCTTTCTAAAATGTGCTTAAATATTCTATTAAATATTATTTTTGAAAAAAAGCGTTATATGTAAGAGACACACGCAAAAATCTATAATATAATTGCACCATACCTATAGGCAGGAATATCAGGGTTTGCAATCATGATGGACTCCAAGTGAAATCTTCCATCTCCGAGATAACTAGAAGAAAAAAAGAGTAATTAAGAGGGAAAATCAATTCTGTGAAAATTGATGATAATCATCCCACCTTTTTAATACATTTTCTTTGATATTCTTTTTGTTGCTGTTCTGTAAATGTGCAGCATTTTACCAGATCAATGTTTAAAGGCAGACGGCCTTAAAGCTAGGGTAAAGGGATTTCCACTTTGGTCCAGGAACATTTCTCCAATGATGGGGCATGCTGTTCGCCCACAGCACAGGTTATTTCAATTAACCCAAGGTTTGATGCTGGGAATTTAATGGAGCAGTCAGAGTTCACCAACCAACATAAATGTGAAGTAGCACACTGGTCTCTAAACAAGAGTTTTTAACCTACAGCCAGAAGCGGACTTACAGGGGTGCAACCCCAGCAGATAGCTCTGCCCCACACTTGCCCATCCCCATTTTTTGTCAATATTATCACATTATTGACAAAGATTAAGAAATCATCAATTCATCGATACACGCTTATTTAAACATTGCAAAAATAATAAACGCAATATTTTTAAATGCAGTGACAAAACTGTTAGAAATACATATATTTGATCCTTTCACTTGTAATGGCCTTTCATTCTGTATTTTGCCACCCTTCAAAAGTCTTCTGGCCCCCTCCCGCCTCCCATATAAAATGTTCTAGCTCCGCCCCTGCGTACAGCCTCTTTAGGATCAGGCTGAGAAAAATCAATCTAATTGCTTGAGGGTTTTATACTCGCTGTTTATCAGTTCCAGCACTTTAATTTATTTTAAGTCATACAACAACACAGCACATGCTTAGCTTTAGAGTTAATGTTGAACACACATAAATGTCTGCAACCTTTTGTAACCTCAGTGCAAAACGGCAGAAAATAGTGCCCTGCTTCCTTTTGCTCAGATCCAAAACCCTCTCATGATGATGTTCAATAACGAGCCTGCTGTCCTTTAACCAATTGGCCTCAACAATGTTTTGCCATAAGACAAAGATTCTGGGTTTATCAGTCCTTGTCTCTATGTGCTATTGTTCCATTTAAAATAGATTTTTATATAATGGGAGTACTATGTGGCGCCTTTGCGTTATCGTTGCACCCCCATCGTGGTATTGTCCCATTATGAGAAGGAGCTGGAGTATCGTCAGCAGATAGAAATGCTCTGCTGATGATTCTTAAAGCCCCTTTCAGTGCAATTCTGCGCATGAAGACGGAGCCTTTTCAACGCTTCGAGACGCGTATTAAAGACTGAGATAATGCAATCTATAAAATGCTCACACAGTTCATAACTGAAATTACAACTTGTGCACATACCATTTCTGAGGCACTGAGTCATTTCTAATTGATGAAAGATAACTCAAAGTTTACTATTAATGTACGTATTTAGGAAATGTGATGGAAACTGTGTGTTGTTAAGAGAAGTTATGAAGTCTGATCATTCCTCTCATTTCATTTTTAATCTCAGTCCAGAAAAGCGCAGTGCTAGGAACAGTAAATATACTGCGCAGGACCCTCAAGCTCCCAGGCCTCTGGTAGAGGACCTGAGGTTGGGAGAGAACCCACCCGCGGAGGGTGAGAGGCAGCGGGGGTGATTGCTGTGAAGTATAAACCAGCCTTTACGGGTTAAGTGTTCGCTACGATCTGTCGCCCACAGCATGCCCGGAGAAACTTCTTTTTCAGGACATTAAAATTTTGTGTGGACCCCCTGCTTCTCCAGCTCAGATTTGCCCATTTTTCACCTGCAGACAGCCCATATCCACCCATGGACAGTTGGGACTGAAGCATCATCAGTCTACGGAGTTCCATACTATAACACTGCACAGATCATTGCTGATGTCACCCATGGGTTTCTGATTGCTATATGAATCTCATCACGCACACCGATTGTGCATGTATGAAAGATGAAAGGAAGAATCAACTCAGGTAGGCCTATTGATTCTTCCCAGCTCACTCTTCAGCTCTCAAAAGCGACACATCAAAGACAACCTACAGTGGATTAGTTGTTAAAACAACTTTAACCTTTACACTACTCTTTCCCCGTTAATGCCCACTGCACAGCTTGTTCATGTAAGGTTGTTTTAATCTCATGCACCACAAGGCTTTAATTGCATCGACTAATGCAAACTGTGTGTAGATCAGACACAGGAGGAGATGCACCTATGCATAATTGAATTAGGGGAATTACATTATCTCTTTGTGAGCAACAAAGCACAGCGTTTCCACTGTAGACCTGGACAAGATGCATCCACAGAAAGCAGCTGTGGGCACGTCGCTAGCTGCATTTATACATTACAATTTGAAAAGCGTGACCTACAGAGTGTTTAGATTTAAAAACATGAAACCATGCGGGCAGGATTCATCAGGTTTGTCTTCAGGAATTAAAGGGAAAAATGAATGAAAAGAAACTAATTTAATTCATCAATTCTCACAAAGATGTTGTAGAATAGGCTTTTAAAAACTGTAAAAAAGTGTCAGGTAAATCAAAAATCAGTTTTTCTCTCAGTGGGTATTTTTAGTCTGTGTGTTCTATATCAGCATCTGGCTGTTTCTGGTTCCATGCGGAAAACAAACAGAGTTATCTCTTCCAGCTACGTCTCATGTGACTGGGGTATTGTCACACTGATTACTACTTTCACCAGATGGGTAGGCATGGCATTGGCATGGGCATCAAAGATAAGGTGGGAGGTGAGAATAACTCAATGAGTCACAGCTAGATAAATTCCAAACAAAAAACAAGCCACAAGACAAAAACACGATACTTGGCTGTGGAGCTGTCACTTACATTAAGGCATCGACATGGCGATCCAAGCGGGGGGAGGTGCAGCCCAAGATTTCACCTGGCGACAGGGGGCGACACTGAGGGACTAGCACGTCGTACTGAGGTTTGAGGGCTGAACTCACAGCCTGCAATAAGAAACATTAGATCATGTCAAATTTGAAGCATGGGCAACATTATATGTAGGTTTCTCATATCAGCAAGTGTACACATCTCTGATCCAAGACACAGAACAAAAAACAACAACACACTAATAGGTAATAGGTGCACACTATATTTCAAATTATATTGTCAACACGAATATCGCAAAAGCAAACAATCACGATAAACGGCTAACTTAGATGTGCTAGAACAATCTTATGGCAGCTTGAAGTATTTAACGTATTTAACAAACCAATCGGATGGACCTTTCTTATTTTAGATGCTCGCCTCCTATGTAGACGAGGGTCATTTAGAGTATAATTTAAGTTATGTTGACTCTTATTTTAATTAATTGTTGCAGTGAAAAGGAAATTGTGTTTTTGGTTGTTTTGCTATTTGTACTTATACCGCAAGTTATGTCGCCATAGCAATATGATCACTAATATCTCATATAGCGAGTTTTCAGCATATTGTGCAGCCCTAGCTAATAAGTAAAAATTCAAAATTGTTCATCATGTTATTTTGTTTTTTTTTTTATGACGGAGGACGTGTGTTAAGAAAATTAAGCTTGAAATTGCATTTCTTAGTAGGTCCTTTGCAAATTTTCCTCATCTGAGATGACATCTGGTTTAAAACTGTTTGGCTGGATAACTCCTATATTGCTCTGCATTTTTGTAGCACCAGTAATGTTAACAAAGGGATAATGGGAAATTAGGGCAGGCTTACTCCATGCCAACCATTTCTGACCTCATTACAAACTCTAAACCTTCCACCTCCCAACTGGATCCCATTCCTACATCTTTTGTTAAATCCTGTCTCCTTTCTCTTCTCCCATCAATTACCAACATTATTCACTCCTCTCTCATGTCTGGTATTGTTCCACATTCTCTAAAAGTCGCCTCTATAACTCCAGTTTTGAAAAAACCTGGTCTTGACCCAAATAACTTTAATAATCTTCGCCCAATCTCCAATTTACCTTTTATTTCCAAAATCCTTGAAAAAACTGTTGCTCTTCAGCTCCGTGCTCATCTTTCTAGTAACAACATCTACGAACACTTTCGATCTGGTTTCCGCCCACTCCATAGTATAGAAACAGCTCTTTTAAAAATCACAAACGACCTCCTCTTAGCTTCAGACTCCGGTTCACTGTCCATTCTCATTCTCCTTGATTTAACTGCTGCTTTTGACACCATTTCCCACAATATTCTTATTCACAGACTTCAAACTATTGGTATTTCTCACACTCCTCTGTCCTGGTTTTCTTCATACTTATCAGACTATTTATTAAAATTTATCCACATTAAACCTCATATGTCAAACACCTTCACACTCTCTGCTGGTATTCCCCAGGGCTCTGTCCTAGGTCCCCTTCTCTTCATCATTTACATCCTCCCTCTTGGTTCTCTCTTCCATAAACACAACATTAATTTCCATTGCTATGCGGACGACACCCAGCTATACATTTCTACGAAACCCTCCTCATCACTTCCTCCTTCCTCCCTTACCCTCTGTCTGCAAGAAATCCATTCCTGGTTCTCTTCAGATTTTCTGCAACTCAACAGTTCCAAAACTGAAGTCCTCCTTGTAGGCACTCCATCCACTATTTCCAAATCCAATAGCTTCTCCGTCTCTGCCCATGACTTCTCTGTTCTTCCCTCCCCCCAGGTAAAGAGTCTGGGTGTCATCCTCGACAGCTCACTTTCGTTCCAATCTCATATTAATAACATCACCTGTTCTGCTTACTTTCATCTCCGCAATATATCTCGTCTCCGCCCTTTTCTCACACCTCATACAACTGCTGTACTTGTTCATAGTTTTGTCACTTCTCGGATCGATTTTTGTAATTCCCTCCTGTTTGGTTTGCCCAAAAAAACACTCAAAAAATTGCAGCTTCTCCAAAATTCTGCAGCCCGCATCATCACCAGGACCCCGTTATCCCACCACATCACACCAATTCTCCAAAGTTTACACTGGCTTCCCATAAAAGAAAGGGTTAGTTTCAAGATTCTCCTCATCACCTTCAAAGCACTCCATAACCTGGCTCCACCCTACATTTCTGATCTTCTTCACATTTCCATTCCCTCCCGATCTCTCCGTTCCACTTCCTCTCTCCGACTCCATGTCCCACCTGCCCGTCTTGCCACCATGGGGGGCAAAGCTTTCAGTTGCTCTGCCCCTCAGCTATGGAATACTCTTCCTCCAGATTTACGGAATACCGACTGCCACTGCCACTATTCAAATCCAAACTCAAGACTCATCTCTTCAAACAATCATACAGTTAATCTATTCAGTTAAAGCAACCTCATTCGTCTGTTTGTCTGTCTGTTTTTCTATCCTATAATTTTTTATGTATTTATCTTAAATATATATATATATATATTTTGTGTCTTTATGTTTACTCATGTTTTACTCTGATAATTTCTTATTGATGTTTTATTCTGTTTTTCTTATTTTAACCTTGTACAGCGACCTTGGGCGACCTGAAAGGCGCTTGAAATAAAATTTATTATTATTATTATAACAGTCCAAGCCACAACTCAGAGTCAAACTTCTAATAAATTCCTGCCACTTTGCAGAAACTATAAAAACAACATAGTTTTTTTTCTTTTTTTTTGCCTAAAAACGGCAAATTAATAATTAAAAGACCACTGGGAATGCTTTCATAATAGATTAAAAGATGGTCAGAATGGGGCTTGAAGTCATACAAGCAGTTTTCTTTTTTAGTGAATTGGATAAAATAAAAATATCTAGATTAATTTTCTCAATACTTTACATTTATACAGCTATCTTGTGCTACCAACATGGTTAAGCTCCATAACACAGGAGTAAGCTGTAGGGAACTATGCATATGCAGCTGCATGGAGGCGCAGGAACACACATGCGCACATACCCACATGGACATGCTGAAACATCCAAACCTACACTGTTTTTTTACCCAAGAGGGCACAAAAATAGCAGAAGCTACATTAGTGCAAACCCACAATATTGATGGTTTAACTTAGCAAATGAAAGCAACAGAGCACATGATGGAAACAAGAATGCAGAGGCCCTGAAAGAGGAACACACTAACACTATAGCTATTGCGACTGCTTATGTAAAGTGCAGTCTTGAGCATGGATCTGCTCTGCGAGGTCATTGCATCTTCCAAGTAAAAAATAACAGCAGCAAGGTTTGACAAACCCACACTTGAGAGGAGTGTTCATGAAACCGAGGTGTACTTCTGTGGTGTGTATACACATAATATATATATATAAACCTCTGAAAATACACATTTTATTCCGTTTGAAGGGTTAGAGTGTGGTCCTGCTCTCCCCCCGACACAAAAACGAGCTCATCCGTATGCACAGGATCAGCACCGGTGTGGAATCACCTGCAGTGCTGCCACAAACTGAATAGTGCTGACGAGGGCCAAAGATTGTCCAGGAGAAAAGTTGAACTTGACTGTGTCCAGGAAGTGTGCGTTGTCCATCTGGATATCCACAAACACATACAGCATCTTAATGCCTGCCATGGAATCTATGGGGACTGCAGTGAGGAAAAAAAAAAAAAAGAGAGAGAGATGAATTATTCACTCTTTTATATCAGATAAGCCTGCATTATATGTACTATTGATAGGCCTCAAACATTAATGAGCTGTACATGTTCTGACATGCAGCTACCTGAGACCCTGTGCGTCCACATATATGACGCAGCTGGTACCAATGTGCAGGCTAAAACTCATTCAGGTCAGGTTTTCCCGTCACATGCAGGAACCGATGCAAATACTTCAATTATTCAGCGAAAAAGAGAGAGACACATGCAATTTCCATTAATGTCGTAAATTTCACAGACCATTTAGTTTGCGCCCGGGCTGAGGAGGTGTAGCCAAAAACGTGCCCAGTTAGACAGAGAGCAAATTAGGCGAAAGTCCAAGAAAAGACGAGCAAAGGCAGCGGAAGAGACCGGAGAGACAGAGGAAACACTGTTTGTGTTGATCATCACAATTATTCCTCCTCTTGTGTTACTTTGAATTTGCACAGTGAAGCAAAGGGATTTTTTTTTGCTCTAATTAAATAAACGGTCCTCTAAGGTGAAAAAGACTTCATGACCCAGTGCATTTTGCTTGAAGGCCTTTATTAAAGCATCAAACATTTAAAAAATATATAAATAAACAGAAGCTACCAAAAGGAGGCTAAAATGTATAAGATGTCATTATTATGAATACCAATTTCATATATTAATAGGTTAAAAATCCCCTAACATTCATAAATAGCTAAATCTAATTATTGCAAAGGGATAAAGGGAAATAAAAGGCCTTTAAATCATATGACTGCAGTGAAAAGGCTTTCTGATTAAATAATCGAGTAGTAGAAAAGCATAAAGGAAAATCAAAACGCTTTAGATGATAGCAGCAATTACATATGTCCCAAAAAACATAATAAATGTGGCAGCACTATGCGAGTGCTGCCTCCATTGCAGGGCAAACGTTCAGAAGAGAATTCACATCAGAAAGTAAAAAGGTCTGCAGCAGATAAATAAAACTCTAGACTGAGGCTAACAGATGTCTGTTGTTGTTTATGGGCGCTCCCAAAACCTAAAGGGCATCACAAAGTGAGATCGATCTATGTTCAATTTACCACGTAGCCCTAGTGCACTTAGATTTGGCAATTAGAGACACAGTCAATGAGACGGACAGAACTCCCTCGCATCATCGCTTGTTTTACTCCCATGCGGAATGGCAATAAGGTCAATCACAACGACTTTGTTAAGGCCCATGCAAGCAAATGTGTAGACTTTACCAGAGACGAGCAGAGCAGACATAAACTGACATGTAATAGTCCAAATCTGTTTTGATGGATTTCTGGCGATATTCGCGCAAGCCAAATTAAAGATTCATATTCCTTAAAACAACCTTGAAATTATTTGAGACAAAAAAAAAAAAATAAAGAAAAACAATACCGTAATTAAGTATGAGAGCTTTGTGGTGAAATTGATTATCTGCCTTCTGTAAGTGAGTAAACGAGAGGTTTCAAAATGCAATATATTCAAAAAATAAAAATAAAATAATATATATATATATATATGCAAAAAAATTAAGATTTAAAACTGCATTTTTGTTAAGTCTTTCTGCATATAACAGTCCTGCCCACAACTCAGAAATTTGTAATGAACTCCTGCAGCTCTGACGAAACTGAGTCTAGGAATCTGACAGGTTTTTGTGTTATTTAAAAACAGCTATACCATAATTATAATATAGAAAGACCACTGTCTTTCATGATCGATCTCAATATGATTGGAGTGGGACTTTGGGTATGAAAAGTACACTACAAATATGTGAAATAATATTTTATTCTTTTTTATTAGGTTGTTTATCAAAATGACAGTCATGAATGGTGTTTTACACTATCTGGTAACGTAGCTTCTAAATCTAGATTTTAGCATATTATGAAAGACACTGTCATGTTTGCAAATAGTTATTTAAAAGTGTAATTTAACATTAAAGATTTAGTTTAAAAAAAGGCATTAAAAATTAGATTTCAGGAAAGTTTTATATCCATAATTATCATAACTACTTTTTGCATAGGCTCTGTATTACAACTGTGTGTGTCTGGAGTCCATCCATTGATCTTTTGTCAGAGTATCCGGGTTTAACAGGCTCAGTAAAGAAACCCAGACCTCTTTTCCAAACCCCCCACTTTCAGTTCTATCAGGAGAATATTAGGGTGTTTCCAGGCCAGCAGGCAGCTATTACCCCTCCATAAGCCCACACATGGGGCCTCTTCCCAGGTTAGACATGACCATAACCCCTGGTTAGGGAGGTGGCTTTCTTCTAGCTGATGGCCTCCAACTGACTTCATGGTTGATAGCAGCCACTCAACAAAAGTACCAGATGGCTGAGCTTTTGCATTTTGCATCTGAGATCATCAGCGCTGGAGGTCATTGACCATTTTTTGGGGAAAAGTGTTCTCACACTCCAAAGATCTGCTTTTCTTTTCAGACATTTCAAATCCAATGCTAGAATAATCTTAAAAAAAATGAACTGAAAATTGCTTGAGGTTCTTTATGGTAAAGTGCAAAAATGTGGTTCTAGGAGCCCAAGAAACTATTTTACATTTACTTTAACACCAGCATGAGGTAAATACTTACCCTGCCCATCGTCATTTATATAACAGTAAAAAACACTTATAATAAATAAAAATAACACTGAATGGCATTGCTATTTGATGATAGTCATGCATCAGGGCATAAAACTGAGGTTGTTGGGGGAGAAAATGAAAGTGAAACAAAGGAATGCGGGGAAGCCGGCATTCGGTGAGCCTGTCTTTCATCCTTCACAAGTGGCTGACATGTTGGGAAGCAGAGCAGGCGCTGTCCTCATGACGCACAGATGAAGGCCAGCATCACATACACACTGCCGCTCACACACAGGGAATCTGTGCATTGTTCTTTTCTTTGAACATCTCTCCGTCAGTTTATGACTTCCTCAACACTCACAAAGCTTTTAGTCATCTCTGAATGAATGGAGATGTGTACACATCCTCTCTTCTGTACACATACATGCTTGTGCAAACATAGTTCATCCATGAATAGCAAATAATGACTGTTCACCAAAACAAGCCCTCCAGAAAGAAAAAAAGGGCGCTTCAACTAAATAGGAAAAAACAGAGGTAGTGAAAGAATTTGAGTTGAAATTCTGCTGGTTATTTCTGATATTTGTGAGAAGTGAGCTTGTTCTGGCAGAAATATATCAAAACTATTGATTTAACATTTCCTCCCATGTTTTGCAAGACAGACAGCAGAGACAAGGGTGAAGGTCCTCAAGAACTGCTCGAGGTTTTCAAAGGACGGCTGTAATGCATGTGTCCCATCGATCTGCTGGCTAAATGTGATGTGCCGGCTCCAAAGGTCTTATATTCTTTCCATATGAGGGGCTGACCAGATCTTGCTAACTAGTTCCATTTTCCATTCATCAATAGTTCCCCATCTGTCAGTCTGTTTGTCTTCCCATCTTTGTGGATACTATGTTTTCATCCAGAAGACAGTGGAAGTCCTTGATGTTTGTTCCCTTATTGCTGCTCTTTGAGGTTCTATCTATGTTTAAAGTGACGGATAAACAAAACTAAATGTAGACATGAAAGACACTCACTGAGACAGCTGTGTCCATAGTGAACCATGAAATCAGCTCCCAAGGCTCGGGCGGTGAAGTCGTCGACGCAGCACGCTCCGTATGTCACGTCCCCCATCACTATGGTGTCTGCCTCGGTGAACCTAGGATGTGCAGACAATAGAGAAAATCTCAGACACACCTCCTGTTAAATGTTAATACATTTGTAAACAATATGTGACTCTGCACACTATCGATCCCTACAAAAGTTCCGTTTGTAGTAGATAATAGCTTGCTAGTCAATTCTGTCTTACTATAATGAGAAGCAATCAACAGCCAAAGTACATAACTAGATTTTCTATCATTATGGTCTGCTACATGATAGTTAACAAGTCAAAAGGTTAGCTGGGCCAAAGGGGGCAGGCTTTATAGAAGGGAAGAGCAAAAGAGGATTGGAGGGGAATGAGATTATGAGTACGCGCTTGGAGATTTACTGCTCAACTGCCTGGGAGAATCCCCCCAAAAATCTCAGTGACATAACAGTATTTGCAGCACAAAAATACACATATTCTTCACAGCACAAGCAAATTGTATGAGTCTGTCGGGAACAATTCGAGCCTAATAATTCACATTGAGGAAAATGTATTAAAAAAGATGACTTTCCAAAGAGAAAAAGATCTTTTTGAAAGCTCTACAGAAGCTACGACTGAAAACATGCCAGTTCTTTTATTACATTTATTAGCCACATAAATGCTAAGTGAGTCTTTCAATGTTTTCAACAACATATAATAAGTTATGAATTATATTGCGAAAAGCAAACGAACAGAAGCTTACCGTACCATCATGTGTGAGAAAATATGGGCAGGCAAAGGGTTGTAAAGAGAGGCTCTATGCCAGATATTTGAAGCCTTATTCTGACAGATTTAGGCTAGACTGAAAGAGCAGAATACAGATTTAATCTAAGGTTTGGTAACAGATTGAAGAAAATAACAGATATGACTGCACACAGTAACAACTTACAGTTTCTTTGTAATGTGTCTCCTGCTGCCCATTCTTTCCAATGACATCCACTATCTGTTTATCCCTCACTTTGCCCTAAAAAAAGCGGTTTCAAAGTCTCCAATAAACTCTTCCCCTCTCATCTTTTTCCTGATATAATCTCTGGCTTGGACTCTCTATGGGATGCTCCTCCTTGTCGCCCTATATCTGTTTCTTTTTATCACTGTTTCACCTTTTCTAGGTGAGCTCAACGAATTAGACAGAGTAACTTCTCGTTTTGGTAAATATTTACCTCCGGTCGTATGAATCAATTGACTAACTTTAATGTCAAGGTTTTGATTTGGTCTGCCTTGTAAAGAGAGACGAAAACAAGCAGGTAATGTTGATTCACTGTTTTGATATGCTGCTCAAATCTTTCCACCTGCTTAAACATCAACTCTGCGGAGATATGGATGACCATTCTCCTTTTAGCTGGAACACACAGAATATTCCAACATGAACACTGCAGACCACACACAAGCATCTACAATGCAAAGCAGGAAACTACAGAAGAGCATTGTATCTAATCAGCTATCTTATCTGCCAGAATCATCATTATCGCTTTACCTCCACTAGGAGTGCAAAGCATATCAAGTGATTTCCAGGACCAAATTTTATGGTAATAAATGCTAAGAATCCGATTAAGAGGCGAATATAAGAGGTGTGAGTCTACTGGGATGGGGCAGAGTAATTACTGTGCGATATATAGCCTCATATCCCATGGTGAGAGGGAAAAGGGAAGAGAAATGATGGGGAGAAACAGTCTGAGGTTGTAGATGGAAGAAAGAAAGGTTTATCAGCATGCAATTTCAGCACGGGGCACACATGGTAGATATTTATGTCCCAGATCTATCCTTCAGTTTTTTTACATGTGCATACTTTACTCCTTTTTGCACAACTTTCTTCCTGTTTGCATTTGTTTGGTTTCTTTTTCCCGTTACCCTGAGTAGATGAGCATTGGTTTGGTTCCATCTCAAACCGAAATGTCATTAAGATCAAATTAAGATGTCAGAGAAGCTTAAGAACCCCAAAAGAACTCATGTTAATTACCTCTTTAACACACATTTCAATCTGCGTGAGAAACTGGAAGACTTTCAACAAAAAAGGAAAAAAAAAATGTTATACAATGTTGTAGTTGTGAGCATCCAACACCACTACAGATCCACAACAAGGCAGGAGCTATTTGCACACAAATACACCAACATGCCCACACAAACACACCATGTAGATTGATTGCCAGCTGTACCTATTGTATCACTGTTTATCAGAAGGTTAAGCACAGACAACCTAAGTAAACAGCATTTGACGGCAATAAGTTATTGCTCTAGTGCGAGAGAGCAAACATGAAAGTGAACTTATCACCTTTTTTCCAACTTTGACAGAAATTCCTTCAGATGCCACCATAAAACAGGAGCTTTTCTGGCAAAAATTGCCTGACAGCTTTGAGTTGTTGCAGCAGATAAATGAAAATAAATAAATAAAAACTTCCTCCAGCCTCTGAAACCCTCAAACAGCATACAAAGAGCCATTCTGTGGCAGAAGACACTTACCTCTGATGGAAATAACTTGACTGAATTGCATTAACCAGCTTTCACCATCTGTCTGAATAACTGTTTTTTTAAAGTTGCCGTATTTCGCGGCGTGAGCCGGTTAGTGGAACTTTTCTCTGTCATTTTATTGCCTAGGTGCATTACCTTTGGCAATCATGCGCTTTTTAAAAAGCTCACAGTCACAGTGAAACAATAAACAGAGAGGATTAGTTTTAAAGCATTCAAGCTGTTTCCAGATAAAACAGCAACATTTTTCTATCCTAAAATAAAGAAATGGCTGTTTTATCATTTTGAATTTAGATTATATTATAAGGTCATAAACAGAAGGTATTGAAATTAACTTTGACTTTATTCCTAAATATTCAAGAAGTCATAAAATTACAAGTTTCAATTGTCGTTGAGTAAAATTTACAGACCGGGCCAAGATGTACTGCTGATACTTTACACCAGTTGAACATGCTACAGTATTGATCTGACTTAAATACAGTACTTTATTAGTTGCATAATGCCCGTTTACCTCGCCTTTGCTCCCGCTCCTTCACCTGGCTGTGGTTCCTGTCTCTGGCTCATCTCTGGCTCGTCTCTGCTCTGTACCTGACCGAGTACCTCGTCTCTGCTCCTGCTTCTACACCTGGCTGTGGTTCCCGTCTCCGGCTCGACTCGCGCCTTTGACTGTCCCCCCAACCACAGCTGGATGAAGCTCGTCTGCTGGATTTTATATATGTAGTTGTAGATTTAGATAAATTAATTCTTTTCTAAGAGTTCTGGTAAATCGCCTGTCCGTCCTGGGGGAGGATCCCTCCTTCATGTGGGCACCCCTGAGGTTTCTTCGTTTTTTCCAGAATCCGTTTTTTTTGGGAGTTTTTCATTACCGCGAAGGGGGGTCTAAGGGCAGGGATGCCAGTATAGCTTAGTCAGTTTGTTAGTTCATTTTAATATTTTCCTATTGAACACTTTGTATTCGTGATCCTTTTGAGTTCATGTTTTACTTCGAAGCCCATCGAGACGACTGTTGTTGCGATTTTGGGCTATACTAACAAAATTGAATTGAATTGAAATTGAAGACATCTTCTTTATTAATGTATTTTCTACTAGTGGTGTAAGGATTAATCGACTTTATCGATGAATCAATTTAGATGTCTACATACCAACCACATCGATCTGTTTGAGGCAAGTTGTTATTGGATTAACCTACACCATTATAAATCAGTGTCACAATGAAATAAATTATACTGATATTGGAAAATACCATTTGGATTTACTGAAATGAATTGTTACACCTCAACTTTCTATTATCACAAGAAACCAAAAAAAAAACACAATTTCACATTTATATTGATATTTTTAAATTCTCTTATTGCATAGTTAGTCAGTCAAAAAGGGGGGAATGGACAAGTGATTTTTTTTTTAATTGCCAATCCAAGAATTGTCATTAGGATTGCATTAAAACACCCAGAGACCTATTTGCCAGGACACAACATGCAATCGTGTACAAAACTTCCAAGATAACCAAACTTGAAATTACTTCCGACACAGGTCAGCGGGCGAACTTTTATGTCACATAATTCATGACTGAGTGAAAGAAAAGCTAACAACAGCCCTCATTATTTCTACAAATGAATTAAGAGAAAATGAAAAAAAAAAGATTTAATAAGGAGAGAGGGAGCAAAATTCAAGTTCAAAAGATTGAATAGTATTTTCTACAGAGAGGTAAAAAAAAAAAGAAAATCTAGTTAAAGTCAAAGACAGAAAAGGGAAGAAAAGGTCTGGCACTACGTTGATTTTCAAAAGGACAAATGAGGGTAAAAACAGAGAAAAAGACAAACCTGCCAATCGGGTTTGTAAAAATCACCAGAAATGATAGCTATAATCTGCCTTTTGCTGCAGATAAAATCATAGCTGGTCCCATTCTAAAATAAATCTGACAAGTGGCTCTGAGCAGCAGAATTAAATGACCTCCATTCCCCCACACGCAATCTATAAATTCCACTTGATAACCCTTCCTTTGCTCTTTATTTCCTCTCTTTGGCTTTTTCCATTTTCAATTTTCCACAGAAATTTAGAGTTCCTTGTTATGACAGAAGTAAAAATAAAAAAATAAAAAGGGACGAGAAAAACATGACAGTCAACCAGCAGTCATTGAATACCTGCCAGGAATGAACAAACGGAAAGAACAGCAGGGCAGCAAAGCGCAGGATGACGCTCGTACAGATGTTTTCTGGGTAATACCATTAGATAATCCTTTAACTCCCCGAAAAAACAGCCTCATTACTGCTATTTCTGTATGTCATCTATTTGTCATGGCTTTGATTCAAAACACTAAGCAAATGATTATCTCAGAGAAGCACATCGTTCTTTTAAGATCAAGCACAGAACCATACAGAATAATCACAACAATATATGGCAGCAGATTTGACAAAATATGGCTGTGGTGGTGTAGAGGAAAACTCAAAACTAGGCCTCCAACCAGGAAGCTATCTGATAATTGCAAATAAAAAAATAAAGTAAGTGCCCGGGATAGGGTTCGGCAGCCCCGTGACCCTGAAAGGGATAAAACGGAAGAAGATGAATGAATGAATGAATGAATGAATGAATGAATGAATGAATGAATGAATGAATGAATGAATGAATGAATGAATGAATGAATGAATGAATGAATGAATGAATGAATGAATGAATGAATGAATGAATGAATGAATGAATGAATGAAAAAAAGGAGAAAAATAAATCCAGTTTGACATGATCATTATCAGGCCTGTGAGGACATAAAAACAGGGATCAGGATAAGTACAGAGTACAGATAACAAGATAAGAACTATTTTGTTGCCACAAACACAAAGAGTGGCTAAAGGCAGCAGTGACTATGTGAGAATATGACTATATCGCCCTTTTGGCTTTAACGGTCTAATAAAGTTCAAAGGTGAAGCTGGAAAGTCACTTGAAAACACAATAACAGTTTTTTGAGGTAAAATAAAAGATTCTGAGACTAAGTTTAACTACAATCGTTTTAAAAAAGAAACAGCTCCTCAAAGGAAAAAAGTGCAAACACTCTTGTTCTGATGATAAAAATACAGAAATACCCAATGACTGTTTACTGGTAGAAAATAACATATGGCATTCATTCTTGGTTAACAGAAAAATACTTCCACAATCCATTAAGTTGTTTTTGTTGTTTTGTGGAAATGAAAAGAAACAAAGAAATTGAATTCAATGAAATTGAGATAAACATAGGGCTGAGAACAAATCTACCAAATTTAAGTTTAGATAATGATGCAACAATATGAATATTATTGAAGAACCACTGACTAGATGAGATTGTCTTGACTTGCATGCCTTGTAAAACACTGGAATTTTTCTCCCCCATGTTTAGATTACAGACTTTGTCTCATGGCCAAAATAATTGTGTGATGTTTGCAATTAACATTAGAATAGGTATGTTCAATAGTAGCTAGTTCACAGGAAAGCAAGATACAGCTTTTGGGCAAGCGTACAATCCATGCAACTGGCCTGAACAAAGTCGTGGAACGCTTGATGAGCCAGTAAAGGGAAAATGTTCATGCATATTTTTCCCTAGGGGGCATACTGCAGGCGATGGGTCATAGTGTACACTTGGACATCGCAGAAAGGTAAAGTAAGGGTGAAGTAGGTAAGACGCAGGCGGGTCGCACAGATATTTGATTTTTTTCCTTCCTGGTGCAGACTCCTGAAGGTTCCCATTAGTGATGTTCACATGATAACTGTGTGCAACTTACATTAGCCTTAGGAGTTCTTCCTGATATACTTACCATACCCAACACAATTGTACGTTGCATTTCAAATATCAGTTAAGATTTGTTTAGATTACGACTAAGTGTAAAATTGGTTTAAAATTACACAAGACGATATGATAATACACTGCTGTTTACAAGTAAAATGATTGCTTTTTCTTAACATGGGCTTAAATGTTCACTGAATAAGTATGTACTGCTTGATTCATATTCAGTTCAAAAGATTTTCTTTTGTGATATAAACATAAAATATTCATTCATAAAATATTAAATAGAAGATATGTGTTCTGTGATTTCTCAGTGAGATTAACATAAATACTTTTTGCAGTTTTAGTTTCACATCTTTACATAAGAGGAAAAAACAAATTGAACCCTATTTCATCAGGTCTGCTGTTCTTGAAGCAAGAATCAATCTCTCCAAGGAGCATATTTTTTTTCTCTTCTATGTCTTTTCTACCTTTCTTACATTATTAGGTTCTTTTATGTTTTTGAGTTTTACAGATTGGCAGTCTAACCTGTCACTTTTTTTTGTTTTTTTTGTTTTGTTTTGTTATTGGATTGACCATCAGCCATAGCACTTCTGGTAATAGAAAGATATTTACAATAGGCCATGTGTGTCCAGTCCAATCCAAAAGAGACGTTCCTACTAGTGCATGTATGTCCCTGACCTACCCATTACTGAGTTTTACCATTACGAAGTACTGAGGTTAGGGGTGTTAAAGAAATGGGTAAAGAGCCCTTGAGGCTCTATACACTATAGCTGGAACCTATAACCACCAGGAACGATGTGCTGTCTAGTGTCTTGCCTAAGAACACTTCGACTCATGGGCGGGCAGGGTGGGAACTGAGCCTGCAATCTTCCAATCAGAGGTTGACCGCCCTACCTCTGCACAACGGCCGTGCATGCAGGATGTCAAAAAGCACAACTCCACGATACGAACAGATAGTGTGAGAAGTTAAGTTCTTTTAAATGTTTTCATGTTTAACTCATTTGCACTTTAATTCATTTTTCTCATTTGGACACTGAGACTTAAACTAAATATAACACCCCCCCCCAAGAAAAAAAAAATTGAAATATTTATATCCAACACAATTCAAGCCATGTCAGCTCTTTTAAAATCTAAAACTTTTCACATTAAAGTCACCTCCTGAAAAATAACTATTAAGACTCATTCCCTGCAGCAACCTATGAGGTCACATCCATCCAGAGCTTCATACATTGGCCTTAAGGTTTTCCTCCATCATTAGTGGCTTGGCTCCCCGAAGTCCTTTGAAACCTGCTTTTTCTCTCTTCCTGTTTCCCAGTTTTTGACTCCGTTCCTCTCTTCCTATGCTCCCTGTTATAAATGTTCTCAACTGCTATCTGTCATCTGCCTGACAGACAGATCAAAAAATAAATAAATAAATAAACTACCACTTTGTTGGGTGTGGACGTGAAAAACTTGCATTAGCATCTTCAGGATATAGTATAGTCTGAGTTGAAACATCTCAACATATTTAACATACAACTGCTATTATTTAATTAAATATTGCAGCCACGCAGAATTTGCAGACCAAATAGGAGGCCATAGAGTAAAACCTCAATGTTTTCATTTAATTTTTGCTTTCAACAAACATTTTGCTGATTGTGAATCTTCTGACCACTCTAGCATTGTTGACTGCGTTAAAGTTAGAGGTTATTTTCAAAGCTTCCAGATAAAACATTCCTTTCCAACTTGCATGTGGTGACTTTGATGAGCAAACACCTTCACTTTCCATAGAAATGAGCCGGGCTTTTTCTATCCCAAAACTTAAATAACAATCCTTAGTCAGAAATTCATTTCAAAAGAAGAAATGAACCATTAGCATCAAGAGCTCTTTTTTTTACATTCACTAGTTTGAGTCTGTAGATTAATCACCGATTCCTTCAAGCAAACAGTCATTAATACTAATCTGCCGTTATTGTATTTTATATACTTTATTCAAAGTTACAGAGAGACGTGACCGTACACTTAAATCTATGAGGGAATCAATTGTACTTTTTATGACAGTCATGGCAATATCAAAGGTGTTATCTTCCAAAACATCGTATTACACAATGCTGCACCTGTCAGGTTTTCAAATATGCCAGAGTGATGGAATTTGCTAGCAATAGTGAAGCCAGTGGAAATTTAGCTGGCTTTCCAGCTGATTTCTCCAAGATATGTGCATCAGTGCAAGTATAGTTAATTAACTTAAATGAAATCATCAAACAACTGAAAGAAAACAACAGCAAGGGCGTGTCATAACAAATTCAAAATGCAAAAAGTTGGACAAATTTCAAAGTAGTAAAATTGGGTAGAAAGGAAAATAAGACACTGTACATACTGTTTCCATCCATGAACATGTTCGGCATGGAGTGATGGGCAAAAGGTTTGACTTTGCTACTTAGTCGTTTTGCCTTCAGGTTGTGTCTGTGTCTGTCTTTTCAGGAAATGTCATAAAGCAGCAGAAGAACTTTGCTGATACTGACAGGTCTCTCCTGCCTTTTTTTTTTTTTTTTTTGGTGGTCACTGAGCTTTTGCTACAGCACTTTCAGTTGGGCAGCGAGAACATGGTTGACAGCCAAGCTAATTAGGCAGCATGGTTTCTATGGGTGAACATGGGGTTCCTGTCATGTGAAAAATAAAGAACATCCCTGCTCAGTTCGGAGCCTTACATATGAGGAAGTCAGAGTTTGAAAAGAATACACCACTTGGACTGACAAGTTCTAAAAATCAGACATTAATAACTCTTGATAAACAACAAAATAAATCTGGTTTCAGCTTGTGTTTAAAGATTGAACAAAACGACATTTCTGATTGACTTCAAATTGGTTGGAAATAGTTTTAGAGCCTCTATTACATTATTGAGCAGCATCATTTGCTCCTCTGAGAACATCAACTATAATTTCTCTTCTTTCTCAACCATTAGCTGTAAATTGGTGTGACAAATATATTTGGCATGTTATGCCCATCCAATTGTTAATGTGTTTTGGTTGTTTTGTCTTATTTAAAAGGGTCAATAGTAAATCTATGGTAGAATATAACAATCTGAAAATTCCTGAGAATGAGACAAAAAACAACAACAACAACATAAAAGTTTTTTTGTTTCACATAAATAGACACAACCATCTCACAGCTACACATGGAAAATAGCAACTTTTTAAGGTTTGGATGAATACCCAAGCACATTTACAAATATGTACTCATTTAAACAAGCTGGTACACATGCACACACATGCACAATCCATTCCTTTATGCCAGGCCTGCTGCTATCGCTCAGCTGTGCTGTGGGCGCCCTAAAGACTGTGACTATGCGAAGGAAAAAAAGAAGGCGTTGGAGGCTCCTTCAAGGCTCCTTACTAATGCTAGATTTGACATTTACCCTGCAAGGCTGTGGTCTGTGGCTGTTGCTCTCTCAAAAATGATTCAACATCCTCTGCCAAATGGAATCCATACTTTTGGATTGAGACAGTTGGGATCTATAGATGGTCAGAGGCATTGCGCGCACGTTTGTACTGAGCTTTTACCAGCCAATTAGACTTATCCCAATTTCAATCTGGGCTGCTTGGGACATTTATTGGACAAAATTTCAACAAAAACCTTGTGTGAATCCTGTTTTTAAGGATTTTAGGATTCCCCAAAATTTCTTTTCTGGAATTTGTTCCGACCCTATAACAAAAGGTAAACATTTTAAAGGGGATATTTATACACATTCTACATTATACACGAGAAAAACAACATAGTGCTTCAAATGCATCTTAATATTTATACAGAATGAAAAATTATGTGATATGAAGCATTCAAGTAAGGACACCAAAGATGAATACTTCTTCATGTTAATTGAATCAAGCGGCCATTTCTATGGGTTTATAATGAAAATGCTGGCTCTTAGTAAGTCTTCTGATTGATTTGTTTATGCTGCACCAGAAACTGCTGCCTCTGGTGTAAGAACCAGTATTAGAACCACTATTTAAAATTTCATCTACCTTAGCTGTCTACCTCCGTCAGTGGCTACTAAATTACTAGAACCACATGCTGGATCATTGCAGTGTTTCTATACCTTGGTCTCAAGGCATCTATCATAAGTCCTGAGCCTAATTGCAAGTGTGAATTGTAGGAGGATTTGCAGTTGCAACTCCTGAAACGTGAAAGAAAAAAATTGTGAATATGGCTTAAGATTCTTTTGCATCTAATGGTGTATATTTCTACGAAAGTCGTATTTTTTTGGGAGATCACAGAAGCAGATGAATTGTGAGGGGATTTAGCATGAACTTTTACACCAAATGCTCTCCCTGACACGTCCGGACTTTTACTGTACCTATGATAGAACTGATCTATTCATTACAAATCCAGTGCCATTTCTACCAAGGAGAAGAAATGATTTCAACTAGGGCTGGGCGATATGGCCTAAAAATAAAATCTCTGATTTTATTTTTTTTAATTCGATTTCCGATTTTTTCCCGATTTATTTCCCCCCATGCTACTTAAGGAAAGCTATAAGTACAAACGGCAGACAAGTTCAAGCAAATGTTGCTTTTATTTAATCAAACCCAAGACAAATGTAACCCCCATTTCTGGGATGAAAAATAAATAAATGAGCACACTCTTCGAATCAAAGTTAAGTATAAGATTTTTCTTCTTACTCCCTTTTTGGACTTGTGTTTAAATAATTGTGTCTTGTTTTATATAATTTTTGTCTTGTTTTTGTCAAATTTCGTTATTCTAAACTTGTTTTCACTTATCCAAAATAAAAAGGCTACTTCTTTACTTAAATTCCCAGCTGTGTTTAAGTCCCACTTTGTAGTCTAGACTAAAAGGAGACAAACCTTCACCTTGAGAGTAGCACCATTTTCTAAAGGATTAACAATACAGCTCATATCTGGGGTCTAAGGTTTTAATTAGATTAATAAACCCCATCTTCTCCACGGAGATGATGATTAAGAAGCAGGAGTCGCGGTCAGGAACCCCCCCCCCCGCGCCGAACACAAAATACTACGGCGGCCGCGTCGCAAATGAATCTACAGGTACAAGTAATAATTACAACGCAGTATTCTTTATTAACAAATAACAGTAACAACTAACTAACTAATGAACTAACTATACAGGCGTTGTAGAATGAGTATGTGTCAGGGCGCGTGCGTGTTTAAGAGGACTGAGCGCGTGCCACGCGAACGCGCGGGAGAGCCTTTGACTCCGATGGGCTTTAGGCAGCGTGGGGGGGGGGGGTCTCTTCCTCCACGTCTGTAGCAGTAAACCCAGACCAGTTCCAAACAACAGATGATTTTATTCCTTTGTTGGGAACAAACTTCCCACTGTCAGCGGTAGCCATGCTGTCGCTAGCTGCTTATCGTGTGTCGCTGTGGGATACTAACGCTACGGAACCTCTGGGGAGCCAAAAATGCACCACAAAAAAAACTCGATTTAGTTATTTTTGAAATCGCCCGAAACAAAAAATTCGAATTAATTCATTTGATCGATTTATCGCCCAGGCCTAATTTCAACATATAAAATGGTAAAGTGCTAAATGGAATATACTTGTATAGCACTTTTCTATCTTCATTGAAGGCCCAAAAGCACCTTACAGTAACGGTCCCATTCACACACACTGATGGCGGCTCAGCTGCAGAACACTGGCGCCAGCCCTCCACTAGAAGCAAGATGGGGCTCAGTGTCTTTCCTAAGGACACTTCGACATATGGAGAGGTAAGGCGGGAATGAAATCTGCAATCTTTCGATCAAAGGTCGAAATCGCCAAGGCAAAAAGTGCAGGCAGTCCATTTTCCGATGATTCTCAACAAGATCCTGCTAGATATTAGCACCATTTTCACTCATCAGCCATAGTTCACTTATTCACAGAACCATTTGGGTAATGGTTTTGGGTAAACCATGATGACAGTTTTAATATATTTCTAATTACTCCATTGTTAGTGTAAGTCTTTGTATGAAAATTGCAGTGGCTTAAAATGGGTTGTTTAACTACTTATCATTAATATGATCTTGTGTTGCAACAATTTTATTTACACTGGATTGCTTCTTGAACAGTGACAACGGAAAAAAGAAAAAACAACACTTTGGGTCAACATTTAAATACCAAAAGACGAAAATAAACCTTTAAAAATGTGAATTAGTATAGTGTTACCTTTTTTTTATTAGCAATTCATAAGTTACTTTGATTTCTACATTTGTTGAAGCATGTAGATTAATGTTCAAAAGCCATACAAACTCTTGATTTGTGGAGTTACAAAGGCTTAACTAAAGAAGGACGGAAAACTGGCTTTCACCTTGATTACTAGAGTGAATTGCAACATTTAAAAAAGGTGGCTCCAAAAGGAAAGGATAACATCCATACGTGTCAATAGTGCGCTTTTTGGCCAAAGGGCATTAACTCCAGCATGCTGATAATTTAGAGCAGCTTGTCCTCATTAAGACTTAGCAGTCCATCCCACTGAAGCTCCTTATACTGAGGGCAGCTTAGGCCTTTCATCCCCGTATTAATATGGACCTCAGCCCTGTCTCCCATGTACTGGGGCGGTAGTGATGGTGATGACAGAGCTGTCCAGCTCGTATAACCTTCCATAACCTTAAACACACACTGGGTGCGACACAAGGTCAGCTACAAGCTGGGCCACTAGAGTGAGGTTACTATCTTTCATTTTCTTTAAAGCCCATCTTTAGTCTTATTCCACATGTATAAAGGATGGATATGCCAATTTACTGAGTTAGGATCCAGGCTACAATTTTGTTAAGGTGGTTGCCAATACTTATTTTTAAAACTAATATTGTAAAACCTGGCTTTACTTGTCATGAATTGCATTTATTTTATATTTATAAAAATCTAAAACTTGGAGCTAGATACATTTATGAGTAAAATAATAAATCTATGGAAGCCGAAAACTGCTTCTTTTGCCCGGTTTCTCGTGATAATAGCACCTATCTCATTATCACAAGAAAAAATGTTTTCTTCTTATGATAAAAGACCAAATCCTGGGACACGCAGTAATTCCATCCTGTCCCTCTCATGCATCATTCTGTAACCATATAGACAGCCTGACCCCCTCATCAGATAAATAATGAAACTGACAACAACTGCAGGACCACTAAAATGCAGCCCGACTGCACAACTGTAGCCGCACCAACCTTCTCCTTAAATGACGATAACTAATTTGAACTTTGCTTTTGACCGACAATATCAGCACAATCTCTGCCTGAGATAAACGACAATTATAAATTGATCAGTTTTTCTGGTACTCAAAATTTTCTCTGACAAACTGCTTTGTTTTGCTGCAGATTGTAGAAAAATGAAAAAATGATTGTAGTGGACTGAGTTGGATAGGGCGGCTGTTTGGTTGTAGTGACTCTGGGTTCAGTCATTTAACTTGTTCTTGGGGGTTTGGGCTTTTATGGCACAGTTATTGGCGGAATAAGGGAAATACAGGGAGGGGCTTGGTGCATAGGACAGAATGAAGGCATATGAGGAGTGTAGTGCCATCAATAAATCAGAAATTGACTAAAAACTTTTAAGGAGTGTTTCTGTTGTTCAATGTTGTTGGTGTAAGCTGTATGGCGTTGGTTATGGCCTAAAGTAACCACAAAATAAAGAACTTAAAACAGATTACATCTCAGCAGCTCAGAGCCGGAAAGGGAGAGAGGGGACGCATGCTACTGTGTATTTTTTATTATGAAAAAAAAATGACCTTTGTTGTAACACCAGAAAAAGGAAACTAGTGGCACTACTAATTTTGTATAACAAATTGACATTTAATGGGCAACCTCAAAGATGGTTGGGTAGCGAATGTGTCACAAGACCTATTGGTTTGGATCCAGCTAATTTGAAGCAATTTGTTTTTTCCTGCAAACAAAAATTCAAATCCTGGTCTTTTAAAAATAGGATAAATAGATGAGGAAAACAAGGCCTGGTAATTGCTGACACATCCTCTATAAAAGTCGGGGGTCGCTGGTCAATCAATCCATGATAGCTCTGTGGTGCTTTCGAGGTTTCAGTCCAGCTTCTGGAATGAGGCTGTAAGTGTATTTATAACGTAGCTTTTTTCACATTGGAGCGAATGCCACATGATTTAATTGTATAATTAGCCCCAGAGTGTTTCGCAATAAACTGCACTGGCTTCTATTACTTTCTTTGTAAAACAAGCTTCAGTCTCAAGGTTAAAAAGAGGCTAATTGGATAGACTCCAGTGGACATTGACCTGTATGGGCTAACCTTAAAAATACATTTTCCATTTTTGTAATTAAGTGCATGAAAGTGGAAATTTGCCAAAAAAATAACAAATAAAGCCTAACAAATCACGAAAAATAAATGGAATCAATTTCCAAGAGCAACAGCTTTAAATAAACTAATTTTGCTTGACTTCCAGTAATATGACATTGATAACTGACAGATAATACTTGGCATAAAGCGGGGAAAATAAGTTTTGAACACGTCAACATTTCTCTCAAAAAACATATTTTTAATCGAGCTATTGACACGAAATTTTCACCAGATGTCGGCATCAACCCAAGTAATGCACACATAGAAATAAATCCAAACATTTATGTCTATCAATGAAGTTATGTGTAATAAAGTGAAATGGCACAGGGAATAAGTATTGAACACATGAAGAAAAGGAGGGGTAAAAAGGTCTGGCAAGCCAAGAAAACAGCCGGAGTTTGTCAGTATTCAGAAGGTTAACCTGCCCCCTATTAGTGCAAAGTAATATCAGCTGGTATAGTCTTGATTGATGCCATTTAAAAAGGTTTCTCACCAGCAAGGTGTTAGACAAGAAGCATTGCATGATGGGTAAAAGCAAAGAGCTGTCCAAAGACCTACGCAACCTTATTGTTGCAAAACACACTGAAGGCATTGGTTACAGGCGCATTTCTAAACTTCTGAAAGTTCTAGTGATTAACATTGGGGCCATCATCCGGAAATGGAAAGAACACGGCATTACCATAAACCTGCCACGCCCAGGTGCTCCTCGCAAGATTTCAGACAGAGGAGTCAGAACAATCATCAGAAGGGTTCTCCAACAGCCCAGGACCACTCGTGGAGAGCTTCAGAAAGACCTGGAATCAGCAGGTACCGTTGATTCAAAGAAAACAATAAGTAATGCACTCAACCGCCATGGCCTCCATGGACGCACACCACGCAAGACTCCATTTTTGAAGAAGAAGCATGTTGAAGCTCGTTTGGAGGTTGTGACACAACATTTGGATAAACCCATGACATTCTGGGAGAAGATACTCTGGTCAGATGAGACCAAAATTGAACTCTTCAGATGTCATAAGACACAACATGTTTGGAGGAAAAATGGCAACGCACATCACCCCCAAAAAACCATACCAACAGTCAAGTTTGGAGGTGTGTGGCTTTTTTTTTTTCAGCATGTGCTACTGGTAGACTTCATATCATTGAAGGAATAATGACTGGAGAAAAGTAACGAGACATTCTTGATCAGAATCTGCTGTCATCTGCCAGGCTGCTGAAGATGAAAAGAGGGTGGATCTTTCAGCAAGACAACGATCCCAAGCACACAGCCAAGGTAACACTCAACTGGTTGAAGAAAAAGAAAATAAAGCTGCTAGAATGGCCCAGTCAATCACCAGACTTGAATCCAATTGAAAATCTTTGGAAAGAACTGAAGATCCGGGTTCACAGAAGAGACCCCGGAACCTTGAAGATTTGAAGGCAATTTTTGTGGATGAATGGGCCAAAATCACACCTGAGCAATGTATTCCACTGGTTTCTCCATACAGGAGGCGTCTTGAGGCTGTAATCACCAACAAAGGCTTTTGCACTAAGGAATTAAATAAATTTCAGAAAGCGTGTTCAATACTTATTCCCTGTGCCATTTCACTTTATTACACATAACTTCATTTATGGACATAAATGTTTGGATTTCTTTCTATGTGTGCATTACTTGAGTTGATGCCGACATCTGGTGAAAATTTCATGTCAATAGCTCGATTAGAAATATGTTTTTCGAGAGAAATGTTGACGTGTTCAATACTTATTTTCCCCGCTGTAAATGATTTGATGCTTTTCTGTTTAACTTAGGTTTACCCTTGACCAGATCTCACAGCCAAACCTATTAATTCTGTTTTTATTTTGTTTGAATTATATTAATTCTATTTTTCTTGATGACGTGTGAGTACTAACTATACCTGGTAAAAATGTTCACAAAAATACAATTAATAAGATTATTTTATTAGTACTGTAGTATTTCATGAGTAGATGATTTATTTAATCTTAACCAGTATTATTCCAAAGATTTATGTGACCAGAAATATCTATAGTGCATCTCAAACACTATTTTTACAGGGTATGATAATCAATCACAAGAATTTTAGAAAAAACTACAGGTGCGAAGAACAAATGCAGAAAAAAGTCGTAACTAAAGTATATTAATTAACTCACGAGTTTATTGTGTGTTCATACCTAGACTAGCTCAGGACAATACACACAGGAATAAAGTCTTAAAGAAACTATACAGTAAAATCGAATACAGCAAAACTAAAAAAGCAACATTTTTAATAACTACAAATAAAGAAACTATGTGAAAAAGGAAGACAGAGTCAATAACACAGATGTTAACAATAGGGCGTTAGGGATGAATACAGTCGCAAAAGCAATTAGTTTTCTTTAATTGCTCTCATTGGAACAGTCAATGATAGACCTTTTAAATCCATAATCATGGACTGTATAGCCGTGTAGTTTGAATTTCCCAGCAGCAAACAGCTGCAGCTTCAAGCTGATGATAGGAGCTAAAACTAGAGCCTATCACCATAACTTCACTCTCGACATACAACAGAACTGACAGCACCAAGAGCAAACATAGCTAATAAAGATAATGGGAAGATGAATGAAAAAAGGCAAGGTGAAACCATGTTAAAGACTACACCAAGACTGAACCGTTACTGTTCTTATGCTAAATGACCACGTCTTTATTATAATATAAAGCGCATGTAATCAAGAACTAAATAATACGCAAAAACTGATGCCATCTGAGCTTCCTGATTGAAATCAAATATCCACTCAGCATGAAAAGCTTATGGCAGCTCCCAGCACTCTATTCTATATCACATCTTTCTCATAATCAGGTTTCTATTGACTTATCACAGAGAAAGCAATCTACTCTGGGAGCTTAATGATAGCAGCTATGTTCTTAGACACAAAACCAAGCGAACAGGGCTCTTTGGCAAACAGACCGAATGAAGATGAAAATAAGTCACAAGCTTAAAAAAAGGAGAGGACATTCATTTAATGATAATGTTTGTTCAACAACAAAGAAAGATCTTTGTCCATGCGTGAACAGGGAAATTGTGTCTAATTTGGAACACAAAGTCATGGAAGCACAATATATATTCTAATGAGAAGAGAGTTTTCACACCAACTAAAGTTCACATGAGGATGGCTTCAACTTCACAATTATAGTACACACCCATACATACTTCTTAGCCATTTAAAAATATAAAAACATATGTTTCAACCTTACCTTTCAATGATGTCAGCAATGGTGCAGGCAAACATCTGTAGACCTTCTGGAAGCTGCAAAGCCACTGGAGAAGGACAACATAGCAACAAGTCAAATCACTTTTGCCACAAAAGGAATGTTTCATTTAAAAATGTATTATCCTATCACAGACCAGCTACTGTTGCTGTTTAATGCTCCTGCTTATGCAGGCTGTGACATTTCATGGTTAGGGGAAGTTTTTTATGGTTGGTGTAGGATCATTTTATCAGGTCACAAGAAAACCCCAAATCAATTACCCTACTTCCTTCTCTGTAGCGCACAGCCTGTCACTGCCGTCATGTGAAACCTCTTCATTCATCCTGCCCTGAAGTCAACCAACCAATTAACCTTCTAGGGATCTGCTGGTCCTGTTGTCATTCAGGATAGAAACTGCCTAATCTACTCATATGTGACTTGAGAAACTCATCGAAAACCTCATTTAGCCCTAAATATATTGGCTTGTACCTCTTCATAAACCTGAATTGAGACAGAACGATGTTTTCTTGCGATAAACCAAGCAGAAGGTCTAGGAAGTCCTTCCTTGGGATATCAAACAGCCTAAAACGATGACAGTTTTTGTAGTAGTTTATTAAGATATGGAAGAAAAAAATGGGAGGGACCCCGCTCAGCTTTATAGAAAACAGCACACTCAGTGTGGGAAGTCACACTGTTGCTGTTTCTAGTTCTAGCACTCTAAGGCTGTGGGGTAAAAAGCAGGACCGTATACCTGTTATTTGTGAGTCATTGGTTTAAAGACCAGGTCCAGGTCCCAGTCTGAGTCATGAAGATCATTTGGATAAAACGGAGGACTCCAAGTGATGGGGATCAGTCAAAAAGTCAAACAAATTGAAATATTGTATATTTTTTTAATGTTCTTCAGCCAAGAGCTGAATTTGATGACAACAAAATTATGTCCTATTGACAAAGCTAAGACCGTGTATCAAAGTTTGGAATATACATATATATAATTACAACCTATTTTGTTTAATTAGTAAATTTTGTTTGTTTGTTTAATTTTAATTAGTAAAAAATATAGATTAAAACAAGTATGTGAATTGTTAGGACTTACTGAAAATTGCTCATTATTCGAAGTCTAAGGGAACACATATTTATTTATCTATTTTATTCAAATATTTCCCTAGGTGTTAATGGAATTCCAAGTAGGGCAACGAGCAATCAAATGTGACATTTGGGAATTTTTTAAGAAGTATGTCTCGTGGTTTATACCATGAATAAATAATATGGGTTATACCATGAATCCAAGAATGTTTTAGTATACATTAATTCTGCCAAATCATCATAAAATAAACATGATTACATCTTGTTATAACACACCACTGAAATATTAATGAAGCGAAGTGCAACTTCCCTAAGGATTAAAGGAAATAGGAAAAGATTATATGTTGAAGGAGATTAAAGATAATAAAGATATGTAAAGGCAAAACATTGTATTAAATGGATTTTATAGATGTTTTGCATGTAATGTCTTTAAACTATGAAAAAGTATCAGGGCCACCATAAAAAAATAATAATTTACAAGAACAAAGTCGTAAAATTATGAGAAAAAGTTGCAAATTTGTGGGAATAAACTCATAAAATAAATCAGAAAAAAGCCAAATTTTATGAGAATCAACTCCTAGAATTATGAGAAAAAAGTAAATATTTTACAATAATAAAGTTAGAATTTCATGAGATATAAACTGAGATTTTAAAATATCAAGATTCATTTTAGGAGGCTAACAGTTGTTGACTTCAGAAAAATATAAACTACAAAAATCCAAAACATTATTGGGTTTCAGTATGAAACTTAAGAGCATTGGTTTCACAATTAAAGAAACAATATGTTTTTCAATGAGTCAACATTGAAATTGTAAGAATAATTATATTTAAAAGAATTTGCAGGAATCTGGAAATCTTCAGAAGAGGATTCTTGACCCACAAGGAGTGGATGTCTGGCGGACCGTTTATGCAATCAGCGGTATAGTTGCCGAGGTCCAAATGCATTTTGGCACATCTTCTTTCGCCTGTTACTCGGTTGGGACATAGGTCGCATACAAGAGATCTCCAGGCAGACTGGTCTTGAAAAGTCTTTCCAGCTGTCCCCACGTTTTCCAGATGCTATTGGGCCCTGCTTCCAGATCTCGGCGCAACAAGTTCCTAGGTATCCCCCTTTTTCTTCTTCCTTGGGAATTCCATGTCAGTGCCTGCCTTGTAGTGATGGATGCAGGTTTTCGGATGTGGTAAACCCATCGCCATCGTCTTTTGGAGATGTATTCCTACTGGTTGCAGCTCCGTTCTCTCCCATAACTCTTTGTTGCTGATGATCATCAGCAACCAAGAGTTTTGGCACATAGATTTCTATAATAGACAAAAACCTTATGGCATTACTATAAATGGCTGCATTGAATGATGTAGTCGGTTCATTATGTGGATGGCTGCTTACACTAACCTATATTTTCGAAGTAGCATGGCTTTTCCATTGTAATATTACAACATTTTTCTCATAGTTTTATAAGTTTATACTTTTTTAAAACTTTTACATAAATACAACTGTTTGATTTTATTCTGCATCTTTTTTCTTGTTTTTTTTTTGTTTATTTGTTTTTAAATGTTAATGGTGGCCCTAAAACTCATTTAAAATAAAATCTAAATAGTTATAAATAATACTGCAGGTAGTTTTTATAAAACTAAAAAGTTTAAAGTAAGATTTCGATTGGTTAATTTCAAATACTTTGTAAAACATATTATGATGTTATCAGATATCAGATGAAACTCAGTCACTGATTCAGTTATGATTAGAAGGTCCAGTTATGTGCTGGCTGGTCCACCACACAATAATGAGTTCCTTAATAACACGGATATATTTTAATTTTACAGACAGCTCAAGACATCGACAGGTCATTGTGAAACGGCTGCTTCTCAGTCTCACACACACAGAGTGTGCCTGAGGACGAATCCTTTGTTTCAATCAAGCACGGCATTTTCTTCCAGTCAAACTCTGCCACACCTTCCTTCAATAAATCCACCAGTGTCTCGGTGGACATGTGTGGGTTTAAGCCGCTGAGTACAACACACAAACGTTTTCACATGACTGGATAAGAAATAATTTCAAGACTTCAGAGGCAGACAACATTAAACGATAAAAGCTGGAGACAGACAAAAGGCCAGCGGAGGGTCGAGGGAGGTTGGGCGTGAGATGGAATGATGCTGGGAGGAGGAGCAGAGGACTTCTTTTTGATCAAAGGTTAAGGGATCACCCGGCCCTCAAACAGACAGTGAGACAAGTCGTTACCTGGAAAAGGGCAAGTTTATTAACAAAGAAAGGTTTCAGAGCACACCTCCTACGAGCCTGACAGAAGCAAAAAGCCTTCTCCATCCACTGGTCTCTGTAAAAGGTGAAGCAGAAGTCGGGAATGGGCCTATAGCTTTTTGAGTTCATTTTTGACTCTTCATGCAGTTTTGCTTTTAGTTTTGCGAACAAACCCTGCCAAACAAGCATTCAAGTTTAGAATATAAAAGAGACATGTGTTGAATACCGTGAAGTTATTGCATGTATGAAAAAAAAGTTAAAGAACTTTTCTCTTCATACAAAAACAAATAAATGTCACAACTGTAAAAATCCTAGATGTATGCATTAACTGTCAATAATTTGTCATCTTTCATAACAACTTTAAAGAAGCTTCAAATGCAATCATGTCAATGTTAAAAAATATCATTAAAATGCAACTAAAATACTGAAAAAAGGATAAAGGGAATACCAGACATACCAAAGACAAGTTTACAACTAGGAATAGGAGAATAGTGAGTTTTATACTGAACTTATAACATTTAAATGTAATTAATCTTCGGATGTTAAATATTTGCAATTCAAAACTAGAAACATGCATAAAATGAAGGAAGTATTAAAAGGCTAATTCGTTTTAATGCAGTAGATACCTTAAAAAAACATTTTTTTGTTGGAATAGGGACATTTTTAATAGATAATATGGCAATTTAGGATTAAAAATTATAATTTCACAACGTAAGAGCATCTAACTATACTATTTGTTATTCTTTTATCTACAATTTGGGTACTCTGCAAGGATCAGGGGGGTATTCCAGGAAGCATGTTTAAACTACCCTGACTTTAAGCTTGAACGCTGGCTGAAATCCGCCTGAACTTGCTTACTCTGGGTATGTAGGTTCCAAAAGACCGGAGACTATACGTCCATTAAAAAAAGTAACAAGGCTGCATCATCAAAAGAAAAAGTTTCTGCTTGTAGTAGAAGAACAGACAAAGTAAACACACAAGTTTCTGATCTTGTTTCCATTTTCCTTGTGACGCATATATAACTTATCCAATTTTGCCAACTTAAATGAATTACTTCTATTGGTAACAAATAATTGAGTTAAATTTATTCAACCTAATTTTTTACGTCTATAAAACTCAATAATTGTTTATACAACTGAAATTTACGTATTTATCTAACTAAATGTCATATTACTCCAATTCAATTAATAATATTCCATCTTAATTAATTATATGTCTTGAATTCTCATATATCTAAGTATGAGCTGGCAGATATACTCATTTTTATAACAATAAAAAGGACGGAAAAAATGCACAGAGTGCATACATTCATTAAAGAATTTGCCATCATTGTCATTATGGTAATTAACAGTAGGGGTGCTATATAAATTCATCATCCTCTCCTTCACTCTCACTCATGGTGCAGAGACGTAAGCATATTAGGAAAACATAACTTGGCAAAACACAGTAAAACAGCTACACATTTGGTCAAAAACCCACACTTAAACCAAAATCCGTACAGACAGGCATAGGGAATGGTATCCCACAATCCCTTGCGGTGCCGATCTAACAGCAGCACCAAAGTTACACCTACTTAATTGAATTAATTTGAATGAAAGTAAAATAACTGTCTGAAAACTACGTGTTATTTTTAAGCTGACTTAACAAAAAAATGATTTATCTTAACTAAAGCATATAATTAAGTTAGTTCAAAGTAAAAAAGTTTATTTTTCCAATATCCATATGTGGTCTTATCACCCTCTCATAGTGGAAAAAGTATTATCTGAGCTTGTTCATCCACTAAGTCATCTTCAAATGGACACGCCATGCTGCTTCACCTCTCTGAAAACAAACTAACCTTCAACTAAACCTGCTCCAGACCAGGTTATGTTTAGAGCATGAGTTGCTATGGCAACTTGACATACCCTGAAACATACCTCCATTTCTGGAACCGAAAGCTGAGGTTATCAACTTCCTTAGCCTCAAACTTACCGTGGGAGCTAGCAAAACCTGCTTTCTAGAATACCCCCCAGGTCGACTCTCCAGGAAAAGTTAGCGACAAATTGGTGCAAAAATGGAGCTAAGATTGATCTATTAGGATTTAATAAAATAGTATAGAAAAAAGAATTATTAAAAATCACAGAATATTTCAATACTACAAAAAAATGGTTCATTTTTAAGTCATGTAAACTTCCTGGCATGCCATCTGTCCATTTGTACTCGAGGCAGAAAAGAACAGAAGGACGACATGTTTTTACATTTTATTAATGGATGGTTGTCTTTTTGGGGCTTTTTTTACTCTTAAACTGACAGCATTTGTACCAACACAAACATTACACCGCATTCTCTCCTTTAACTGTTCACTTCAACTCACAGAACTTTATTTTAACAACGTTTTCTTCGGAAATCATTTATTCTTTTATCAGACTGTTGACTTTATTAAAAAAAAAAAATCAACTTTAATCCCAAAATATTTTGACTTGAAGTCCTAAGACATTTTTTTTTTTCTAAAGTGATATTAAATTAAATTATATGAATGCAGTATTGGATATGTGATCCCTATGGAGGATAATGAACTTTAGACTTAAAAAAACAAAAAAAACATTTTAAATCCTTATGTTTGTTAACACATGTGAGACCAGCCCAAGCGTTTCTAGAGGTTGGCACACCTGCTGATGATTAGTTCATCAGGGGCTGATAATTAGCAGCATCTGGTTGCAATTAACCCTCTTAAGTCTTCTAAATGCAGTAAAAAGGTATAAATAAAGTATTATCCTTTTCTCAAATTGGCATGTTGCTTTTTTTGTTGTTGCATAAACACCTGCTCTTAATGTGCTGCTCAGTTTATGTATGTTTAAAAACCAAACATTAGGCTGAAATAGTGGATAGTTACATTCGGTGCTTACTTTGGGTCGGTATTGATTTATTAAAACTTTGCCACACCAGGTCTTTTGGGATTTTTGTTGTTTTTCCTATCAACTTGAAATGAAATAAAAATAAATGCAAACTAAGTTTAAGTTGATGATAACAGTATAACTTCCTCATCTAAGAGGAATCTGTTCTTGTTGATGGGAGTTCTTTTTATATTCTAATGACAACTAAAAGTTATGCAAAAATAACATCCATTTCTTTAGAAACCCTAAAAAAAAGAATTGTATGCATAGATTCTTAAAAAAAGAAGAGTTGGAGCACTAACACTGTGATTTAGGGTAGGGGTGGGCAACGCCAGGCGTCAAGAGCTCATGTGTGTGTACAACGTGAAACTAGGTAGCAGGAACTAGATATTAATTGGTTGAATGCTGTAAAGCATTCAACCCTTTGTTTTCCTGTTTCTCTTTATTTATTCTTCCACCTATCTTCCGCCGTTTTTCGGCACTTAACTCCTTCTACAATTTTTAACCTATTTTAACCATTCAACTTTTAAAATGTTCAGCTCCTTCATCTCATTAATGCTATGACTTTTGGTACTTCTATTCTTGTACTTTTTAAGATATTCCAGTTTTTCCGGGAATTTTTGCCCTATTAAAATGCATTGGGAAGTTATGGTACATGAGGTTCCGGGTTCGACACCCGGTTCGGACCCTTAAATTTTTTTTTACCATTTTACTTTTAAAATGTTGAGCTCTTTCAACTTATTATTACAGTTATTACTTTTGGTCATTCAAATCATTGAACTTTTTAATATATTCCAGGATTTTCCAGGATTTTTTGCTCCATTAAAATACATCGAGAATCCTTGTGCTTAACTTCTTTTACAGGTTTTTACATACTTTAACAATTGTATGAAACAGTTCAGCTCCTTCCTTTCCTTCAAATCTTCAAATTTTCATTAATTCAGCCATTTTTTCAATAATTTCGGGCCTTGTTTAACTCCTTCTACAACTTTTTTACCTCCACAAATGTTTTACCACCACTTTTGGTCCTTCAAATCCTTTGACTTTTCAAAAGTGAAAACATTCGTTTGTTTTTTCTTCGAAAAAAACGAACTGTGGTATGAAATCGTTTCAACTCGGCTTTTCCTAATAAGATGAAACACGACGGGCCTTATTAATTTATACCGGCTGCTGTGTGTCATCACAACAATGATAGCTCAGCGGCTAAGTAAGTGGGTTTGTAATGCTGAGTTTCTGAGTTCAACTCCAGCATTTGACTTTTTCTGCAAGGTTTTTTACCTTGCCTTTCTTGATAAAATTCAGTTCCACTAACTCAATTATATTTCGTTACATGGAAGAATTTTCTTTCAGGTGGGGTTACTCATAAGCTTTGACTTTTTATCCTTGACTTTTTAAGATTTTCCAGGACAGTGCAGCCATTTCATCAGCAAATTCAGCTTTCATTCATTGTTCCTTTAACTTTTCTAGAACCTTTAATTGTTCCAACCATAACAGCTTCCACACAATTTTAGCTAGAGACACCATTTAAACGTTAAAATGATCAGAGCAGCTTAAAGCACACACAAAAACACTCAATGTATGTTAGAAAAAACAGTGGGAGCAAATCTAAGTTAGTTTTGATGTATTTTTTATTTTCCTCCTCGTAGCTTGAAGCTGCAGTTCAAACATGTGCTCCGCAGCCATCTTGTGGACCCAGGCCTTAGCCCCGCCCATGGCCGCTAAGGCTCATGGGAAAGTGTTGATTCCCAAACCATGAGTTAGATGGCTGTTACGAGAAGTGACTATCATGTTTTTACACCGCATATGTTGGTGGTTAAATGAAAATATTGTACTGTGTCATTCAATTAGCTAGCTGATGATCAATATAATTCTCCATTATATGTGGATGAGTGTGCTATGATTAATGGCACATAAATAGTTGAGAGAAGTGATTTTGAGGCTTAGCATATGACATGATGTCATCTGTTGCAGCAGGTGACTGCACTTTTACTGTCAAATGATAAGTGCTTTGCATTACAACATCAAGGTTTGTAGTCATTATGGGGTGGAGACTGTTTGGCAGCCATTTTGTGTTTTTCAAATCTGAAGCCTTAGTTTCTTTAAATGAATATAACTTAAACAAACTTGTAGCTAGAGACAACGTTCAAACATTAAAATGATCACAAGGCTTTGGACTATAAAATACGTCTAGAAATCATTATGGGATGTCGACACAACCTGATGTTGGTGGCCTTTTTATGACAAAATCTGAAGCAAATATTGCAATAAACTTCATCCATGGCTGGAACTGAACATATTGAAATTCACTGGATCTGGACATATAAGGAATGTGGGCGTGGTTAGCCAACAAATTTCGTTGCTAAGGACGTTACTTTTTCCGATTTGTCTGAAACTGACGTCGATTTGTTCGTCATCCCATGCCGACCCAAACGTAAAATGGTTGCTATGGAGATAAAATTAATAGAAAAGCCGCCATTTTGAAAAAAGTGGATTTTCTGTCAACTTAGAACATGTAGCTTTTACCAATATGATACTCTTAAACAATGTGTTTTATTGAATAAGTTGATGATGCTGATGTTAGCACTTTTAGCCATTTTAGCATCATCTTCAAATTTTCAACAGTACATCCATTTTTTTCAACAATTCAGCTTTCATGCTTAAATCCGTCTACAAATTTTGACCTGTTTTGGTCATTCTACTTTTACAATGTTCACCTTTGACTTTTGGTCCTTTAATTTTTCAAAATATTCCAGGATTTTCCAGGACATTTCAGCCATTTTTTCAACAATTTTTTAGCTTTCATGCTTAACTCCTTCTACAATGTTTGACCTATTTTAGACATTCTACTTTTACAATTTTCAGCTTTTTCATCATATTTCTGCTTTCGTTCTGCAATACAGCATTCAACCCTGCATTTTCTTCTGGAAATGCAGCTCCTTCTAGTTTTATTTAGAACTTTTTCCAAGCAAGACATGCACTGGTCATTTAACATCTGCCATTAAATAATTTAGCATATAACAGTAGTCCTCTTCATAAGTGTCTGGACGCATATGCAACATTTGGACTTTTTTGTGCCATCGCAGCTTTTGCTTGTTGACTTGCTTGGAGGCCTTTTTTCAGCATTACACCAGCACCAGCATACTTTATAAATAACTTTACTCGTCTTTATCATTCTTCTTCATGCAACAGAAGCTGTCACTTTTATTAGAAACAAGGTCCTTGGTTTGAGTTCACTGGTAAATGTTTATGTTTAAACTTTTCTTGTTTGAAGCAAGTCAACTATTGTCTTTCTCCATTTTCTCAGTCAGCTAAGGTGCATTTTCATAGACAATAGTACAGTAAAGCACCAGACTGTGTAATACACAATAGAGATTTTTTTTTTCAAAGAAATGATTGATTTTGTTTCAGCCCAGCTCTACGTGCATTTACATTTTTTTATGCCAAGATGGTACTGAGCACAACGGGTATTGATGTAGCACCTAAGGAAACAAAAATATGCAAAGATCGAAGATTACCTGCAATAAAAGACCACCAAAGCTTTCCTGTGCATCTCTTTGCATTCCAGCACCATTAACTTGTATTTTAGCTTTCCCAAACCATCCCGCTTCAGTAGAACTAAACAGAACAGAACTCACCTCTTTTAGCGTTTGCCTGTCTCACACGCCAAACAGTCTTGTGGATCTCAAAGTTATAATTTGAAGGCAGGGCTTTCATAGCGTCTTGTAGCTCAGGATCTTGGAGGATGTCATTAGGGATTTGATTTGCTACCCGTCGAGGGCCTCTGGCTGGAGATAAAATGAAAATACTTAGAGGAGGACAACCTTACCAACACAAGGATTTAACACTAAATATGATATTCTTTCAAAAGCACCAAGATCCATTATAAGGTTTGGAAAACAGAGTAAGAACAATTTACAATAATTGAATCTTAACAGTTTTATATTGTACATAATAATATTAATTTCTCTTACTTTTGACAGCAGCACATACATCCCTTTCAAAATAAAATCAACCCTGTGTCAAATAAGGTCCTCCTGCTGCAGCAGATTTACTTGAATTTACAATGAAATAATTCAAACATAGCATTTAGTATCACCATGGCTTTCGTGTTTGTTTGTCCTTATTTATCCAGGGAGCTTGATTGAGCTATGTTTGCATCCACAATACAACAGAACAGAATGAACAGAAACACTATGTACTTTAAACTTATTCTCACAGTAGAATAAATGTTTTACCATTATTCTGCTTAATTATCTGACAAGTTAAAAATCTAAACAGCAATCACAAAACTTATTTACTAAAACAAATGACCCTCAGTTTGCAGACCCCTGCCCCAAGAGAACAGTTCCTATACCTTGGTTCTCAGATCCTCCATACTGCATGTTTACAATCACATCTGATTCACAGCCTATAAGTTCCAAGCATTTAAGTGTCTAAGCGTAAAACACAGATGTGTTCAGGACCAGAAACAAGATATCTGATTTAATTTAAGTTCTCTTGAGTGATTAGATCATCAGTGGACACATTATCAGACGAAAGGAAGGGTGTTTTAGTTTGTCAATTAACTAAAGTAAGTCATTTTCAACACATGTTTGTTTTTTGATGAATATTGGTAATATACAAGTGTGTCCAACTATTAATTTATATAATACATCGAACTGTGGATGTGTTTAGTATTTTATGCTTAATTATATTCACGAGATACGTCTGTGATTTGACTTAGGAGTTAATCATCGCATTATTCATTTTAAAATCAGTTCAGCGATGGTTAAATAAATCCCAATAGTTCAACTGTGTTTTTAAAACTTATAATTATGGGGACTCCAGACATACAGCACATGCTACACGTTTGTTAGCACTTCCGGCATCTGAGCTACAACAAGCACGCGCTCCTAAGCTAACTACAGAAGCGCATTTATCGAAGTCCTTTTTAAAAAAGCGATTAGCTTAATTTACCTGATGTCTTTTTAACAGGGGCAACCTGTATTTCACCCGAGGACGCTGCCATGTTTTGGATGTAACGAAGGGGAAGGCGAAAGCAATCGATTGAAGAGGAAAGGCATGAAGAGAGGAGCACTGATGCAGTCGATGGCTCTGAGCGAGCCAGATGTGGCGAGCCATCATGTGATTGAGGCATCATTTTTTTTATCTTCATTATTGTTTTAAAACCTTTTATGAAGTATTTCAGTTTCTTTGGGAAACAAATTAAATTATTTTATGTGTGCACGCATTATATGTAGAAAATATGTAGATATTATTCCATCAGTAAACAAGATGCAGAATTTATAATCACTTGTTGCACCATGCCATCAAATCTTTTTGCAAGCATTTGTAAAATAATTTCCCCTGTAGGTCTTGTTAATTCTTTGTTACTTCTTACATACATATATACCATATTCACTTATTCTAAACGTTTTTTTTTAAATAATCAGATGAAAAACACATTCCGAATTAGATCAATGAAACTAAATGAGATTTGTCTTTTTGTGGTAACACAATTTACACCTAATGATAATGTTTTGATGTATTTAAAATGTGTAAATATGATGTTAAGCAAATAAAAACATGTATAGGTTACCTTAACTTCCATTCTAGACTATTTACAAAGGAGATAGATTAAACGTGCATATGGTCATGATCTTGATCTTATGAACATAAAAAGATGAAAAATTATTTTTTTAAAAATTTTTGTTGTCAAAGGTTTAGGCCAAAGAATGAAAAAAGTTGTAAACTATGGATGATTGAGTGAATAGAATTTTACTGATGCAAGGGTAAATTACCTTGTTACCATATTCTATTAAAAACAGATTAACAAATATTAAAACTACACTTAAAAATGGACTATAGCGATAACTATTGCACATGCATTGTAATATAGTATGTTTGAGCTACAGTAGCATCTTTCTTATTTAGTTAAAAAAAATATCTAAACAAAATATGAATATAATCCTATAATATTGATATAAAAAAAGCCTACACTGTCCCATTTGAAATTCCTCTTTTAAAATGCACTATGGAGACCTGAAGGAAACGGCGCACAGTGTGTGTTGGGGTGGCGCAGACACAGCTTAAGAGGGACGGAGCTCTATGCTTCCCGCCCGGTGGAGGGTTCAGACGTCCTCCTTGCACTTTTCCCTCCCTGCGCGCACCAGGCATCGGATAACGCGGACAGTTCCTCACTGATAAGACAGATAAACTGGAAAAAAGGAGACTTTCATTAAACCAGGATCTTTTCAAATAGGGGGTTAACGAGTCAGCGGCTGGAAATGAATCCCAAGAACAGAATCTGCGTAAATCAGAGCTCGATCAGACATCCTCTCACTCACTGACAGATGAATGGTCACTTGGATGTAAAGATCTGTTTTCTTTGGAGTGTCTGCAGTCTGAACTGATCTGAAGCCTGCGCGGTCATGTGGGTCTGAACGGCTTCCAGCGGTTGTGCTTGTGGGTCCGCCCAGCACGGACAGAGTTTGGCTCTGGTCGGATAAAGAGGATCGTTCCTGTCCCGTTTTCTGCGCCTCATCAGACTTTTGGACCACCGGAGAGATTGTTTCCGTTTGTCTTTGGTTGTTCATGACAGCCGCGCAGCTCTGCCTTTTCAACTCATCCCGAGAGGAGCGCATGAACATTCAGAGGAGCGACTGGTGACTGACATCTGCGCAAAGACGCGCGGATCTCCAAATCAACTTCCAAAGTAAAGCGCGCAAGTTTTACGCCTGGAATATATGAATAGATGATTCGCACAGGACACAGGAAGACGCACACTTAGACCTACACAATGTTCAAAAGGGGTGAGTGAATCTATCCCTACTAGGTTCCTTTTCCCTCTACAGGATTATGAGGCATAAAGCGGATTGTGCGCTGCTTTAATTTGTCTACTGCATGCCCTCTTCACTGTTCCAAACAGATGTTGAGACATGACTCATTTCTAATGAACCACAGTGCCCTGCAGATGTGTTATTATCCAGGCGATGCGCCATTTAAAGCGCATCTTTCATTTGCCCGACACATGCAGGCAGCAGGTCTGTGGGGATGAAATATTCATCTTTGTAAGGATACACGGGGATGTCTGCGTGATATTAATACAGCTGATGCCGCACTGCAGTTTATGAGTTGTGCACAGGTCACAAGGCTATCTCTGTGAGCGCTGTGGTCTGCTGGACAATTATTTGTTGTTTCCTGTGAATTCATTAAAGTGTGATGGAGCACAGCATATGATGCATGGTTATTTAATACCTTTAGTGTCCTCTGTTTATGAATGGTACTCATCTTTAGATATTCACCGAAACCGACTCGTTTGCTGTTTCTTTTCCTCCGGAAGCCTCTCTTTTCTTTTACTCTAGTCTTTAATTGGCTTTAGATCTGGATAACTGTCTGCACAGTGGGGAGAGGAGGACCTCTAATGAGAATGAATTACAGTCCTGCATGATCCCACTGTGCTATTATGACAGACCAGAATAATAGTGGAATTAAACTGTTTCTCATTTTTCTGTGTTCACTGCACACCCCTGAGAGACCAGCAGCCCTTGACTCCAGTCCAGAAACCACATTTTGCTTTATATGATAACATGTCAGGAAAGTAAAACTATTGGCTGGCTTTTTTTTTGGGGGGGGGGGGGATTGTTTCTAAATGAAACAAGAGTCGGATTTGATATTACACAAGAAAAGGCAACATCCTTGTTGGAGGTCACAGAAAAACACCCACAAGTCACTTTGTGTTTATGCTTATCTAGCCTGTCTTGTGGAAAACCATCTTTTTAGAGCATGTTTGTTTCTGCCATGTACCCTGAAGGCAGACACGTTTTCTTTGCTGCCATAAGATCAATTTTTGTTGTTTCAACAGCTGAAATATGCATTGATGCCTTTTTTAAAGCAGCATCAACTTTGGGGAAAGGCTTCAAATCTACACTTACATTTTGATGACTTAATATAAACATGAACTTATTTAGACTATGAGATTCTTTACACATTTGGATTTTTTTAAAATATTGAAGTTGTAGCAAATTTTTCAGTTTTGGGCCACACTAAACACTCAAAGGAATAACACAAAATCAACAATCGTCAGTGAAAAGCCTGTCCACAGTCACCATTCGGTTTTTGCTCCAGCTGATGGCTAAATAGAGAAGTGGAAGGTGCAGAGGTCATTTGCATCCAACGATTTTGTAATCCAAACATGCCCTGTCTTTGCTTGGGTGCGATCTTTTTGTATCTGGATCAGTTTTCTTAGCTCTCCCCAGTGCCGGGCAGAAGAATCACTTAATTTGAGATGAATGACTTCAAAGCACACATTTCGCAAGTCTGCCAAAGCTCAGTTTTCCAACATGTCTGAGTCTAAAATGGTGAGAAAAAATGCGTCAGCTTTGGCAGGAGATGTTCTTTAGTGAATCCTTTTTTTTCTTTTTCGCACCTAAAACAAAAACAAAACATTTAAGTGAACCTAACAGAGGGAGGGACACTGCAATTGCCATAACAGATGCATTCATAAACAAATAAAACATTCCCACCTCCACATAAGCAGGTTATATCTGGATGATTATCCCTATTCATGGGATTTATTCACACTTTGCAAGGATTTTATTTTGTGTGATTGATTGTTGTTGAAAAATATGATCAGTGACAGTTTACAGCAATTCCTTAATATTTCTGTATTATTTGATCTTGGGTCCTCATTTCTAATTAAAGTGTCATTTGTGATTCTCCCTTTTCTGCCTTTCTTTTAAACGGTTAATATCGGAGCACGCCTGCTTTTGGACGTCTGTGAATTTACCCAGGCATGCAACCACACATCACTCCACCTCAGTCTTTCCTTCTATGCCCGTGTTTTTACCAACTCTGTTTCCCTCAGAAGCAGTCAGCCACAGAGACGGCACATGGAAAGGTTTGTCAGAGCAGCTCTGAGACTATGGGGCAAGATGTCCTCACTGCATTTCCTCTCTTTTGGCATTGCTAAAATTGATGTTACGTGATATCCTGGTTTGTTGGATGAGACTAATTTAAGATTTAGTTTGTAGAGGCACGTAGTCAATCGTTTTAAATGCATCTCTTGACCTATTCACTAAGACCTGCAGGGCTTCAAACTATTAAAAGTGTTTTAGGTTGTTGGGTGAGTTTCTGTTCCTGTCATCGAAGCATGCTAATTCAAGTACTATAAAAGTATGATATGGAATTAAGTAAAAAGCTACTGTTTTGACATTTTATTGTTTTTAGCACCTAAAAATAGAATTGGTCAAGAAACATTAAAACTTATAAAATAGTCATAACCAGATTGCTTGTAAATGTTTTGTTTTGTAAAAATAACAAAAGAATTAAAAATCACATGACTTTTGTTGAAGTGAGACTCTAAAGTAAGATAAAAAACAAATGAGGTAGCCGGTGTTGTGTAGATAATGTTGGTTCTGCAAATCGTATCTGAAATGTAGGATGGCCCTGAAATGCCAATTTACACCAACAAATCACACAACACAAAAACATGTAAAAAAAAAAAAAAATTAAAAAGCAGAAAAAATATTTACATTTTAAAAGTCAAAACAAAATTCCAGAAACCAATCTTTACCAAAGAAAAGCGTTTCAAAACAAAACAAAAATCCAGAAATCAAATAAAAATGTTAAAAAATGAAACTAAATAAGAAACTGGAAAAGGTATTCTGGGACATCAGTGACTGGATGGTGTTTGAGAATAGGGAAAGCTTTGCCCAAGTTGTGGTACAGAGTTGATTGAGCAGTCGCCAACTTTTGCAGAGGCTGTGGCCAGAAGCTTAAAGAAATATCTTCTGTCAGAAGAGATTGCTATCACATATAACTTCTGGATGAGAAAGTCAGCAAACCTAATCATCCAATGATTGAGGTCTGATAATGCCTCTCTTGTACAGTTTCTTAGTTAAAAAGGGTATTTTGATATATGCTTTACTTTGGTTTTAATACAGCGTAGATTCTAGATTTTTAATATTTCATTTGGTAGTAAGAAGCAACATATAAACAGCTTTGATTTTTCTACATTATGTGTGACGTCAAACTTTGTCAGCTATAAATTAGTCTGATATACTAAAACAGGGCCATAATTTACTGAGGTTTTAGACTATTGCATGGAAAATGGTGCCAGCAATCCATTTAGCAGATTTGCTGCGGAAAAATAATCTGGGCATTTCTGGCAGAATGCTCAAAACACTGGGAGCAGTAAAACAGAAAAAAATGTAAATATCAAATGCAATAGGATAATAGATGGTAGACCATCTTTAAAGACTGCAGAATATTTGTTCCAGGAGGGCATTATCCCTTGTGCCTTTTTTTTCTCTACGTAGGATTAATTTGCTTTGCTTGATTTGACTCAAACGTACCACTTTGTTTTAATAGTCTGGAACATGTAGACTGGCATGAAATCACCTGTCTGTAGAGGTGGTCTCGGTCCACTTTTTTAACGGAAATTGATTGCGATATGAAACCCAGCCCAATTTCAAACATCATTAGCCTTTTTGAAGCTTACAAGGGACCGTAGCCAGGCATTTAAGGGGAATAAACAGATATGTGAGTCACTAGAATCCATGAGCCATGGACAACATGAGCAGTGAGAAATACAGTATGGCTAGAGAAAACACAAAATGCATTTTTGAAAACATAAAAAAACAACTTTTGGAGCTAGAGAAGGGAAGAATAAAAAGCAAAAAAACTAAACTATGTCAAACCCACTCATAGAATTGAGCTGAATTAAAGACCCACTCCAATGACAATGGTGTTTTTGGTGTTTTTAACATGTTCTTGTGGCATTTTCTTCTCAGTATAGAGGACACGAATAAATAAAATTGAGATTATAATTTGTTTTCTGAGTATTTCTTTAATAAAGTTGTTGTAAGTGAGGAGCAGACGCAGAAATGTCATTGGAAAAAGCTTGTAGGTGTGACGTAAAAGCTACTACGGCAAGCCACAAGCTCCCTGCTCAGCTCCATTCTGATGCATCCACTTGTAGACAACAAGATGTATGTCTTTGTTTTCCTCATCCATCTGGCATCAAAACTGGATGGCTCCAATATTGTTCACCAGATTTTACACCAGTAACATTAGGTTGAGGTTGTGAGGGGCCGTAACATAGTGTAAACAGAGAGCTCTCTTTAATGGATTAGCAGAATGGGAGCAGAGTTGCTCCACGCCAATGGTCCCGCCTACAACTTGGAGGCAAATTTCTAATGAACTGCCACTCTTCTATATCCTAAAACCACATAATTATAAATGAAAGACCACTGGGAGTGCTTTTAAGATAGCTTAAAACATTATCGGAGTGGAACTATGAGCAAGAGCTTTAGTCCTGGCCCATAGTTTCACAAACTTGATTTGATATGTGGAACAGGGCCAGCTCTTGGTCCTACGGACAATGTAAATATTAACAGCCAAAAGATGAAGGTTCATCATGCCCCATTTTTGTGCCACTAAACAGAGAGTAAGAGAGAAACAGACCTGGAAACAGCTGCTCTTTAAAAGTGATCCTCAGGAGCTTGTAACGATAACAAGAGAACAATTATAGACACAAAGGCTGCATGCAAGACCTTCATGACTTTTTTTTTTTAAGCTGTAATGCACCACCCTCAGTATATTTGACCAACAAGTGGGGCAATCAGCACATAAGTACTCTTGGAAAAGTTCACACTCAATCCAAACCAAACAAGCAGACAAACAGAGTTTTCTAGTGTGTAAATATGTCATGTTTAAACACACGTTAATCCTAATGAAATGTTATGTGATTTTTATTTTTCTTTAGACACGCAATTTTCTGCTGTTCATTGAGAATCCTGATAAATTGGGCTTTATTCCTCGTTGTAAAATTGGTTGCCTATAAAAATCACAAAACAATCGTGCTTGCATACATTTTTGCAAACACATCCACACAAAAGGCAACATTTGCTTTTTGTAAATATCAGGCTTGCAAGATATGTCTAATGAGGGAATTCATTTTGGCTGAATTCATTTAATGCAGCAGAAACACTTTAATAGAATTCAGCTGAAAGAGAACATGGAAAATTGCAACAACACTGCAGATTATGCAAGCCCTATGTATGTGCATAAATGCAAACACATCAATAAATGTATGAATGCCAATTAGTTCAAAATTTGAACCTTTACATGAAAATACAACTTAATTTATTTCCTAATCTTCCAGCTGCAGAGATTTAATAGAATACTCAGGGGAAAAAACCCTGCGGTGACTCGGACACATTTCGAAAAAGGAGATGTAAATGCATGCATCAACTCCAAGAGTTGCACATTGCTCATGTGGCTTTCAAAACTTGCAGTCTGGATTGAAAGATTTTCAATCAGTAACTTCAGCTCAAAAGGAATCACCTGTCACCTCCACTCCTCAGCGTCCCAGCTATGCTCTACTTTAAAATCAACGAGTTCCGGCTCTGAACCATCAGTGCTGTTTTGAAGATTATGAAGCGAAACTGCAGAATAGATAGTCAGCATTTTTTTTAGCAATGTAGATGTCTTTAATTCAAAATCCACATACAGTTGCTTCAAAAGAGATTCTGAAATAGTTTTGCACAAATGTTTTCCAAAGATCTCAAGGTTTCAGTATCAAAAGTGTTGATTCCTCACATATTCATCGCCCTAATGCTCTGCGTTGACTCTGTGCCATCCCTCCCTGTCAGCTCTGTACTGCTTGACTCTTACTGGGTGACTTGTTCCTCTGCTAAAAGGCAATGTGAACAGATGACAGGAGGTTAGGTGAAAAGGACATCTGAACAGAAACGAAGGGCAATAATGCAGAGTGAGGCAAAAAATATAATAATAATACAATGCACATTTTTAAAATGAATTTAATATTAAAATTTAAAAACATTATTTAATTTTCAATTTTTAAATTAAAGTAAATAAATAAATCACTTCAACACAACATTTTATTACTATGTGCCACTGATGGAGCCACTTTTGGTTAGAGGATTTTTAAGAAAAACTATTTTTAAAAACCTACTCCGATGAAAACTCCATTTTTGTGTGTGTGTTTTTAAAATGTTCTTGAGGCATTTTCTCATGGTGGAGAAAATGCATATAGAAAATTAAGATTAAAATGCATTTCTGTGTATTTCTTTATTAAAATCATTGTGAATAAGGAGCAGACAAAAATATGTCCTTGCAAAAGCCTTCTAGGTGTGAATTATGACCTGTTACAGCCCGCCCCCTCCATTCTGATGCATCCACTTGGAGACGTCTAGGTCCATGTAAGTCTTTTGTTTTCCTCATCTGAGCTGAAATCTGGCTTAAAACTGTACGGCTGGACAGCTCCAATATTGTTAACTATTTTTGTTGCACCAGTAATGTTAGGTTTGGATTGTGAGGGGCTGTAAACTAGCAGTAGAACAGGTAAACGGATGGATTGGAAATGGGGGAGGGCTTACTCTCTAGACCAACTGAACTACAGTCCTAGAAAATGAAAGTTTTTTTTTTTTATTAAAAAAATGCATAATCCTGATTTAAAGACCACTGGGAACACTTTTAAAATAGACCAAAAGATGATAAGAGATGGACTTAGTAGAGATGCCATGACTCAACTTCAAGACTAGTCAGTACATAAGAAAAAAGAGGGGAAAAAAAACATCTCAAATGTTGTTCCCCTAAATTATCTTGGAAAACAGAGTGAAAGATAACTGACAAGATAGAACAATTTCCAATTATTGCATAGCTGGGTTACATTATTAGACTCCCAGACAGTGGGCCTTAGGCTCTGCACTGCATCCCAAATGCCCAATTTAGCCAGAGGAGATTCTTGAAACCCAAAAGCCATTCATTTACTACAAAATACCCTGGAGTGTTTCAGCATAAGACTCTGACAGGGTTTAATCATGGGACACTGAACAAAAGATGACAAATATTTATTGTGGGAGAATGATCAGAGAAGACAGCTTTCACTAGTGCAGATCCTCTCCCTTTTTACAAAAAAATAGTTTTTTCCTCTTCTGTGAATCTTTTTGGTTTTGGTGGTCAATTGGAGGTCAGATATTCCTGCTTTGAAGGAAGGGGTTGTGTTTTTGCAGTCTAAAGATACACCTGATTGATTAAATCTACACAAAAACAGGACATCAGTAGGAGTCACCGGTGAAAATTGCTGTGGAAATCTAGAAAAATCAGCTCATCTATGTGTTCTAAAAAAATGCAGGATTATTGTACAAATGTTTTTTCCCTCGTCCTTTGTTGTGGAAATGAGATGCAAGGATGGTCATTAGTGGATGGTAATGAGGTGAAGGAGACAAACAACCTAAGCCCTGTTGGTTTTTCTATTATTAATAATTAATTTGTGATTAAGTGGCTAATTGGAGTTTAAAGGTCATTGTCAGCTAGAATGCCATGAATCTTAGGAGACAGGAGGGAAGAAGTGAGGGGGGGGTGGCGGGTGACAGAGTCCAGGATCCTGTTGACAATGATCCCAGGTGCTTTCCTTTTGCTGTCAGTTCTCCCCTTTCTTGAGATATCCTCCCCAGGCGACGTTGCCTTTGTGTGCTGAGGACAGCACTTCAGTAGGAACAGCACCTGTGCATCTGCCCTTTTGGCATTGAGAGTATGAAGTGGCACTTTCATTGAAACAGAGAAGGGGCCAAGAAAATGTGGAAGGTGATGTCTATGACACGCATAGTTTCTCTTTATGTTATCGGAAAATTAAAGGAGCCGGGATGTCATTGGATTTCGCATGCCCTCACAATCACAGGGATGGCCTTGGGTAGAATACCTCGCGATTGCAAGGTCTCCTGACTCCTAGCACACAAATACCATGACATGAAAACATCAGCAAAATCAATCTAGAGTTTGCAGCTTTAAAGATGCTCCCAGGTAGAAATACTGCATGGTGTGGCGAGACAGATTTAAAAAAACAACCAGCAGGTAATCTGATGAAGACAGGGCACATCTATCACCTTTACCTTTTAAGGCCCCTGTCCCTATGGCTCCCACTCACCTTTTGCTCTGCAGCTCCTCCAGTTTTGGCGTTAATGAGACAAGCTCTTGTCACAATCCCATCTGAGCTTGGTGCGTGTAATATCTCACGCGTCCGTGTTCCGGCCACTGCTATCTGTTCTTAGACGTCTGACATGGTTCCGGCTAATTTTGAGGGAACACGGTAATTGGGCCAGCCTAATGGAATCACATGACAGTTTAGTTTGGCAATTTAATATGGCAACTACAGAGCCATTTAGAAACCACATGAGCCACTCAAACCAAAGTAGAGGGATGGATCTAATTTTGTTTAGATTTGCAATAACTAATTTTGGAAAATGTGATTTATAATGGGGTATCTTTGTGTTCAAATATGTCTCAGAAGCACCAGAACCTACCTTGTGGCATATTTATAGAACAAAACAATAAGATACAGCTATTTCGATATGTATAGGGCTGCACGGTGGCACAGTGGTTAGCTCTTGCCTCACAGCAAGAAGGCCCCCAGTTCAAGTCCCAGCTGGGGATCTGAACCATAACATCAATGGGGGACCTTTCTGTGTGGAGTTTGCATGTTCTCCTCAAGCAAGCATGGTTCTCTCCGGGGTCTCCGGCTTCCTCCCACCGTCCAAAAACATGCTTCATAGGTTAATTGGCAACTCTAAATTGTCCATAGGTGTGAATGGGTGTGTGGTTGTGACCCTGCAACAGACTGGGGACCTGTTCAACGCGTCCCCTGCCTTTGCCCATAAGTGGCCGGGATAGTCTCCGGCAGGCCCGTGACCCCGAAAGGGAACAAATGAAAGAAGATGAATGACTGAATATTTCAATTAAAAAGTTTAAATACCCACTTCGATGAAAAGCGTGAATTTTGTGTTTTTTCCGATGGGGGACACATATTAAGCAAATTAAACACAAAATTACTTTTCTGAGTATTTTTTTTATTCAAATTGTTTAAATCAGGAGCAAACTAAAAGGCTGTTTGAAGAAGAGCTTATTTTTGACTTTGTAAATACGCTGGGCGGGTCACAATCTCTCTACTCTGAGTTATCAGCAGTGGGGAGGGAAAGGGGGTGGAGGAGTTGTTCTGCTCTAACAGTTCCACCCACAACTCAGAAGGGAAATTCTAATGAACTACTGCCATGCTGCAGAAACTATGTCATAGAAAACAAGAGTTGTTTTTCATTTTGGCTAATTAAGAACACTCGGAACATTTTTAAAATAGCTCAAAAATTAATCAGAGTGGGCCTTAAAATAGGATTTTCCAGAGTGACAGTGCAGATCAGTAAATTGGACGGCTTGTATTGCAAGGTTTTCATCATACAGATGTCATTATACTGATTAGTAAAAAATGTCTTAGGATGGTCTTCATCTCAGTCCCTTAAACCAGCCTGGTCTTGTTTTGACCTCAGGAGAGAGAAATGAGATTAGACACGACCAATTTCATTTTATCACCTATTTTTGATTTCTGTCAACAACGAAAAAATAGAAGTCCTGCTGTGCTTGCAGCTTCCCTCGTCAAATTAAATCTAATTTTTGGTCAGAACACCCCCCCCCCCACACACACACACACACAGCCCCTCCCACACACTACATTTAAGTGTTCTGAATGAGACCAAAGTCCTTGACATTTTTCTGTTTTCCCTTTCTAAAAACACTGCTGCCCTGCCGTGGCCCTCACTTATGAAACGCATTCAAGCCATTACAAGCTTGCATCATTTAAAAAAAAAATAATTGGGAGGTTCACAATAGAGGTGCAAGGTGCTGTTTTGTGTGGCAGAGATAAGCTTTTAATTATTCAAGTATTTCAGGGAAGAGCATGAAGTCTATGCTGCTTTCAGCCGGTGAATTGTGACACATGGCGTGTGTTTACAATATCTCAGCACTGTGCTCCATTGCCTCTTGAGCCTCCTTAACTGATGTTGCTGTGCAGTTTTCTTCTCGTACTTGTTTATTTATTTGTGGGCGATAGGTGTTGTCGGGAAGAGTCTGCATCTGGAGGAACAGACGGCGGAACGGCGAAATCTGGAGCAGGTTTCTATAAAATCGAATCGCCTTGATCCTCCTGGATTTTGGCTGCTTATTCTAATGTCATTTTTTTGATTTGCTCAGGATTTAATCCTGGTGGATCATTTTAGCACAGAAAGCGCTCTTTCATCTTACTGTTACTGACCGTCATTTTAGGGAAAACAGAAGGGAAAAAAATATGCCACTTTAAATGCAGCTTGAATGAACAAACGCGCTGGTTCTGTTTTCTTTTTATGAGGTGAAGGAAGGTTATTTTTCCTTTTTTGTTGCAAAGTTGGAGAGCTTTAAGCAATTTTTATGAGGTTTCTTTCCATCTGCTTTGGTTGGCAAAGGGCATGAGGAAATACAAAGCGGCAACCTAGTTCGCCTAAAGTAAAATACAGGAGAAAATAAGAAAAGGAGGGGGAAATGGGCCAGGCTACTAGTCACCACCATGTATTTTTTGCCTCATGGATGCTGCTCTCAGTGACACACCGCTCAATTCCCATGGGTGAGCAGGAACACAGGGATGCCACGGGAATGACAGGGAACACTGCCACAGTTCTGCCCCAATACCCAAGAATAAGATCACTGTCTAAACCATGTGTGCACTTCTGACAGCTCCAACTCTTACTTAAACTGCAAGCATCTTTATTCCCCGGACGGCTTGGAACAGCCTAAGTTTGCCCCCCAGCATTCACACTAATACGTCTCCTGTCCCCTAGCAGAGTCCTTCCCGACGTGAAAGTGTGTTTTATAAATGGAATGCAATCTGGAGGATAAATATAGCAGATCTCAACAGCTGCCAGCTCTCCAGTAAAATAATAAACAATAATTGTTGACAGAAAACTGGCTTGTTTTATCACTGAACTGGGGTTACTTAAGATTTATGAACTGCCAAGGTGGCAACAATTGAATGTATGGGCGATTGATGGTGTTTGGCTCCAATATTCCTCTGGCTGGAGCGTGGACTCAGCAGATTTTTCCCTGTCTTCAAAAGAGCAGCTTTGTGAATGATTTAAAAGTGCACAATAACTGCCCAGAAATGACAGCAATTGGTGTGTGAAGCTCATTTACAATGTCTCTATTCCCATAAGTGTTATGTGTTCAGGCCATAAGAAGAGTTGGTCCCTCCTCTATGTGTGTGTCTGCTAATTCACAACAACACCAAAGTAAAACCCTCTCATTACTCAAACATACTTGACTAAGAGACAACAAACATGCATTTAAGTCCCAGTCTGATCATCTTTTTATCTATCTTAGCAACATTTCAAGTGGTCTTTTAATTATGATCATGCGCTTTTTAACCAAAGTAAAAAAAAAAAAAGTGCAGAGCAATCCCCTCCTCATTTCCCATCATCTCTTTGTTTACACGCCCTTGCGCTAGCTTACAGCCCATCTCACCCCTAATATAAAATTAGCGGTGCAACAAAATGGCGAGCAATATTGGAGCTATTCAGCTGTATAATTCTGAGCCAGATGCCAACGTGAAAATTGGAAAACGACGACATACATGTATCTATTTACCCTCCAATTGTAGCACCTACCGCATTTTTATTTTCATCTACTCCTAATTCACATTAATTTGAACAAAGAAATGCTCGGAGATGCAGTTTTAAGCTTAATTTCCCTTATCTATCATGAGAAAAATGATAAAGGAACATGCTAAAAACACCAAAAAGTTTTATTTTCATTGGAGTGGATCTGAAAAGAGAAGGTGGCATGAACGCATATTGTTGTTAATATAAAGATTTTGTTTAGTGGTCTAGGGTCTACAGGAGCAGAAGGAGGCAGCGGATGTCATTACTGTGACTGAGAAATGCAGGGCCACAGAGAGATAGGGTGAGTGCAAGGACAGGAATTAGGCTCTGTCAGAGCTCTAATGGAAGAAGCTGGTTTCCCACATCAGGGCTTCTCTCAAGTGATGGATTGGGAGGTTAACAGTCGCTACGAGTTAAGAAGCCCAGTGCAGAGCACTCTCTGGAGCCACTTCCAGACAAAGCCCTTTTACAGCCACCCAATTCGAGACTTGAAACAAACTACAATAAAGGTGTCTTTGTTTCAAAGCCTTAGCAGGTTTTATATTGGATCAATGTAAAATATATCCTGCATGTTATTACAAAAAATGATGGATTTGTCTTCTGGTTTTCTGATGGATGAATCGTTTTCATCAACACTATTTTTTTATATAGTTAAAGGTATTTAATTCCTGTGAACGTTAGGAACAAAATTGAAACAATGGACAAATAACATTACCTTGAATCCCTTAACAATTTAACAGCGCATCATACTTTGGTTGTATTATTTTTTTTAAAGGAAAACAATGGAAAAATGGAAATGATTCAATTTATTTTTTACTAAATTCAGAGCTCTGGTTTTAAATGTTTTTTAAACTTAATTTGGTGCAAAGATGATGAGAATTAGGGCTCCTGACTCAATACGTTTAAAGTTTGTGACTCTGTAATTGACACTAAAATTACAATTCCCACCAAAGGTATTTTGAAGAAGTGTTAGTAGTGGGTTGAAGTTGTAAGACAAACTCTATCATCAATTATACTCAAACAGTACAAACAAAGAGAGGCAGAAATAAAAGAATGTCAAGGTCATAAAAAGACAGAAGAAAGAGCAGGGAGGATGAAGAGGAGTGAAATCAAGAATTCAATGAATTGGAATTTATTTTAGTCGGTTTGTTGTCACATTGACCCAAAAAGCTAAATGAAAAAGACACATTTCCTTCCAGCTTAACTGATTTAAATGTTCTAGATTTAAGATACAGATAATAAAGTCACACAAAGCAGTGAATGTTTGATCGCAGAAATATAGATAAGGTCTTTGAATCTCTTTATTGACCTTCTTTTCTGTACACAAAAGGATATATTCATCTGATATTGCTACAATGGGACTGTATGTCTGTGGTCAATAGTGTCCCACAGCAGTTGTTGAATCTTTACACAGAGTATTGACAGCGTTAATGTTAAACATTGAGCGGTTACAACCTGCTGCAGTTCATGATTGGAGTAAGTTTAATGGGGGAAAAGGGTTCAGACATAAACTGTTTGAAACCTTCACATTTTTTCCTCTTTTCTGTAAAAAAAAAACTGTGTCTGTGAGCAAACGTAAAATGAAAAGATTTGTCTCTGAGTTGGATTAAGAAGACTGTGAATAAGCAGGTGAAAATCTCTAATAAAAAAGCAGAGATGCTTAGGGTTGTAGCTTTAAAGATGGTCACATCAAAGCAGAACAGAGCTTTCTGTTTCAGTCTTGACTTGGGCGAGTTATCTTCAGTTCCCTCTCTAAGTATAAAGGTGTTGATTCTGTGTTGACCACATGCAAATGGGGGTGTGGAGTGTCTGTCTGCGTTAGCTATAACAGAAAAGGTCCTGATCCAGAGTTAACTCTATCTCTGTCCTCTGTGATCGTGTCCAGCTGTCCACAGTTTTTCAGGAAATGAGATTTATAGAAAAAAGGAGATGCCGTACTGTTTCAGGATTGTGCAAGTCTGTGCTGAGAATTCCGACTTATGCTAGCAGATATTGCAAGAACATTATGTGAGCCTCATACTTTATTTATTTGTATACTGTAGTAGTGGTATATACAGAAGAAATACCTCAGAAAGAAATATCTTAAAAAGAAAAAAAGGTCTTTTAACAAAACGTATACACTAACTGTAAGAGACCTACTAAAATAAAATAAAAAAAATACAAAGAAATAGAAGTGAAATACTCTAAAAAGCAAAACTACGATTAAAAAAAGCTCAACCCTTTAACAACGAAAATGTAACCGATGACACCTAAATAACACATGCTCTTTGACTTACTGTAACTCTCCGATCAATGTGAATCAGCTGATTCTGACTCGAATAAAGGCAGCTTTGCTTATCAGTTTTGCACCGAATAACAGAGCTAAGTCTCTTTTCCATGCGATAGCTGATTTACGTTGATTGTATTGCACTTCACGACCTGTAAAGTGTTGCATATCAGTGCGAGGCTGCTTTTCTCCAATTCAGAATCCACCGGCATCGCATTAATTGTATGAACAATTGAAGAATTAAAGTACCGGTAGTTGAACGAATGTCAATACTGGAGCTAAAGCTCTGGGGTAAAAGGGTTAACAGTTTGTGTTATTATCTCAAGTTCAGTTTTATCCGCATAGTCCTACAACTGACCAACTGTTTTCTCATTGTATGCTTTTATTCCTACTTCTACTTTTCTTCTACTTTTCATCTTATTAGTCAATCATTTAATGCATTACTACGTTGTGTGTGTATGTATGCGTGTGTGTGTGTGGGGGGGGCATTGTAAGTGGTTTATATATATTTTTTCTTTTTTTGTGTGATGGGCTTTTGTCTTGCTTTTGTTTTTTAAAATTAGAAAATGTTTTTATGTAAGGCACTTTGAGTCACATTAGTTGGAAAATTGCTATACAAATACATTTTCATTGGATTTGATTTTTTAAAATAAGAGTTTCATGCTTTCAGTATGTCAGCAGACATCTAAAAAATGTTCCTCCATGTAAAGCCAAAATGTTAATGTAAGACATGAATAATTGACTAACAATCAATTTGAAACTCAACACAAAAGTTACCAATAGGGAGAAAAAAAAAGTATTATTTTACAAAAACAATCTTGAGCAGTTTCACTATAACACAATAAGCCAAAAGAGGAAAAACAATCATAACGCTGAAATTATAAACATTGGGATGCTAAGTTCATTTCAATTTAATGTATATAGTCTGATTTATATTCATATTTATATAGCTCCTGTATGGACTCACACTCATGTAACAGTTAGAAGAAGTTGCCCACGGAAAGGTTAAGAACGTTTGGAAGGAGCAACTGTCCTGGTCTGTTAGTCTACATGGAGCACTGTCTAAAGACGTGGCAGTGAGAAGAAGCAATGCTCCAATTTTGCTGGGCTCATCACAGCAGGCCTCACCACACACTGCACAGATTCGCCAGTGTCTGTCACTGAGCCGGTTTCTCCTCTTCACGGAGTTCCTCCGTTATGAAACCACGCGATCAGGGCACTATTATCCTGCTGATCAGAATAGCTCGTGGTGCCGTGTGGGAGCAGCTGGGCCAATCTGGCTGCAGGTGTACACACATGCCGATGCAGCGTGCACTGGTGCACACACGGGTCTCCTCTCACTCTGCCTCTGTTGGAGACGCATTATTATTGTTCCGCCAGTGTTTCTATGAGCTCTCTTCAGCCTCCCACCAGCAGGTGCAAGCACTTCTATGAAACTAAACAACTCCAGTTCTCACCCCCTGTGCACTACTCATCTACTCATCACAGCCCACACAGTCCTCCTTATGAATGTGATATCATCATGCACGAGACAAAAAACAATGTTTATGCTAGAAAGTTTTGTTTTCAGCTAAGTGTTGCATTAAATACGAGTTCCAGCTGGAAATGGATATCTCTTAGGAACAGTTCTTTTGTCTGATGACAAGCATTTTTGTTTGCACAAACTGACAAGTGCTGAAAAGCCTGACAGCTGTACTTTCACATTTACAAATTGTTACCTGAAATGTTTGTGCACATTTTGACAGCGCAACGGAAATCTCACCAGAGCAGTGTTGACAGTGGAGCGGAAGGGAGCAAATTCGCAGCGTTCTGCCATGCCACTAAAGTCAGTGTCACACCAGACAGTGTGTGTCTTTGTAGATTATTCTCAGAAAGGGTCCTTGATTATAGTTTGGTGTAGTCTCTGCCTTACAATCATATCAATGTCAAACAACAAGCAGACATTGTTTGACTTTTCTAAATACTTTTGTATTCTGTGCATTCCATTATCTGATCATTTGCTATAAGTTTGCTGCTAAAACAGAATTCACAGGCAGGTGAAGCCCTGCAGATGCTGCTTAAAAGTGCACGTCCAGACATCATAAGCAATTCATTTTAAACAAGGGGCCACATAAGCTCAAAAATGTTATGGCTTTGTATTTATTTATTTATTTATTTAAGCTGAGCAATTATTTGTAGATTTAAAGATCCACTTCAATGAAAACTGTATTTTCTGGTGTTTTTAATACATTCCTGTAGCATTTTCTCATGATGGAGGAACTATATAAAGATTTTAAGATTAAAACACATGGATGATGGGAAATGAGGGCAGGCTCACAGTCATGACAAGAACTCAGAGGTGAATACCTTATGAACTCCTGATACTTTTCAGAAACTATGTCCTAGGAAACAACACAGTTTTTTTAAATTTGCCAAAAAACGCCATAAACACAAGACCACTGGGAAAGCCTTTACAATAGATCAAAAGATAATTGGAGTGGGACTTATTTTTAACAAAAATCAAAAGTTTCTTTTTCAGTTTTAAATAGTCTTTGCTACTGTTCGTGGTTGCTGCCAGTACGCTTTATTCATTCCTTTCTTGCCTCCTGTTTTGCCATGCAACAAGTTTGTAACATCTGTCCAGGCTGAGTGTGATTTGCAGCCAGGTCTGCTCTGACAGCTGCAGCCAGCTCCCATCACGCTGTGTACAATCTCACCATCTCCGCCAGCCTTTCATTAAACAGTTTTTCTAGGATTTGTAGTTTAAAAATGAAGTAGAACTCCCGGTGGATGTTGTTCTAACATAAAAGGTGTGACCCCTCAGCACCAGTCCAGTGACCCCACTTTTAAGTTGGGCTTGCCTTTGCAGCTCTGTGGAATGCTTGTGAGACTTGGATAATCTACAGTTGCAATAATAATAATAATAATAATAATAGGAGAAGCAGGTGAAAAAGGGATTGTCAGCATGAATAACTACTGTATTTTTTGGAGTATAAGTTGCCGTTTTTAGCATATAGGGGTGCTACTGATACTCAGGAGTGACTTATGTAGCCCAGTCCAAACTTTCAAAAACTAGACTAAGCTACTAAAATAAGTTATTTAGGTTAAACATACTTTCATATTTTTAAAATATAAATAGGTACAATTTGTGCAAAACTTTTTATGGCCACTTGTAGGGTGTTGTCAAAAAAACTTATTTTAAGTTCAATTGGGAATCGAGTTTGTTTGGATTTGCATCTTATAACATTTTCTTTCACCCCACAGTCTCACCTATGTGTATCATTTGGTTAATTCTGGAATTTGATTTGTTATATTATCTGCCTGTATAATGATCCATCCAATCTGAAACAAGTGGGTGCTTTCTTAGAGGTAAGAAGCGGAGCTAAAGCTAAGCGGTTGGTTGCCACTGATTTTCTGAGGTCAACGCAGAGTGAACTTTTAATATTTTTAAACTGTAGAAACCATTGTAAGTAATGATTTGGTTGTATGTGGTTAAACTGCTCGTTTTGGCACCATTACTTCACTTATATTTGATTTTCTATAAACATGAATAGGCTCACTAATTTGTTATTTTCCCAGTAACAACCGGTTGCCTTTTAAATTCAAATTCAAATTAATTTTATTTATATAGCACCTTTCATGTAAAAAAAAAAAAACAGCTCAAGGTGCTGTTTATAAAAACAAACAAGAATGCAGAAAACACCAATACCTATTTTAAATAGTTTCTCACTAAACAACCACTTTAAGTGTGTTTTTTCAGTAACCGCTACAGACAGCAAAGCAGAAGAAGAAGCGCTGTCCAAAACAAACATGGAGGAGAATCTGATTGTTCTCCCCCTGAACTTTCTTGTTTTCATTTTCTCCTTGCTTGTACTAATGCGGAACAGCATGTCATCAAACTGGGTTGTAGAAAGACGGAAGTACCACTGAAAACACCATCAATCTGATGCAGCGCCTACAGTAGAAAGTAAAGTTATAAAAGGGCAAAGACTGAATTATCTCAGACATGGAGATGTATTTACTGTTGTTTTTGTAGAGCTCTTCCAAACACATAAACCTGATATCTCAACATCATCCGTGTCTTCTGTGTGTTGTAAATTGCATATTCCATCAATGCTTCCATGTAGCAATGAGGCTAAAAATTTGTCAATCGTCTTTCCATGTTCTGGGGTTTATTGTATTGTTTGGCTGACTACACAGTGGTTCCATTTGTTGTTTCATCATGCTACCATTGCAACATCATCCACACAGATATAAAAATGACAAGACAACAGACACACCAAGTGGCAGCACTTGAAACAGGACAGCACCAACACTGACGATTACATCTCACCGCAGCATTTCCTCTCCCCTTCTGGCAGCCACCGTGTGAATGGCTTCAGAATGAATAATTAATGTAAACTGGAACTGTTAGCAAGAGTGGCGAAATCACAAGGGCTCAGTCTAATTGGAGTTTTTTTTCCTCTCCCAACTCTTTACCTTGCTGCCAGCAGTAAGAAATTAAGAGCAGTGAGAACATAATGAGATGTGAAATGGGCTGGGGTCAGATGAAGTAGAACAACAAAATGGACTGATTTATTTGAGATAAAATTCAATTAGAGTTTAACTTTCTGCCTAGAGAAAAGTCTTGTCTGGGAAAAGTATACAGATGCCAAATTAAAAGTCAAACTACTTTAATTGTACAAACTCTATTGGTATGGTGGCTGAAGTGTGCTCTAAGGTGTAGGCGGAGTCCACCACCTACAAAAATCTTTTTAATTAAAGGCTTTGTAATATTAAAAGTTTAATTTTGACAAGTTTATGTAAGGATCCCTAATCATGAGGTCAAAAATAAAAGGCTGGCATTATTGTGAATTATGTCACTAAAAGGGGAATATTAGAGAGCCGAGACCATTAATACTAAAATTATGCTCTGTGCTGTAACTCCATAGCTGTCTTACACACATCCACTTATGCTCAGACTAAGGATTTTTCTTTTTTGTCCAGTGCTGTTTGATTCCTATCCTCTCTGTCATTTTATTGGCCTTCTTGCTTGGTGAAGATTTATTTTTCTCTCTTCACCCTAAATTATTCAAAAGTGTTTTGATTCTCGGTAAGGTTTGTGAATCTGGGGCTGCGGCGCTCAGCTGAGCAGTCCCTGTTGCTTGTTTTCCTGTCTTCACAATGTGTTTTTTTACTTGGTTTACAAGACAAATTCAACAATTTTGCACAAAATCTCACAGTCAAGGGGGAAAAAGGGGTTTGAAAATTATATTTATATATATAAATATATAGATATAGGTAAATAAAAATTCTCACTTGCTTTTATTTACATGGAAAATTGTGATTCACTTAAATCTGTATTCAGGTCAAGCTCTGTTCAGGGAGGGGAAAAAAGAGAGGGATATTTTTCTATCCCATCATGCAATTGCAGCAGGATCCAAATTGGCACAGAGGGCTGGGCAGTTTCTCCAGGGATAACCATCCTGTATCCTTGCCTGACACCCCATGAGGGAAACCTGCCTGGAACAGTCTTTCACCACAACATGCAAGCATAACAAACAAACACAACGAAGAACCCAAAAGGCTAATATGTTCCTCCACACTCAGCTGACTTGCACCAATTGTCAATAATCTTTCCTCTTGAGATGTTTTGTGCTCCTACAAATTCTATTAGATGCCAAACTAGAAGACCCAATGCCCAGAATAGTTGCCCCCGAAAAGCGTATTGAAAAAAAAAACAGCTGCTGGCGGATGAAAAATTCATACGGTGTTACCATACATCTGAGTATCCCTGCCTCATCACCTTCCTCCGTCTCTATTTCTCTCCTCCTCTCTTTCTGGATGATGCACAAATGACAAACCAGACATTTGTGCGCATCTGTCTGTAGCCCTTTTGTCTCTGGGAGAATATTAATAAAGTCCGCTGTCTGAGGCAGATCAAACTATTCAGTACAAAGAGGGATCTTTATCCAAGTCCACGAGCACTGGGTTGTAGGGATTTTAATATGACACTGGCTGGATGTACACTGTAATAGGCCAGTGCTGAAAACATGAGAGTGATCCTCTGAGAGTACAATAGACAAAGATATAGAGAAATGGGGGGAAAGGGGGGTGGGGGGGTGGGACACGGATGACTAAATAAGCTCCTTCTATAGCTAAAAGCATGTCTAGTTTTAGCTGAGTGACTGCGTTTGAAGCTTTATTTCTGCCTGGTGCTCACACACACAGCTACTTCCTAGTGTATCTCTTTCCCTGTTAATCTGGTAAACCTTTAAACTTACTCACAGTTTGCTCAGTGTTCAGCATTTAATTATGTCAATAATGTGGTTCTTGGCAGAACTTCAAGAAGAAGTGCACAGCTAAAGTAGCTTTTTAACACCTTGTCATCACCCAGCAAACTGCTTTATGGAATTACTGGTACTGGGGTGGAGGACAGAAAGAAATTGTAATGCGCCAGAATGATTATGCTGTACTTATAGTACTCCAAAGCAGATGGCTGAATTTTAAATATGAAGGCATAATGAAGCTTCATGAAAACTGTGTAGAAAAACCCTTTAGATGGCCAATTCATTTGTTCATTTCCATTTAATTCCAAACCTGTACTTATTTATTTTTCCTTCAAAGACCCACCCCACTGAAAATCATGTTTTATAACATGTCATTGAAGCATTTACCTTATGAAGGACATAAAGAAAATTAGGATTAAAATGGATTTCTAAGTAATAACTCAATCAAACCAGGAGCAGACGAAAAACTGTCATTTAAAAAGCTGGTAAGTGTTATGTAAAATTTACAATTAGTGGTCCACAAAGTCCCTACTCGATCCGCTCCATTGTGATATTTCCACTTGAGTACAAATAGATCCATGTACGTCTTCATGAGCCGGCATCTGGCTCAAAACAGTATGGCTAGATAGCTCCACCATTGTTGCCCCAGTAATGCTAAGTTGGGGTTGTTAGGGGCTTTACGCTTGCAGGATGGGGAATGAAGGCAGACACGCACTAACTAATTCAGTTTCTTTGGAGCCTGTACAATCTCCACAAACTCAGTTCTGGTTCAGGTCCCCCAGCCGGGACTTTGAACTGGTGGCCCTCTTGCTTGCTGTGAGGTAAGAGCGCTAACCACTGCACCACCGTGCAGATCTCTGTGGGCACATAAAATGTAACCATCTGCAGAGTCATTTCACCTATTTCTACAGATAGTACCTGTTATAGAAGTGTACGGTATTGGAGTTTTTATGTGCCTAATAGTTCACTTTGATTACAGTGATAAAAATAATATAATAAGTGGAAACGAGTCGAAAAAGTAGCCGACGTAATAGCAAAGAGTGGAAAGAGGCTAGTGGAAAGTAGAGTACAGTAGAACTCCAACTGGCTTTGTCAGCACCAACAAAGCTGATGAGTTGTCCAGAAGGTGCTCAGACACACCTTTTTTATTAGCTTTTCACATAGCATTGAAAAACTGTACCATTTGTGTAGAGAGCATATCATTCCCAAGTCACTTCTCCTCAGATTGATTGGTGAGGTTGACTAAGGAGATACAGCCAAATCTTACTTCATGCTTGCATTCTTAATTTCTCATCATATACTTCATGCACTGAAATATAAATTGAAAGGGCAAATAAAAAATGGAAACTGATTAAGTTCACATTAAACTTATTCATATGGAGTGCATTTCCTTAGATATTCAGCTTTTTTTTTTCCGCAAAGGCAAAATGGGTTCACCTCAGAAAGAAGGTCTCAATTGACTTGTTATTGGACTCTGGTCCAGGTCATTTGACTGTAAATGCATACTGACTGTCCTTGACCAAAAAGTGGGGGAAAAAGAGGGAAAAATAAATGTTATTTCTGCAAAGAAAAAAATAGAATTAATGTGAATTCAATGACCCTCATCATTCACCACCACCCACTGAGCCCTTCCAGCCCTGCTTAGCCCTGTTGAACTCTGCTGGGACATCAGAAAGCTGTATCCTTCTCTGCAGCTCTCTGATGTGGACTCCCTGACCTTTTGTGTCAAATTGGCCATCAGAGTAGAGGTGAAAAGTCACAGAAACAATTACATGTTTTGCTTGTCGAGGGCTGATGAAAATGTGTATTAATTTTGAGCTGATGTCCCAGACTAATTTTTGCAATTTCCTTGGGAACTAGTCCTTTCAGAAACCCCTGCCCACATGGTTGGGGATGGTCAATCGATTAGTCTGGTTCATTTTGAAATAAATAGTTTATTGTTATGATTAAAACATGGTCTGCACAATTTGAGTGCTCTGGCCATCATCAAACAGCCTATAGCACAAATCTGAATAGTTATGAATCACTGAAAAGTTTTAAATCTTTAAGTGGGTAAAGGTGGTGTAATAAGGAGTGCAGCCAATTGGCCACCTCCAAGGTCCGGCAGGTACTCTGTGTCTTCCTATTTTTTACCCTAATCAGAACCTGTTTACTAAAGGAGTTCCTGCATGTTTTTCCTGGTGTTCTGGTTCCACCATAGAGTGAAGTGTCTGAAAACAAAATGAACCAAATGAAGGAATGAAAGCTTCCATCATTCCTGCCCATTTGATCTACAAAATGTTCCAAGAGTGAAAACAACCTAAGCCTAATAATTTGTCTGAATTTGGTTAGATTGTAATTAACCCTGGACGAATAATTAAATTATATGCAGTTTGAATCTATAGCAAATTTACCAGGAAAAAAAAGATTTACATTATAGATATTAAGTAACTTAGTATTGACTGTACACTCCATTTTATCTCAGAAGGGAACTAAATTAAATAATTCAGATTTTTCCAAATTAGGTCAAGATTGAAACACTGGTAGTGAATTGATGTAATCAAGGTTGTGGGATTTGGCCCTGCGATGGTGTGGTGAGCTATTCATGTTAGATTCCACATTTACCCTACAGTAGCTGATACAGTCTCCAGCAACCCCCATGACCTTGCAAAGGACTAAACGGAAATAGATGATTGACAGGTGGATAGAAAGATGGTCAAATGGAGGTTGTGGAATTAAGAATTTCAGAGGGGAGGTGGATATTGAATAAGGTCTTTCAACTCCACACTGGATAGACGAGCGGATGGAGTGGAAACAAGAGATACTGAAGATGTTCTCAGAAGACTGAGTAGAACTGAAAGAGATTGGAAAAGTATGGAGGTGTCGAGTTGTGAAAAGCTTTAAAGGTGAGGAGAAGAATCTTGAAATCAATTTTAAAATGGAGGGGAGCTGGTGGAGCTGCTTGAAGAGATGTTTTCAGTGGAGGCGGTTGGAGAAATATTCTGGGCTGCACAATTCAGGACCTGCTAAAGCTTGGGAAGGCACATGTGGAAGACTCAAGTGAGGGGAGTTATAATAATCATTACGGTATGTAACCAATGCATGAACCAGAATAGCTAGTATAAGTCTAAGAAATGGTTGAGGGCAGTTAATATTTCATAAATATAAATAAACTATTTGATCCAATAGTTCATAGAGGGAATGCTGTTTACATTTAAATAAATAAATAAAAATGTGAATTTTAAGCTTCGACATTATTAAATGGCCTCACCTTTGACAATTTTATGTAGGAATTCTCTAACTTCCCGACTGAAGCTCATTTGTAATATGTGGGTGTCTTTTTGCACAACAAACGCATATGTTGTTGACATTTTTTCAACCTCTGTGGCTGAATTTTATATTCATATTCACGGTTAAATTCTTTTCAACTTAGTGACTTTGTTATATATTTACCGCAATTTTTGGCTAATTGCATCCCTTTTCCTTTTTAGTTCTTATATACAGGGGACCATTTTTCAAATTATGTGTATATTACTTTTTGCCACCTGCACCTAGGGGTTCGATCTGTTGCTATCTCATGTCCTCTTGTTGCAATGAGCCACTTCTCCAGCTCCCCTGTTGCAGTGATGGTGTCTATATTTGCACTGCTGGATGTCCGACGTTCTGTCCATCCTACTTTTTGTAGAGAGATGGATGCGGGTCTGAACACACACCAGAAGACCTGCCGCAATCCATCTTTCTTTATTCAAGCAATCACTGGGGGTGGTCTTCCCAAAGGTCTGATAGATTTTTGGCCTGATGCAAAGTAAGTGTGACAGGTAACAAGAAAGAAACTTGAACATCGGAGGACACAAGCAAACCAACAGAAAACAATAAACAAAAAACACATGCAAAAGAACTGAAGGAGAAGCACAAAAAAGGTGCCAAAAACTCAGATCCTTAAAGATATTTCTTAGTATAAATTTCTGTCATGAATCATATTTGTTTATTTAAGGATCCCCATTAGTCTTTACAAATGTAAAAAAGAATTCTCTCCTAAAAATATGAACATTATTATAAGAGCTTTGAAGAAAGATGACATTAATACATAGCATATGCATAGTCTTCATAGCTATTTAATCAAATTGGCTATGAAACCAATTGTTCACAAAATAGAAACCACATTTGATTCAAATATTAGCTTGTTCAATGCTTAATATGAGATACTCTGCAAAAACAACAGTGAGGATTACTGTGACGCTATACGTCACAGGGATTGTGAATATAAGCTTAATAAAGAGGTACTGTCGATATCATGGGACTATGCAGCCCAGACTGTCAAAGCCTAATGCTTCATTTCAATCAATGGATGTTAATAAAGCAGAGACAGACCGTCGGGGGGAAGGATTGCAAAATGAATATGAGATTACAGGCTGTTGAAGTAGCAGCAGTACAATAAGAAACGGGTTGTGTAATGATAAACCTTTGATAGGGCTATTGTAGAATTAACTGCAGCTGCTTGTGCTGTTGCTCTTAATGTTGTAGCGGCGAAGCTTGACAATGAGCTTTGATGAGGGTTCCTGGTTTTAGCTTTCACCTGTCATCAAACACTTCATTACTGCTCTTGTTGCCTGTGGCTCGATGCTCGAAATGATAATCAACTGGGTTTCTTAAGGCACTGGCTGAAGTCTTAAAAACACCAACTGTCTGCGGCATGTTAACACAAAAACAATGTATTTTTCTGATTGCACCTAGTAGCATAGCATATGGAGCCAAATTAAAGAGGACCGGTTAAATCAGAAATCTGCAATACAGACTGAAGTGGTTTCTTCTCCCTAGAGCATGCCTCCAGGGCTGGTTGTATCTGCTGCGAATCGGTCTGTGATCTCCTTCGGTTCAGACAAACTATTGTTCAGTTTGTCAGATGAGTGGGGCTAAATGTAGGTGGATTGATATGGGGCTGATGCTGGAGAGCGAGTTTAAGGCAGACGCACAGGGGCTGATGCTGAGCTGTCATTACTTAAAATGACATGTATTGTACTGCACTGTCAAATGATACTGTTTTGCTTTTTAGCTCTCTATTTTTGGTCATAATACAAGCTTTCATCTACAGATCACCGCCGTGCACTCAACTTATCTCTCTCCTTTGCAACTCCCCCTCCTAGCTCCTCTTCTTGTTTGTTTCCAGCACTATCATCCACTGCGGTTTGGAGAGTTGGGAAAACATGGTTTGAATGCTTTTATGATGACTGACTAAACATCACATATCCAGAAAAAGAATCTATGATTTGAGGAATTTACTGCACAGATCCCCGCCCCATTTTAGCAGCTTCTGTGTGTACATGCAATTAAGTTTTAATGTACATATTTTTCCCTTGGTGTTTTCATTCTTCTCTTCCTTTAGCATAAAGGTTTCTAAATACCAACATGACCCTTTGCATTCACAGTTGCTCGTGCACACACAGATCAACTGTTGAGAATGATAAATGAGGTCTTTATGCTGTGATGCCACCTGTGTCACCGTTGCACGTTTGCTCTCTTGCAAATGTATTCCTTCCTAGAACAGACTGTAATCAAAAACAATGCCACCGCCGGTGTCATCAACGCAGAGTTAACAGGAGGTAAATGCAGTTTAGCATCCAATTCTTTTATGGTTGTGAAAGGCAGTCATGACAGAAAAGGCCACATGCAGAATATATTATACCACCTATGTAGAAGTGCTGACAGAAGGCAGGTAGAAGTCCTTGTCATAACTAATATCTGTCACTGTTGCATATTTTGGAGGCAGCAGAGAAATATGTCTGCTGTCACTTGGTTTTGTTTATGGCATGAATGCCAAGAACAACAATTTTAGAGACTGAATGTGTTATTTATCATTTTACAAATGAGTGATCCAATGTTGAAAAAAGAAAATATCTATTTTATCTCCTTTTTTGTGCTTTTTCTGTGTGAAACGACACTGTGTGAGACGATGGTAGAGAAAAGGGAGCAGGAGTTGCGCTGTTAACTGACATCTGAAGGTTCCCCAGAGGTCTGCTTAATGGCAATCTGGAGATCACACTGAAAAATTAATTTGGCGTTGCCATAATTGAATCCTCCAGTTTTGTTTAGATCTGGTCAGCTATTTTTATGCAGTTTTACAGATATCGGTTTTAGATTACTTAACTACGTTGGTCCTGGAGTAGCTGTAGCTGCAATTGTTGCCAATATGTCACATGATCAGGGGGGATTTGATGTAGTGCACCTGTTCACCTGCATGTTGGGTCTTTTGTGGTGCTTTTTTGTATGGAGAAGGTGGGCAGGTGTTTTGTTGACCGCCTCATTTAATTCATAAAATAATTTGTTACGTAATTATTATGCTCCAGAATAAACACACACTTTGTTGGCCAAGGAGTACTTTGCTTACTTTAGCACATTTGAAAAAACTGACCTGCCTCTGCATTTCCGGTGTCTGGTCAAACATTAAAGTTGCTTCATTAGCATTTCATTTCGATTTCTGAAAATTATTTTTGTTTTCAGGTGTGTGTATTTTTTTTTTAATTATTTTTTTAAGGTATGTACCATGGACCATCTCTTGTGATGATGGCTCTGGTCAATTATTTTCACCTCAAATAATTTTCAATTAAGTGATGCTGGATATCCTCCATACTAAAAATAAAAATGTTAGTAATATCCGAACATTGTCAATAATCAAACGTCATCATCCAATCAGCGACTACCCATAGTACCTACCTCTTCCAGTTTCTTATTGTTTTTTTTGAGTTTTTGTGCTTGTAAGATTTTCGTGTGTTTAAGTGTCTGGAAATGTGTTTTAATTTTTAAAATGTAATGCTTTCTGTCCTGGGACAGATTGGCAACCTGTCCAGGGTGCCACTGCCTTCGCCCGTAAGTGGCCGGGATAGGCTCCGGCAGCCCTGTGACCCCGTAAGGGACAAAACGGAAGAAGATGAATGAATGAATGAATGAATGAATGAATGAATGAATGAATGAATGAATGAATGAATGAATGAATGAATGAATGAATGAATCAATGAATGAATGAATGAACGAATCAATGAATGTTTTCTGTATCATTTATTTTTTTTTTGCTTTTTTTTGCTTTTATTGTCGTTGTGATCTTTAATGTGTTTTTGCGTTGAGTAACTCGGTGTGATTGGACTTCAGGGCCACCGTATTCAAGGACCATCTACTTTTACTTATAAAAATGAAAATGAGTAGTCCTTGAATTGCAATCTCACCCACCCTCACAGACAATCACTCTTCTTTTAGTAAATAAGCTAAATTTAGAGGCTGCCCCCAGCGATGTGTGTGACTATACAGGAAAATTAACAAACCGTCCAAAGTGTTCATGCCTTACCCATTTCAGTGGAGAGGAAGCTCACTGAGGCTCTTTCTCTTTCTCTAGTTTACAGTGTGATCAGGCTTTAGCCCTGAATACAACATTCAAAATGTGTTTTGCTGGGAAGTGAGTCCTGCTCAAACCAAAGCACTCACATCTTAATTCTTTCTTTCTGACACCTTTGTTTTTTCTATCCCAGCAGTAATTATCTGTACATAACATTTAACTTTAACTACGAGCATAGTTTTACAGACATCAAGAGGAACGCTATGAGGTGACAACACATTGACAGTGTGCTGAGTCACTTCTTTTTATTAATTTGGGAAAACCCTTTTTTTAAATGCTCTTCACAAAAGAGGGGAAAAGGACAAGGTAAGGTTTGCAGAATAACTTTTCTTTTTCTGATCAACAGTAGTCAGAGGTATTTGATTATTTTTGAGTTGCAGTGAAAACCCTTTTTAAAAGAGCAAAAAGACAAAAAACACCCAACTCATTTCTTTGCTAGGTCATAGTCAAGGTTTAAGCATCTTCTTTGTGTTCTTCGCCACCATACTGACTAACCTCACGGAGAACTTTCTCCAAAAAAGACCCTTATTATAGTAAAAATGAATACATTTTTTGTTTTTTTCTTCATCTATTCAGTCATCCTTTGACTGCAATTTACAAACCAAAATAGGTATCACACCCAAGAGCCTGTCATTTGTCACACCGGAATTAAACCAGATGCCTAAAATAGACATTGCTGTGACACATTTGAAAACATATTTATAGGATTCAGATTAAAGCAAATAGCAAATAAGAAATAGGTTTCAGATGGTGTGACAACAAATTCCTAACTATGACTCGCCATTCAGATACCTCTTGATGCTAACTAGGATTAATCTCTTAACAGCTTACTCTAGTTTACTCTAGTTTAACTTGATAACTCAGGATCCCAGCATTCAAAAAGTGGATTCCAGCAGCAGTCGTGTGCAACCACAAACTGTGGATTATTTATAAAGAAAACTAGCATCAACTTGCATCATACTGGAGCTGTCTGAAATGTTCCACTTAGTTTTCTTAGCTGTGGGATTTGAGAGATCAAGTGCCCCCTAAAAGCAGAAGATCTGACATTGAGGGGCCAAACAAGAGCGAAAATGAGGCTGTCTGACGAATAAATAAGGTTGCCTGTTACCATGACAACTATCGTTAAGTGCAGTGTAGGTTGAAATTCTTTAAACTGAAACTCTCTTTTTTGTATTTTCTATATAAAATATACAATTAATTTTCTTTTTATAATTTGTAAATTATGTTGCAAAGACTTTCATTCAAAGAAACACGCAACTGCTGGTTGCATCATTTTTGAATGCATTTGAATTGAACAGACATTTAGGCTGTACAATATATAAAATTGCAGTTTACTTCTATATTTTAAATAACATTTTACTTGATAAGGTGTTTTGGTGCCAAGATGGCCAAAATGTTTTATTTGTGATATTTTACCAAGCAAAGATGAATAAAGCTAAAAAAATAAAATAAAATAGTTACAACAATATAAGGAAGGAAACTGTCTATGTTTGGGAAAGTTAAATAAAATTAGAAAATAGATAAGATAAATTAGTTTTCGCAAGACAACAAATGTGCAACGAAATTTAGAGTTTCTCAAAATTTGTGTATAGGGAGACTAAAAAAGCACATAAAAATAACTTCGTGAGTAAAACTAAACAAGAAATGTACCTTAGGATTTCTCCAAATGAGACTAATTTTATTTTTTTAAACAAAAATATTGGTTTACTGCATATCAATAATTGCCTTTCTATAATAAATTGAGCTTTTGTACAAAACTACAAAACAAATTAACACACTAAAATTCACTACATGAAACTTTTACTTTAAAAAAAGAAAAATGTTTTTTGCAATATGATCATTCTACAAGTAATGTCTTTTTACTTTACCAGAATAAGGTTCTGGCTGCTTACGCAACTGGTCCTTCGAAAAGCCATTTTAATCCCTGTTTGTGACTGCAAGAAACATTCGAGCAGATTAAGGAGACTCTGGAGTGTTTTTCTCTGCACATCCAAAGCTTCAAAACCTTAAATCAAAGTTATACATGAAAGTCCAAAAATGAAAGATTTTTTTTTTGTAAGCAGCTCATATATTTCACACTGCTGTCTATTATTCAGGCATAATTCCTTCAGTTAAGGTCAATAAGTGCAGTTTTCATAGCTTTATCCATTTATTCTGGTCACGTCTGCAGTATCTCTTGAAAATAAGATTTAAGTTGTTATTCTTTTTCTCTGAAAATACGCTTCAGACCTTCAACAAAGATGTTCAGACGATATAAGGGCTTAGGTGTCTGTATTCTGACTACAAGGACACTGACACTAAACTTGCTAAGATCTGCAGCCACATGTTTGTCTCTCAACTTTCATACTGGAGCTATAAGAAAATTTACAGATCAACTTTTTTTTGTGTTTTAAAATGTGTTATTCAAGCTTGCCCCCACCTCTGAAAGCAAACCACAACATTGATAGATACATATTTCAAAAGTTCATCTAAAATGACAGTCCTTGATTTTCGAGTTCTGATCCGATAAATGTTTATCATATAAATCCATTGACATGATTTCTAAATGTTGGATGTTTATTAGAGGAGTGTCAATTATCATTTTATTTCAAGTGCCACCATCTTGCATGTAAAACCATAAAAACATATTCATAACGAAAAATGCTTTGGATCCATTTGACTCCCAAACTGACCCAGACAGAGCCTTTTTCTCCAAGGAATGACGGCACTATGGGAATCACATGGCAGGACGTAGGGTGTCCGTCATAACAGGAAGGAGAAAATGGAAGCAGTATAATGTAGACATGCCCGTCCATTGGGAGACGCGACTTAGATATGATGGTTGTTGTCTCAAAAAAGAAGTTTGGAGGTTAAAAAGATATGAAGGGGGCTTTTTCCCATGTTTCTCATGGCATTTAAGTACAATGTGAGGGTCACTTTTAGAGGACAAAGAAGGATGTAAGGTGACATACACAGACCATGGCTTCATCTGGTATTGCTTGATAACCCCTGGTGGCATGGGGAGTAAGTGTTATAGATTTTCAAGCGCAAAGGTTCTGAGACTAAGTACACACTTACGACACCAGACTACCATTTAAATAGGTTTTATTTCACTTTCATAGCATAAAGATGTTTTATTGTTTTTAAAATGCTCATGTAGAATAATATAGTGTAAAAGTTGTCATGGTTTGAGTTTGTTTTGTCTTGGTTTTTGCTTTAGTTCTTGTTCTGTCTTGTTTGGTTCTGTTTCCTGTTTTATTTTGAAAGGTGTTCTGTGTTGTCATGTTCCTGAGTTTTACTTCCTGGTCCCCTATCTGTCCTGATCATGTTCACCTGTGTCTTGTCTGCCCTGCCTGTATTTAAGTCTCGTCTCTCCCTTCCTCTTGTGCTGGTCCGTTAACGTCTATAACGTCTTCATGTGTCCTCGTCCCTTCATGCCATGTTCCATGTTTCTCGCCACGCCACAGTAAGCTTTGTTTTGTTTTGATTCCTGCTCTGCAGCGCCTTTTGTTTGTTTTGCATTAAACCCCCTTGTCCTTGAATCGTGTGCCTCCGCCTCTGCATTTGGGTCCTTACCTGCTCTCGAGCCTCCCTCACCGTGACAAAAGTTTTGTGCAAAAGTTACAGCCATACCTGCTTCTGATTACCTGGAGCAGGTGAAATCTACCAGCAAGAAAAAGGAAACAAAGCAAGGCAGTGTGTGAACCCCCTGTTCTGAGGAAAAGTTATTTCAAATGTAGAAAACTGTGCAAGTTCATCTTATCCACATAATAAGAGAAATGGCAGGGCACTACTGCATATTTGCAAAAAATTGCACCTCTCACTTTTGCAACTCTATCATCTGTCATTTTCTTATTGTGCTTTATTTATTTTTGTACTCTGAAAAAACAAAACAAAATAAAACCTACTTTTGTTTTGGCACTTTTTTAATGTAAAAAACACAAACAATGCGAAACCACATTTATTTACTGACTAAATATTTTACGTATAAGGCAAGAAAAATCTAAATTAATTTATTGTAGCGGAAAAACGCAACAGATTTGCCTTTATTATACAAATGCGTGCACATTTTTAATACAACTATTAACAATTAATAGCTGGGGTACCCTTTTTCTCTTTAGGTGTACAGTGTTCTTTAGGTTTTTTTCTTTACTTTTTTTTTTACAAGTTTAGATGTATGATTTTGAGGATAAATATATGATTACCAGGGAAAATCTCATATTCTCTATGGAAAAACATCCAAACTTTACTCAGTTAATGACACCAAACTGTTTTTTTGGGGGGGTTTATGCATGATAGATGAAACCAGAAATTGCAGCTGCTGAGTAAACATGGTTTCTGTCACAAACACAGTGGAGAAGTGTTTGTCCTGCAAGACAAGTCCAAAATATGAGTTACATTAATCCTAAATATGGTGTCAAATGACTCTCTGCTTGCCACAAAGAGATGGATTGTGGGGATTAAGCCACCAAAGTGTGACTGTGATTGCAGTTCACTGTTTCCTTATAGGTAATGTGCGACAAAAGCTAAATTAATTGCCTTTTTAAAACCAAAATCATCTGCATAGAAGATGCAATTACATGCTTATTTTGGTAAACCAATGCACCACATATATTTTTTGCATGTTTTGTTCCCTGCAAACCTCACATACATTTATTCTGCCCAATAAGGCAAGAAAACAGCCTCAACTCATAGAGCGTAGGTCAATTCCAACTCCCTTTCAGGACTCTTTGATCTCAGACTGCAATGTTTCTTACACAGATTTGTCAAAGTACATGGAAAGGCTGCAGCATAGATGGTTTTCATCTTTTGACTTTTTCATGCTGCGTGTTTTTTGGACAAAACACTTTTAGATCAAATCACAATAAAAGATGGTTAGGAGAAAGTCATATTGCTACAAGGCAAATAAAACTAAGACACTGTTTAATGTTTGACCTTCTGGATATGTATCATTTAAATACAAATGGAATGGACATACCTGAGTTAAGGCAAAACTATCAACAGCCAAACTGCAATGTTTATTGGCCCAAAATCAGTTTTAGTTTGGGAAGCAGTAAATATTTTAAACTAATTATCTGCACTGTGGAAAGTGTGAAGGTGCAATTTCTTTATGCAGAATAAACAATGAGGAAGGGTTAGAACAAAAAGTAAGAAAAAAACAACTGTCCGTTTTTTTAATCTAAAATAATTATCTGCAAACACCATTTATTGTATCTATTTTCTTCCTTAGTTTTCCAAAGCTTAATCCATTCACCCTTTTGTAGAACAGTGCAGAAACTAATCTGTGTCTTACTTGTATATTCATCTGTGTTTTATTTGTTAATCTGGGTTAATAATCCAGTGCGGTTAATTTCTTGCCACTACTAATTGAAAGGATGTTCACTGTAAGGGATCTGCTAGAATTCATTTAAATATCAACAACAGTAAGGAAGATATTGTTACGATTATATTTTTTGCTGATGTTATGTGTTGTGTTGGTCAAACTGGTAAAAGACTGGACATAGACTCCCAGGAGTCAAATAATCCCAGGAATTTTCTGCCAACAGAGGGAAAAGTCGGGCCCTTTGTGACTAGAGGCTGACGAATAGGTTTGGAAGCATAAACTGGATATGGTTTCAGCTGTTATGAGGGGTGGGACGTGAGGGCAAAGATTGTTGAGAGGAAAGAAAAGCAATCATGACTGACATTAATAAGAAATGGCGGCAGAGCAACCACAACAAAATACACTTGGAACTGCAGCGACCTTGTAAGTGTATAATACCAGCTGCAGCAGGGAGGGGAAAATAAACACAAAATGAAGAATTGTTTGTCAAAACTAGTGAGGAAAACCATGAGTCCTCCAGAAAGCCCTGGTTTTGCAACACAAACAGGGAAACACCAAAACTTAAAAACAGTTTTTTACCAAGCTGGAATCATTTTAATATCTCTTCTCGCGTTTTATTTCCATCCTGACTCTAGGATATAATTTGTATTTATTACAGTGAGTCTTCCATAAAGTTTGACCTTTTGTGTTTGTAGCCCTTTCACATCCTCTAAACCCGCTTTCACATCACCCTCCAGCTCTATGCATAAACATATAATTTTCAAACAATTTCAGGAGCAGATCTGTCATGGCTGTTCTGACAGGTTTTATATTTGCACAGACTTTACATGTTTTAATGCACTTTATTGTGCACTTATATGAAACCAGCAAGGTGTAGCACATAGACACCTCACCATTTTTATTCCACTTATTTAAAAAGCGCTGAATCTTTTAATATTCCTCCTTTCTCCTCTTCTTGTGTGACAAGACATTAAAGCATCGGGTATTGTATGCTTCCTTTGAAAGAGTCTCTCCAAAGGCGCTTTCAGTTCTCCAGCACTAACGATTGTTTGATGTTTAATTTATTACCTTAGATTGTTGCAATTTTCTTTTAAAATGCACCAGGGAATTTTTATTTTTCTCTCATTCAGAAACTTAACCTTTTTCCTGCCTTCTCTTGATACTGCCTATACTAACCCACTCTCAGAGACTTTTTGTCCCTCTTTCATATTAGAGCAAGAGTACAGTGTTTATTGCTGTTTTTATATTTTGGAAAAGGATGACTGTCGGTTTTGTAAGTCAACTCTGATCATCTTTTGATCTATTTTAAAGCATTTCTAGTGGTCTTTTTATTGATTAGGCTGAAAACAAAGACTTACATGGATCTTGTGGTCTACAAGTGGATTTATCAGAATGGAGCGGTGTAGTTAGCTTGTGGCTTGCCATTGTGGGTTCCTCCACTTACAAAGTTTTGTTTTTCTTGTGCTCTGATTCACGATTTAAGTAAAATACTCAGAAATGCATATTTCAAGCTTAATTTTCTATACAGTATATCTATCTATCTATCTATCTATCTATCTATCTATCTATCTATCTATCTATCTATCTATCTATCTATCTATCTATCTATCTATCTATCTATCTATCTATCTATCTATCTATCCCCTATCTAATATCCTCTATCTATCTATCTATCTATCCTCTGTCTATCTATCTATCTATCTATCTATCTATCTATCTATCTGTCTGTCTGTCTGTCTGTCTGTGTGTCTGTGTGTCTGTGTGTGTGTGTGTGTGTGTGTGTGTGTGTGTGTGTTTGTGTTGTGTTTGTGTGTGTGTGTGTGTGTGTGTGTGTGTGTGTGTGTGTGTGTGTGTGTGTGTGTGTGTGTGTGTGTGTGGACTGTGTAAATCCAGCACATAACTGCAGGAGTGTAAGATGCTGGCAGGTAAAGCATACATAGGCGCCACAATCAAGTGGCTGGAATGTCTCATAGGGGACATGTGTGCAGAAGTATGACTAGAAACCCCAAGGTCAAAATGGAAACACCTCCGGTGTTGCAGAGAATGAGAGGGCAAAGATTCTGTGGGACCTCCAGATCCAGACTGATAGAATGGTAAAAGCCAACCAACCAGGCATTGTAGTGGTGGATAAAGAACTGAGGAAAGCCGTTGTGGTGGATGTGGCAGTGCCAAGCGATGGGAACATCAGGAAGAAGGAAAACTGAAATACCAGGGACTCAGAGAAGAACTGGAGAAAGCATGGAAAATGAAGGTGACAGTGGTGCCTGTGGTAATTAGACACTCGAGCAGTAACCCCAAAATGGAGGAGTGGCTACAACAGATACCTGGAAAGACCTCAGACCTCTCCAGTCCAGAAAGCGCAGTGCTAGGAACAGCTAAGATACTGCGTGGGACTCTCAAGCTCCCAGGCCTCTGGTAGAGGACCCGAGCTTGGAGGAGAAATAAAAATGGCACAGAGTATGTTAAAACAACAAAAGCATGTTTTTTTTTGAATTGGGCGTTCAAAGCAATCTCCAGTATCATTGTTAGTCGAGTTTCATCGAAGCCTTTATATATGGCGTTAATGGCCACTGAAGTATGCATTATCATATAATGCACACTGTGGAAACCTTAACTGTCCGGCGTCAAGCGGAGGCGGTTTACCTCTGTGGTCGTTAAAAAGTGATAATGCCGAAGGCCATTAACCGCTTATACCATGATCACTGCAAGTAGTAATATTAACCTGCTTTTATTCCTTAATTCTTTTTTTCTGATTTGGATGGCTTTTTCACTGGCGGACTATTTGTTACGTGGTGCAGCGCGTTGTCACGGTAACGTAACAAGGCGCCTCCTCACTGCTGCAGTCAAGATTCAGCGATATAAAGCAAGATATATGTGCTGATCGTCGATGGGTTAAATAAAGCATCAGTTCAGAGAGAAAGTTCACCTCTTACCGGTTGTTTTTGTCCAGATGATGAAGCTAAAGGTTGTTTTAGAGAAGCCAGATCAGTGATATAGAACATTTATGCTGTGTGAAAGGAACTACTTTTCACTTTTTATTCCACACCCAGCAGCCAATCAGAATCGGTATCACCGGCCCATGGCACAGAAAACTAAACAATCTTGGATCGGTGGAAATGTACGTTCAGAACATTTCATGTTGGAAGACATGAAACACCTATTATTTCTGAAACCAAGCAGCATAGCTACTAAAATCCTTCACATCTGACTTTTGAGGGTTTCTGTGAGTCCAAATAGTGTAAACCCAAAAGGAATATGGAAAAGCAGGTTCATCCCACAATGTAAACACTGGGTGCAGGATAAAACAGATTTTACTTCCTGGAAGCTTTTTAATATCTGAGGGAGGATGTTACATATCATCTATAAGTCTGTGAGGAAAATGCAATTACATGTGCAGTTACCTGTTGGGGCAGCAGCATTGACTTGAATTGACAAAAAAAAAGAAAAAAAAAGAAAAAGAAGGTCAGCTCTCTTCTGGGTGGTGCTCTGCAGCCTCTAGGGCTGATTGTTCAAAGACGGATTCTTCATAAGATAAAAACCATCGTGAAAACCTTGATCATTCTCTTCATAACACAGTAACTCAACAACATGGTGTCTTCAATCAGAGACTTCTTTAGATCCACTGCAGAAAAGATTGCTGCAGAAGATCCTTCCTTCCTATAGCTATAGCCTCCTATAAAGGCTCAGAAGAATCTTAGAAAATGAGTTACCACCACTTCGAATTCACCCTTTGGGGATTCCTAAAGTATTTTTAAATCGACTAACTGACGGATGACGGTCAAGCTTAAAATGCAAACTTATAGCCAAGTTTTGATTGAAAGATTAGAACCAGCATCTGCAATGATCTGTTTGCACAAAAACCAGTGTGTTGGAATCAAAGATTTACTAGATCTCTAGCAGGGTGTCTAGCAGTTTGCTCTCTTATTAGGGTCTGCAGCTCAGCAAGGCTGTGATCCACAATCTCTCAGATAAGAAGACTATGGTTTCCGATCTATTTTTCTGGAGTAAAACCTTTTTCCCTTGTTCTGAGAGAGATATATCATTGCTCCTGCTGTCGTGCAATCCTAAGTGGAAGAATAGTGAACCTTTTGGCCCCTTCATTGCCTCTCACAAATGAAGATGCTCCTTATCTGCCCCTTATTTGCATTCCCTTTTTCATTTAACGGAAATAGAAAAATATATATAATTCAAAGGAAGAAGTGCAAGCTGTTGATCTGTAGCAGTAAGTGAATAAACTCTTTCAGATGAGCTGTCTTCTCTTATTATCTATTTGCACTCTGTGATATACTTGGTTACAAAGAAAACAGTGAAAAAGCTGCATCTAACATAATTTATTTCATTAAGATTCATTTTCATCACATAAATGAAAGAGAATTACGTAACATTTCTAAGCACAATGCATAAATGAAATCTGAAAATGTTAAAACCTGCGGCACTTTGACTTTGCGAACAAAAATTGAGCCTGTTTTCCTATGATGATGATGATGATGATGATGCAATGCTTCACATTTGTTTCATTTATGGTTCTCTTTATGAATATTGCATAACTGAAATGCAGACATTTTACAGCTCATAGCTAGAATTTAAGCCTTGCTGTTAGTGAATCATAATGTTCAGAGGGAATACTTGGATGTTAAACCCCATTGTGCAAATTGTTAAACCCACACAGGTTCATTAAAGTAGGAATGCCATGGTTCAGACATCCTTTAGGGGTTGCGGGTGTGGGATGAAGCTTAGCTCTTTTTAATAGTAGCTTCTAAGCATGTAAAGTGATGATGGCTGCCTGCCCTGCAACGTTCATCTACCACATATTTGAGCGCTGCAAACAGTTCTGGTCTTTTCTTGTCCTCTTGCACTTCTTACCTTTTTTTGAAGGTGCTTTTCTCTTGGAGTATTTAAAGAAAGAGATGGGGTAGACAGCATGAGGGGGTGGTTCTAAGGGGAGAAACGTGTGTATGGGGAGTGTGGGTGCAAGAGATGTAATGAAGTAGAGACAGAAATGTGAACTGCAAATACAAAAGTCGTACTAAAGAAAAATGGCATGCAGAAGAAATGCGGATTAAAAAGAGGGGGGGGCGTAAAGGAACTTGGAGGGGTAGGGGTGGCTCTCATTAATTTTCAGGTGATTCGTAGCATAAAAGAGAGCTTTAAATTAAATTAAATGAAGCTTTTTTTTTAGATATCTTAATTGGTCAGCACGTTCAGAAAGTCAAAATCATTAGAAAACGTCTTTTTAATGTGTTCAGTTTTATAAAGAAATGCTTCCAAATTGTTTATTTGGAAAATCCACATTTCTGCTTCTCCATCAGCAACTATAATGAACATATAATTTATTGGATGTGGCAAGGCCGCCTGCTTTTTGAGCAGAGTAATGTTCAGCAGGATTTCATCTTTTTTTTTATATAAAAAAACCCTATTTAATTTCATCCAATTTGAAACAGCGATTGAAAAATAAACGAGTGACTGAAACACGTTGTATTCTTGCAGCAGTGACATGAGGCGGCCATTCCTGCTGTAGATCAGTGCTGAAAATGGCCAGAAAGCGAGCTTTTTACAAATCCCTCCACGTTGTAATTTCACAGCATTCGAACGCTTGATTCAGCAGGTAATTGAAAACAGCCTGTTGTTTAACAAAGTATAAAACAATTTACAGTCATCACCTATTCCGCGAGGAAGCTGCATTTCCAATTAGGCTGCTGATAATAAAATCAGCTTGCTGGGAGCAAAAAACAAAAAAATCTCTGTGGTAGAGATGAGGGCATGAGAATGCAGTTTTTTTTTTTACTTTTTTTGTACTCTGACCTTGGAGACCTTCCCCTCCAGGACCACCGCTCCCTATGAGACGTAATTATGAGCACACCCTGCTCTCAAACACAATCCTATCTGATTGTAGATTAAACCGCTTTGACATACTTAATTGAAATGAGAAATTTCGCTCAGTTTACCACTAACAGAAAACGGGGAAGCCAGGTAATCAGTGCACCCTGGTGCTGATCATGGGCTCAATCTTGGGCTGTCTTTAGCTGCCACAGGAGCTTAACCAATTACCAGCTAACCACAGGATGGATTACCGCAGCATAACCTAGTGAAAAAGCATGAGGGGCATACTTAGGGAAAGGTGAAACGAGTTATTGTTCCATTTCCTCTGTCGGAGCACACTGACATTGCGTGGGCACATCCGCGGCGAGTTTGGAGAGCGCTTGTTTTCATCTGACTGGGTCACCACAGGGACGGCACCAGTTACTGCACCACTTTCAGACAAATTTTGCTTTGCTGAGCCTTTTTCTCCAGAAGCTGCCTCCAGTGCAGACCTCTTTTAATGTGTGGCTTCTCCATCTCCAACCTTTTATTTCACAGCAGTGAAACGGGACTCTGATGCGTCGCTGGCAGATCATTCAAAAGGATTCTGTGCTGAATAAAAAATAAATAAATAAAATAAACGTCAGCGGGTGATAAAGGTGCAAATTGCTTTACTCGCTTGGTATTTGCTCTGCCATGGATGTCATATAACAAACAGATATTGCTCCTTGAGTTTATTGTGAGCTGCATTTCACCCTTGTTCTCAGTGTTCCCTGGTAACTGCTGTCTGGTTGAAATGTTTTATTGACGATTAGAGAGGAACACCAAAAGGCTGATTATGTCCCTGCTTCACAAAGTATCACTTTTCTTTCAGGGACTATGGTTCGTCTTGTTGTTTATGACCATAAAATGTTAAATTTTGTAGAGGATATATTTCTCCCGGAGAATATTCCCAACATGGCTCTGAGTTATGACAAGTAACCTGGTGGCACCCTGCTGGTTTGACAATTCAAAGATCATCTTTCTGATTTAGTCATGGGAAGCTTAAGTAACCCTCTGAAGTCAGAATCCTACATCTTTTGTAAAAATCTCTATCCATGGAATTAGGCAGTTTCTGCCTCTCGCCAAACCTTTGACACTTTACAGATTAAAACATTTGTCTGGCCCCTTATTAAAATGCAACAGATTGGTAAAATGGCAGCAGAAATCCATAGCTAAGAAGAGAAAAAAATGGTAAACACTGAAATGCATTAAGCTAAATACCTTTTTATATTGCATGCTAAAATTCTGTGCACTGCTGGGTATATGGATTTAGAGCTACGCTGTGTAATTATATGTGCAAAAAGAGATAATTTATTTATTTTTTTATTAGAAACAGGTTTTAAAGGGCCTACAGTGGGGAAAAAAAACTATTTAATCAGCCACCAATTGTGCAAGTTCTCCCACTTAAAAAGATGAGAGAGGACTGTAATTTTTAACGTATATGAAAGACAAAATGAGGGGAAATAAACAGAAAATCGCATTGTCCGATTTTTAAAGAATTTATTTTTAAATATGGTGGAAATTAAGTATATGGTCACCTACAACCAAGCAAGATTTCTAGCTCTCACAGACCTGTAACTGCATCTGTAAGAGGAACCTCTGTCCTCCACTCATTATCTGTACTAATGGCACTTGTTTAAACTTGCTATCTCGGGATTAACTGCTTTGGGTTGTTCTTAGTGAGGAATTAACATTATAGTACACTTAAAAGCTCAAAAAGTAGATTTTTAATGATACAGCCCCTTTAATAGGTGAAAGTTTATTACCGGAGTTCTGCAATTGAATCTGTGCGACTCTGAAACAATGCCCACACCACCTTCTGCAACATTTAAAGTCAATATAAATGTGCGTTTCAGGCTTCCACGTTCAAGACTATCACGTTCTGAGCTAAGCAAGTTACTATGACTGTCGAACTTTGACCAGTCAGGGATTTGGTAGTGCCAACCATTTGAAAGCCTCTTTGTACTCTAGGTGGCAGGCATGCACTATCAAACAGTAGAAAAGAAAAAGAAGGAGCGCCTCCTCATTTGTCCAGTTTGAACACCATGGGCTAAATGCACATTCAATAATGTGCGTTTAGTGTGTTCTTGGGCCAGCGTCATTCGACCAGTGTGAACGTGGTATAAGAATGACGTCACCTTAAATATATTTAGTTTTTTATGCCCCAATTAACGAAATCTTTGCTGACAACAGATTGTAATGTGTGAAACAAGGAAACACTTTAAAAAAAAAGGTAAAAGGAAAGAAACAGCGACGCAAAAGAAGTCATCAAATGCCCATTCTTACTGGAATTAATCACTTTCAGGTTGCATTAACCTCGGTCGCAGTTCAGGCTGGGCTAATTCTTTCTCCCTGAGATTCATGCTACCGTTGATAAATGCAGGAAACCAAAGCTGTGGTTGGGAGTGAGACTAAATTCTAAACACATTATTACCCCTTTGCTCCTTCAACTGTATGCACAATTACCTTTACCTCTTTACTAACAGAGTAATTGAACAGCTGAGACTCTCTCATTTGTACTGGGAAAGAGCAGGTAGCAGTGTGTTGTTGATACGATGACCCAAATGTGAGCAAGCAGCAGATTAAGCAGCCCACATGCTGTGAGCTGTGTAAGTCTTAAGATTTGTTCACAAAGAGAGCAAAGCAAACGTTCACCTCCGGTTATTTGCTTCTGTTTAAAAAGTCGACGCTGTTTCAGTTCATTCACACGGTATAGTACTGTACTGAAGTGTGTAACAAACAAATACATTAGTGAGTTTTTAAACTGTTAAACCATTTATCTTGGAATTTTGGAGATGTGGGCATAACTGTTTGATCCCCATGATAAAAATGAATCCACCAGTCAGTAACTCTAAGGAAACTTTGCCATGTTAGTGTATTTACAGTAACATTAAATCCTTGTTTGAAACACGCTAAAAACAGACTGATACAGCTAATTACTACTACGCTAGGTCACAACCTTATTATTAACACACCCAAAAAAAAACTGTCCGACACCGCTACATGTTTACCTTGTTCCCATATTCACAAAAAAAACATAAAAAATGAATCAATTTATAAGGTGCTCCAGATTGTAAGGAGAAAAAAAAGAAGGCTTTTAAGTAGTTTAGTCCACTTTCTTTTGAAACCACTCTTCATGTGAATGTAGGTCCAAAGAACTTAAGCTGAACTTTAGTTTTTGCATTGTTTAGAGAAACGACTGAATGAAACTTTTAATTAAGCATTTAGATGTAGCATACTAGCATAGCACCACAATAAAATCAAGTTAAATTCTAGCAAACTACATAACTGTCAGCCCCTTGTACCCACTCTCAAGCATGGTGGTGGAGGAACCATGATTTGGGTTTGTTTTCCAGCCTGCACTTATTAACTCTCCTCCTCCCATAATAGTTTTTTTTACACCCAAGTATTTTAAAGCCTCATCCAGCGCCATCCGCCAAGCAACAACAGGGACAAAAAATTAGGTCACACAACAGAACAATTCCAATGTCAGCAAATTTGTAACCGAATGAGGTTCATATTTTTACAATGTGTTGCATATTTATCCTTGTTTAGGTTTCTTTTAAAAAATATGATGATTCAAAGTACTTTTGAGGAAAAGCTATAATTTATCCAGATGGCTGACATTAAAGATGTCAGAATAATCCTTATACTCTGTTGATCAGCAACTTTTACCTTTATATTTTTAGCTACGTGAGAAACAGATGAGAGAAAATCTGGAGAAAGGGTTATAAGTTGTGAGAATTGAGATAATGTACCTTTACAGAAGAACATGTTATGGACTGTGGATGTGTGGAGAAACGAGGCAAAGGGTTTAGAGCCAGCGCGTCACTGCCTTCAGATGAGACAGAAAGGCAGAGCATGATAACAAGGTGGGGGTCTCAGTGAAAGAAAAGCGCTTTCATCTCTCTCTCGGACATCTTCAAAGACAATGAGTCCCATCCTCTGCTTCACGAAAGCACTCAAAAAAACATGGATGTGCACTGAGCTCAACATCTGAAACCGCAAACACAGTGCAGGCACGAATTCTCCATATGTTCACGCTACTTTGCCACATGCCCTTTGTGTATATGAAAGTCAGCAAGGACACCTTTAATACAGCACAGAATATATAATATTATGTCACAAAAATGTGTGTGTGCGTGTGTGTCTTGTCACTCCGGTTCCACCTTCCCTGACATGAGAATACATCAAACGAGGTAATGTTTTAAAATATACATGGGATGTGGGCAGATGCCAACACAACATCCTGCACAATGTTGATAGGGAACAGTAGAGTTGGGGGGGGAAAAATAGCACTGCTATTTTTGTGGTTCAGTACTCGAGCAATATGATGTCTGAGGTTATTGACCTAAACAAGCTAGTGTTATCAAAAATGATTGATTCGATTTTGCCTTGCATGCAGGACCCCTATAAGGTTTGCTTAAATGAGTGAATTCCAGTGGTTTTACCAGTGAAGCATATGTTTCTTCATGTAAGAAAATGGTTTGATGAGTATTTCATTATAGTATTTTCTTTAAAATAAAACTTAGTTTCCACTCCTCTCTTATTTTTTCACTATCGCACCACAAGAATTATTTAAAAAGATAATTTTATTTGTCTGTTTTACTACAATAAGAAAACAGCGCCCTTGTTGAAAAACATACACATTAGAATTTCCTCTGTGAGTTTTTGCTCCAGCTGAAGTCGTCTAAGAACCTGAAGAACTGAAACATACTAGAACATAAGTGTCAAACTCATTTTCACTGAGGGCCACATCAGCATAGTGGCTGTCCTCAAAGGAGCAGATATAACGTATAAAAAAATAAACTTAACTACTACATAATCATGTTTTTTTTTTTTTTTAAGAATTTGCATTATTCCAACTTTTCTCTCAGATTATTACACTTTTTATTTTTTAACCTTAGAGAAAAACTTTTAGACCTTTCTTAAGTAACCAGCTCTCCTCTAGCCCTCCAAGTTGTAAGCCAACTATTCATTTTCCGCTATATGCGCTCACATGTACTGAGTCAGCAATTCCACTTCAAACAATGGACTTTTTTTTTAACTGAACTGCATTTGTTCTCAAACAATTTGCTCCCTTTTTACTGTTTTTGCATGTGAAATGTTTCATTTTGTGTTTATCTATGCTCTGCGTAGTAAGTAGTTTTTATTCTAAGCAAATGTCTTCAAGCTGTGTTTTTCTTTTCCTACCTGTCTCTTCACCGCTGTGAATCTGTTGTTAACAATGCTGCAGGATGTGTTTTTGTCCATGAATGAAAGTGGTTTTGTATTAATGTTTTTTTTTGTTGTTGTTTTTTTACAATGGACAGTGAAGTGTTGTGAAGGCCAGAGGGTATTGTGTTAAAAAGATATTTTAATATTCAATACTGCTAAGATAACAGTATTAATAAATAATGCAGATAACCGACCTCTGTTCTAGGAAGAAAAAAAAGTATAAAAATGGTGGTAAAAAATGACTTTTCTTGAAATGTTTTTAGACTCCTGGGTTAGCGCCAGTTAGGGAGCACTGTGATGTTTCCAGAGCTTTTTGACTTGTGAGATTGCTGTGTGACTGGTGTGTGTAAACAGGAGGTAACAAGGTGACAGCATTGGTACATGGCTGAGCAATGAGCAGTGAGGCGCATGCAGACCATCTGTAGCGAAGACTGTGGTTCTGCTTGGAGGTCAAAAGCAAAGAGGGGTTTAAACCACAGAGCTGCTTTTATTCCTTTAACCTGAGTGACCTGTGGCCTCATGCAAGTTTTTTTTTACATTGAGTGTTGAGGCATTCACCATGTGCTGTTATATCGAATCTGCATCTGTGGATCTTTGGAGACTAACTGAATGGATTTTCTCTGATTACATAAAATCACAGTTTTATGGAGCAGGCAAGGATATGAGCTGGAGTTTTCTAAAGTACTATAATTTAGTCGTTATTCTTCAGGAATGTTATCATGAGCTATACAACAGTTTTTTAGCTTGTGAGAAGTCATAGAACTGATTAAAACTTTAGTTTATTTGATGATAATAACCAATATTTTCTCCACCAATCAGGATGCTCTGACAAACATTCAAGATCAATCATTGTGATAACTGTCAGCCAGCAATTCTTCATTTTCTCTATCACTGTAGTTGAGGCCGAGGATATCTTCTTCCTAATCTGTTCCAGTGTAATAATTCCCAATATCTGTAATTTCAGAGGGTAATGAATAATGGTGCTTGAGATCGAAACGGTCACTGTGCAGAGTGCAACAAATCTGATACATAGCTCAAGCTGTGGTAAATAACAGAGCTGCTGGTGTTCTAGGGACAGATGGAAATGGCAATTATTTCCTCTACAAAAAAGCCAGGAGGTTAGAGGGATAGAGCACAGAGGGGGCTTCCATCAAAACAGAAATCTGTGTTGTCCAAAACGGGGTACAAAAACCTATTATCCAGCCACGCTCATTCATCCTCTCCCACCAGTTGGTGTGGCCGTGCTAGATCAATTTCTTTGTGAAATTCATTTGTGTGAGAAGAGGAACTTAACAAAACCCAAACGGATACTTGTGTAGGCCATAAAACCACAAATGTCTGATGTTGAACCAACACTTTAGCCATATACTCTCAGAGGTCAGGACAAATGCTGAGCGCTGTATCTAACAATAGATGGTCATAATTTTACACCTGCCAAAGGCATTTATAGGGCTTGTCTGAATCCATCCAGATTTTCATGCTGTTTCCATCCTTACTCTGTGTAGCAGAGAATATGACATTGAGCATATTTCCTATTACCACTTTGAATCCTTTAATTACTTTCAGGGCCCTCTGTGGGGCTGGCACAGCACGGCACACACATGGCAGTTAGCCCCAACACTCCCACTCATCTACACTTTTACTCTTGTCTGCCCTCGGCTGCTGGCAGCATTGTTCATATTCCATGGAGAACTACAGTATCTGAACATCACACGGTTGTTAATCACAGGTAGCCAGAACACAGTCATGTCTCACAGTGGTTTGGATAAAATCTCATTATATAAAACGGCATGGTGTGATCTCAGGTAAATCCTCAGACAGAGATTCCAATGGCTGTGAGTTGTTTACCTCAGGAAACGGGAAAATGGCCAGGGAAATATTGAACTTACTGCTGATCAACATCGTTGCAATTTAAAAATGATTTTTCTGTTGATCAAAAAGCTTTTAACTTGATCACATGAAGTTGCAGTTATGTTAAGTTTCTTTAAAGTCCCACTGTGGTTAAAATCATGTTCTTAACGTTTTTACCATCTCCTTGTGACATTTCTAAATAAAATTAAGATTAAAATTGCATTTCTGAGTATTTTTCTAAACATTGTCATCAGGAACTGATGAAAAAATGTCATTGAAATAAGCTGTAGAGGTGACATACACATAGGTTTACACTTCCTTCAATACTGGACGATAATGTTGATTGTTCTGTTTGATTCCCAGACGTTTTCATACTTCTTTGCTTATTGCCAGGTGAGAATATTTAAATGAGTTTACAAAGTTATAAAACTTCTACTTTTTTAATTGTGCTGCTAGCTGCGGGAACTAAGTCTCTGAATCCACGTGAATATCAGTTGATTTTGCAAAGTTGACTTGAGGATAAAAACAAATGTAAACACTTCGACTAACATTTAAATGTCTGGCTGTATTTCTAAGAGCTAAAAGTTCACTTAAAAGACGACTGGGAACACTTTTACAACAGACCAAAAGTTGATCAGAGAGGGACTTCAAGAAGACCTCCTAACCCAGTACAGGTTTGCGATTGCAGTCCAACAAGTTTCATTTGCCTATTAAAACCCATATGGCCAGGTTTGGAATTCAAACCATCCTGGCTGTAGGGTAAACAGAGCAGAAATGACCCCAAAATGGACTCATCATTGACAGCAACAGATGAGGGAATTTAGTCCACATGGCCTCCCTTTGCTCATTAAACGCGCCTGCACCTGTGTTCCTGCTGCATTGCACATCTGCCAGCAAAGCTCTGGCTCCCTCGTGCAGCATTCTCATGGGAGGGTGCACTCCATTCATGAATATTGACACACATTTAGTATATCTTACTTTTGGTACTGTCTGCCACGAATTCTTTGAATGTGTTCTCCATCAGCACCAGTTCTGACGAAGGTTTTAAGACACTTCTTTCTGAAAGTAGCACAATGTCAGATTGGTTTTCCACCATGTAAGTTGGTCTTAGCTGATGGTCATAGCAGGGACTTTAAACAAAGTCAAGAGGAAATCTATAGATCCTTGAAACCCTGCCTGTTGATTTGTGTAAAGGTTCAGTTCTCCTGCAGAGTCCCACTTTGATTGACGGTTTTCTTTGACAAATCGTGCTGTGCAATGTTGCTTTTAACATGATACAGCTCAAAACAACACCAGCGGATATCTACAGAGGAGAAACTGAATGGAAATGGCTCTATTGGTGCACAGCAATGTTCAGATCAACCACAAAATGCCTGTTATTATCAAATTTCATGTTTCTGTGTATGTATTGTGTATTTCCATTGTCTTCTATAGTGTTTACTGCTGTCAACTCTGAAGGGACTGATATGGAAAACTATTTTCTTTAATTTTAAACTTCAGTGTCAATAAGAATGATGTAGTGTTAGGAGTGCAATTATGGTCATTTGTACATGAGCAGCTCTGACATTGTTTCATTATGTTTGAAGTGTGTGATCAGGTCCACTAAATGAAGGTGTTTTAAATGAAATCAAGAAGGCAGTCTGACCTATCGTGTTTACCCAGAGCAGGCTGTTATGAACTGTTTTTTTTTTTTTTTTTTTTTTTTTTTTTAGGCAAATAGATAAATGGGTTTTTTTTACATTCAGCTTGAAGAGGGGATGCCATATCTTGTTTTAATGCTTTGGCACTTTCATTTAGACTGGGTTAACTTTAACAATGACTATCCAGGCCTGCTTAGACAGATGCCACTTTAATAAACATTTGCATATCTCTAACTGTGAGATAGTTGACGCTGAAGAACCTTAATATGCTTCACTCTGGACGGAATAAAAAAAACAGTCTTGCTTGCTGTTATTTCATCATGTTATTGTTTTGAAGGTCTTTGGTGTGGCCGAGTGTGCTGCCAGCCACTCATCTCCCCGTGTCTGAACTTCTCATTTTTTCACTTTCAGGAGAAAGCTATGCCAAGCTTCAGAACTTAAATTAAATCCATGTCCCTTTTTTATTTTTTAGAGGCTGTTGCAGCACTAGCCCAATAACATATTCACATTACCTTCTGCTTTGCATGCATCAAGGCGAGTGCTGTCTCCACCAGCTACATCCTTGTTGAACAGTAAAGTGAAGTTTCTCTTTTTTTGAGCATTCATTTCAAAAGTTATGTTTCTTGTGTGTGCAGTGCCACTTTATGAACATAAAATCCTTTACTGATTCCAATTGATTGTTATCTACTGTTGACATGTAGGCTTATCCCAGCTGTCAGCATTGTTTCCTTTTGTACGTAATGAGTTGTAAAGAATGGATCATTCCAGAATTGCAAGTCATCTACAAAATAATCATTATATTCCACACCAAACGATCAAAACTGCTAAAGTTTAATTAATGGGAGAAATATTATTATATATTATTATTATAATATATTATTATATTATATTATATTATAGTCCTGCAGAGTTAGAG